>QEPC01003766.1:3126768-3188246 GCA_003113815.1 Sphenodon punctatus | reverse complement strand
GTTTACCCTTATCCTTGCAACATGGACCTGCCTGCTGTCATTCTCATCGTAACCAAGCCAAGTACGTGCACCTGAGACCTCGCATCTTCATGAATGTCAGACCCCTTGTCTCTCCCTCTGTTCCCTTTCCTATGTCTCTCCCCCAGCTCCTGTCTCAGATTGTAAGCCCTAGGGGCAAGGACCGTGTCTATTTTATTACTTTGTAAAGTGCCAGGTACACTGTTGGCGCTATATAAATGTTTGTTAATAATAATAAATCATCATCATCATACTGTGGGAAACCTGCAAATTCAATGCGAGGGCTAAGGTCACCCAACCGGGCCAAGCCAGGCTGCAGCAGGCTATCATGTCCATTCCTGGGCTTTGTTGATGCTCTGGGTCAGGTCCGCCACGGCTGGCAGTCATTGGCCAGCATGGCTGCCCAGCATGGCGGGGGGTGGGACACTGGGCACAGCATGGGGGTGGGGCAGGCTACCCCTCCCTGGCACCCTGGCTGCGTGCACATCTGGTTGGCATCTCAATCTGGTCTGAACCATGTTTGCCTTCCTGATCTGGGTCACTGCTGCACTGGTCACATATCTATTTTTACCCACACTCATGGGGCTGTTCATTTATTAGGCTGGACATGCCAAACATGTAGCCCCCACTTGCATGGACTGAACCCAGACTGCCGCAGGCTATTATTTCGTTTGTTTTCACCCAAAGATTTCTCAGTCTTACAGCAATGATGAACTGCTGGTGCCAAAGAGTAAAAAATAATAATTAAGGAACAGTGGCTGCAATCCCAAGTAGGATCTGCATACGTCCCGCAAGGGATCTGCATGGCACAATGCAATTCCTATGGAAATGCATGCAATTTGCACGCACGTGTGCGCGTGCAGGATGCGTGGGGCATGGGATCACCCCCAGTGTCAGGATAGAATCTTTAAAAATATTTATTGAACAGATTTATTTATCCCTCCTAATACGGTCTTAGATGAGCATAACGGATTGTTTTTTCTTGCTTTTGATCACTTATGCTCTTTATTTTTTGAATTTTAATTGAATCCAGAAAAGTAGGTTAATAATTCTTATCACTGGTTTTGCTCTAAAAGAATGGCAGAGTATAAACCAGAATAAACTTAATTAAGAATCAAGAGATCTGATTAAAATATATACCAGACTACGGTTAAAAATTAATCTTAACATTGAGACTAAGGGTGATTTCAGACGTGACAAATCCAAGGTTCACCACGCCGGAACCACACTCAAACGTGGCCCGCGTTTGACTGTAATGAACGTCTGTTTGCTACCCGCCAGATGTTCACCAGTCAAACGCGGGCCGCGTTTGCATTCACCACACTTCTGGACCTGAGGACGCGAGCGGGTCCAGAAGTGTGGTGAATGGTCACCATAGTAGGGGTGACTGAATCGTCACATCTGTTCACTTACCCCTGCCGGTGGTGGAATCCATTCCCCCCTGACCGCGGGGTGGTGAGTGAGGCTGGACTGGCTGCTCTCGCTGCCCATCAGGCGGGGAGAGCAGCATGCTGCGCCGTGCGGCCCCGCCCCCTCCGCGGTTCCATGACAAGTGTTATGGCGGGCCCCATTCACCACGTGCCGTGGTTCGCCGGTCCCCGCGGCCCGGGGAGAAGCAGCGCATGTCTGTTGGCGTGCCCCTTCACCCCGGGCCGTGATCCGAACCACCCCACGGCCCGTGGTGAATGGGGCCCGCCATAACGTCTGAAAGCACCCTAAGTTACCTGACAGTGTCCCTTTACCTTAATTGACTCGAGTGGAAAGAATTATCTTTTAAAAAGCTGACATTTTGGTTTTTTTTAAAGAAGACTGCATGCTTGTATTTTGAAAACAGCAATTGGTCTCTCTCTCCAAAAGCTCTTGCAAACTTAGTGTTCAAATATACAAGTACATTCGATCTTCTCATTTTATAGAGATGGAACAGTAAATTCAAAGTTTTTTCTGTTTAGCGGAACATTTAAAATGTACATAGAAGTTGGATGCTAGAATGACACTGTTGGAAAGTTTTACCTCCTGAAAGTCAAAAGTTAGTGGTGCATAAAACAATACCTCTTGCAAAGAAACTACTGAAAATTTACAATGAAATTATTATAAAGTTTTGGAATAATACAGAACTATATACATGAATTTCTTGATAGCAAAGGAAGACTGTATGATTAATATAAGCACCAGTTTCAAAGTGTTTCTAACATTACTAATGTCTTATACCTTGCCTCAATTTCCCTTTCAAATTAACCAATAAGCAACTTCTTAAAAACAAATATCACATAATTATTTTAGAAAAACAATGATAATTTGCTATAAAGGAGTATATGTTATTCCCTCCATATTTTAGTTACCCAGTTATTTGAAATTCATACCCCTATGGTACCTCAGCTTCTCCATTGCAAAGACAAACATGCAAAGAAAAGATACACCATATTCATAAAGTTTTGTGATGCTAAGCAAACTAGAGTGGGGCAGGAAGGAGACGTAAACCTTATTTCTTTCTGGTAGTAAAAAGGATACCTTTTATTGGACCAACTTCTATTGGTGCGAGTTTGCAAACAGAGCAATAGTGAAAGCTTACCAGCAACAGAAGTTGGCCAATGAAAGGTATCACCTTTTTTACTTTGTCTCTTGCCTCATATATTATAGACCAGTACAACCACCACACTCCAGACAATTTTTAATTACCAAAGCAGCACTACTGATCTACTCAGGATTGCAATGCTAAACACTTCTCCGACAAAGTTTCTTGCCTCCAAAGTGTTGTATCCAGCTGAGTCCAATTGAATAGCTGAGTCCAAAGAATTCCATGCCGAAGACTCTTAGAAACCACATACATATTCTACGTCCTCAAAACACGAGGACAATTTGCTTTCTTACCTTCTACTGTTGTGTCACTGCGGTCAGTTCTGTGTGAAAGCAACTGTAGATAAAAAATTTCTTCCCACCATTTCACCTCACAATCCCCAATGGGCAAGAGGAAAATGCTTAGAGTCTATTTCCAATGGAAGCCATCTTGTGAGGATGTTTGTGCAAGCGATGTAGGTTAGTCAGCTTGGAGGAGTAACTTGGAAAAATTCCTCCAAAATACAAGTTATCTATTTTCAGTTTCAAAGTTATATATCTTTTGATTTTTTTCTTTCAAATATTCCCTAACTTACTTCTATATAGACTTTTTCCATGTAAGAGAGGCACTTTGGAAAAAGATTCCTTTCTGCTTTTGTGTAACCAAAAATCAGAGTCCATTTCTGCAACAGAAGACATGAATTGGGCCAGAAACACTTACTTCAACTGAACCAATCTTCCTGGATCTTGGAAGAGGCGACTTTCTGTGTATGTGAATTGGGTCTGACACCATTGGCTTGAACATCACTACAGACCGATCAGTTTCATCCCTTTTAGTAGTATGCGACTCTTCGTCACTATCATTTTTATGGGAAGTTTTCTTTGAGCCTTCATTCTACGAGTAAAGGTATTTCCTGTTCAAGTCAGCTACAAACTTTGTAGTAATTGGACATGGAAAACCATTAAGTATATCAGTTGTACAATATGCTTGTTTTATATATAGAAAATGTGTTATATGCACATAGGGACTACTACCACAAAAACACTGCTCTTCAACCGTTTATATATTAAGAGAAGCTACCATTTTAAACCTCTATTCCAAGACAATAGGATGTTTTGAACATTAAATATACTAGTATACTCATGTGGGTATATATAGGTGTAAAGATAGACACTAATATTGTCACACCAGTCAATATTGCCCCAAATTCTGGGTAATGCCATTTTTATCATGTGTAATTATTATTTGAAAAGGACAAGTCATTTCCCAAGAGGCTCATTAAAAGTTCATAAAACGAAAAGGTTGAGAACCCAAGTACAGAATTTAATTAGCAAAGACACACCACTTATTGCAATGAAATTTATATTTGAAATGAGAAATGTTCAAGAGTGATATGTAAGAACTACTAGTGGATTCATGTAAGAACTACTATATGTAAGAACTACTAGTGGATACAGGAAGACCCAAATGAGGTTGTGGTGGTTTTTGTTTTTTTTAAATGAACTTTTCTTAAAATTAAACAGGTCTTATGATCATTAATAGCGGATTACAGTAACTTTTGTATTGAACCAATCTAAAAGCATTTTACCTCCCGGGAAGCAGGTCTATATCCAAAACCAGCTGGCAAGTTTTTATCCTCTTCACAGCCTTTGGCTCCTGGACTAAAGTGTAGCTCCACGTGAAAACGCTCTTCTGACGACAGTTCCTAGAGAAAGCAAATAAAAGTAGCTCAGAACATGTTACAGGGATAGATAATATTTACCTTAGGTATTTACCAGTTTTATTTCATTACCTTGTTTGGGTCCTCATAGAGCATGATAACAATCTGGGTCATGTAATTGAGTTCACTGACAACATTGAGATAATCCATAGCCCGCTTCCACTGTTCATCTTTTGATTCCTTTAAAAAAATAAAAAAATTGCTATCACACATTTCTTAAAAATAAGAATATGCTACACTCACAGATGTGTGTGTAATTTTTCTTAAATAGTTTGTTGACTATTTGAGTTTCCATAGCTCATCCAACTGAATAAAATTCAAACATTTCTATTAAAAAGCAAGCACAAGACCTTTTTATCATGACCTCCACATTTCTAAAATGTTACCACTGAGGAAACAGCTTGAGCATTTTTCAACCCGAGAACACATTTCTGAAGAAAAACTGCTTTACTGTTAATCATTTCTGTTTTAACAAAGTCTATTGCAATGATCATATAAAATTCCCTATTGTGGCAGAAATACTATTAAAGAACGTTCATTAAAATTGTCCCTACTTTGCCTGGTGATGAAAGACTTGTATTGACAGGTAAAAGGTAGGTAAAGCTTCCTATTAATGTACCGCTTAGTTTGGCTTAGACCAGTGAATAATGTGACTCCAAACAGCAGTAAAAACATGGAAAGGATATCAAATATTATTTAGGATCACAACCCCACACGGGGTATCTTGGCTCACAGCTTGGGAAGTACTGGTGTACACAAAGTCAACAGAACACCGATTTTAGGAGCACAGGAAAAACAGACACTGCCATATTAAATCAAATTAGAGTCCAAAGAGTCAACTACCTTGTATCTGACAGTGGCGTGTACCAGATTCTTAAGGGAAAAGAAACCATAGAAAAATATGGACTAATTTGCTCCCAAGGGTAATTTTTTTCCTAAATTACAATGGGTGGAAGTTGATAAGGTCCCAAAAGAACATCAGACCATTTTAAATAAACAAATAAATAGAGAATTCAATTAATCAAAAACATTATTTGACATTATTGACTATCAGTAAGCTCAGACTATAATGATGATTATGCTTTTCTCAACATCAGGAATTTTGAGAAGTATGCAGATTGTTAGGAAGTCAGCATATACTGGCATATTTCTTGAGGTAATACCAATTTTTCTTTTTCAAAAGCCCATACCATAGAGGTTGTCAACATGACTGGATGCAGTATAATTCTACTTAAAATAAGAACATTTAAGGGCATCCAACTCCCAATGTCAGCAGCATACAGGCACTGAAATATTCTGCTAGAGTCCACAGAAAACTTAGCCATAGTGTTATTTCAAATAGGAAAATATTAAACTTACATCACATAAGGCACCATAGCGAAGGGTTGACAGCAAGGAATGGACATGACTCTCACTAGTGAAGTACAAACGAGTCCGGACGTGACGTTCAGGAGACATAACCCCTCTAGAGTACCTGAAATAAAAATACGTTTGATCCTTTAATACATTAAAGTATGCCTATTTTAGAAAAACGATCCACCATGAAAGGGATGAACCCTATGTTTTTGTAATTCACTCCCTCACCCCTATACTGAAAGCAAAAGACCCAAATACTGTGATCAGAATTATGCAAATTTATTCAAATAAGTTTCCCAACATGCCATTCCATCAGTTTGGAGCATCTCATATCTTAGCACAATATGCCACACAGACCCTTCATTAAGGACTTTCTTCTCTCCACCAGGGAGGTAAAGAAGGGAACTTCACCAGCGCCTCACTGGCTAGCTTACAATGCTTCCCTCATCAGGCTGTAATTCTGTGCTCTCAGAGCAATTTTTGTCCGAATCCAGTCGAGTGACAAATTCTGCAAAAATTGCAGATTGCAACATCACATTTATAGGGCCCTGACTACAGTCTTATTAGAAACAGTATTAAGTAATGATTGCAGTTGTGCTGACCATTTAAGATAAGCATATGTTTTTATAGGACACATCACGTATAAAATCCATAATAGCAAGAAACTACAAAACAGAATCCACTGCAACACACAAATGATAGACTTAAGAACTTACAGAGGGTGAAGCTTGTTTACAGTGTCATCATCTTGGGTCCTCTGGAGGTCGGAACGAATTTTCCTAACCAGAGGAGTGCAGTAACCTTTGGCGATCTCCAGTTTCTCAGCTTTAGTAATACCATATTCCTGGATAGGAAGAAATTAATTTTTTGCAACCAAGCTATAAAGAACGCTGTGAATTAACCTTTGAATTCAGAACTTAAGTTAAAAGACACAAACTAGCTCACAGAAACGAAGCTTTATTATGGCTGCAAACTATGGAATTTAGCAGATGCTAAGGGACAAAAATATGGCACTAGAAACATCCAGGGTAACACGAAGGAAATTTCCCTCTACTGCCAGAGTCTGGTGCCTTCGTTTTCCCAGCATTAAGGTGTCAGATTTCCAGTTCTCAACAGCTCTTTTCACCATATTTTTCACAGTCTTATAACATTTTCCCATTGGTTTCAGGGCTCCAATCATGCTACTATACTGGCAGTGGAAACACAACCCTAGATCTAACACAGACACAGCCACTTCCAGTTTCCTGTTTCAGGGAGCTCCTTGCAAGCCCTTCCCTGAGCTGGAGGTAGCTTCTTAAAATTTCCCTTCTCCAGGCTTCTCTGGCTAAGGTCTCAGCCCAGCTTTATATGCCAACCTTCCACCTGGGCTTCAGGTTATTAGAGCAAGCAGGTTAATGGCAGTTCTCTCTGTTGTGTTGGGTTTCCTAACTTTTTGCAAATACCCTTACTTTAACTTCTCTCCTACTGCTCCAAAAAAAGAAAGCTGGGTGCTTTACCTTGTGCATTTTCCTTCTGCTGGGGTCCTCCTGGACGGCCAGCTCTTTACCATGGGATTAGATCCCCACCTCTATCAGTAGGAGGCAGATTTCAATTTTGGATCATGCTCAGAGGGGATCTGTCCCCCCCCCCACCAATGCTCCAGTTAATACAAAAGCCATAGAACTATCCTCTATACCTAAACCCACTTTTATTTCAAGCTTCTTCTAAATTCTTTATAAATCACTAAAAACAGTAATACTCAAAACTAACTTTGGTAACTAGACAACTCATCGTAACATGATCAGGGTGGGTAGCTGTATGTCCAGAAGGACCCCATGCAGAAAGAAAATTCACAATGTAAGCAACCAATTTTTCTTTTTCTTAAGGGTTCCTCTGGGACAGCCAGTGCTTTACCATGGAGATATACAAAAGTAGTGTCACCAATTCTACTAGCAGGGAGGAATTCATTCTTTGAAAAAACATACTGAGTTACACTACCGCCTGCAGCACTCTTTTACCAAAGGCCACCAAAAAGGTGACTCTATTGATAACACACTTCCTTCATCGCGGGTGTTTATAACCCCAAAGGCAGCTAAAACAAATTATAAAACTTTTTTGGCAAGCCTGAACCACTCCTCCCCATGTATTCCTCAAAAACTGCGAGGTAAGCTGTCCTGTGTTCTTTCATGTTCCTCCCCAATCCCCATTTAAAAAAAATTGAGGTATGAATCATTTCATCATCAGGGGTACTTTCTACCCCCAATGGAAGTCAATGGGAAAATGAAAGCACTATACATCCTTTGCATTCGGGGTCATGTCCACCCCATGCACATATATTTTTTAAAATAGTGGGGGGGTTTTTTTTTTGTTTTTTTTAAAAAAGGCTTACCCCAGCACCTGCCCTCCTAATTAGCCTTCTGAATTAGAGATAAGGACACAACGTAGCATTTTGTTGACTTCACAAAGGTCATCTATGGTGTGTTTAGGGGGGAAAAAAAAATCACCATATAGATCTTTTTTTGGGGGGGGGGGAGGTTACAATGGCCCCATGTGAAAGGTCAACTTGCCAACTTCTAATTGTTCCTTATCTTTACACAGCAGTTAGCACCTTATCAGAGTGAACTCTTGACACTTTTTTTTTTTAAATCACAGCCATTAGCAGCTTTGTGTTGGAAAAATACCTATTCATTCTGCATTAGGGGTATTGATGACCCCTGCACCAGCTGCAGATTGTATTTCTATGTTGTATTTCTAGGTTTATATTGTATTTTAAAGTTTGTTGTATTTTAAAGTTCTATTTTAAGTTTATGCCAAAAAAACTGGAGGGTTGGGTGTCAACATTACCCTCTGTACTGTATTTGTTAGGTGTGCTGCTTTACATGAGGGGTGGTGGTGACCCCCAATACTGTGTGTGTGTGTGGGGGGGGTATTTCTGTTTTTCAACTGTTACATTAATAAACTGTCAATTTTTTATGTTAATCTGGACATTTTCAAATCAATCACATTCATTACTTTTCAGCTATTTATTAATCGGGGTACTTTCTATCCCAGAAACGGTTATTAGTCAGTCAGTTTCTCAAGGACAGCAGGGTTAACTCTGACACCCTCCTAGCTGACATAATCCATATCAAGAAGGCTACCTTCAAAAATAATAAAACAAAGAGACCTCTCTGATGGGCTTGAATTAAACTTTCAGTAAAGTGTTGAACACCAAATTAAGATTCCAGTTTGGGAATCGGTGGGTCGCAGGGGGGAAAAAAAGAAAACTGGATCTTAGTGTGAATTTCCTTTCTTCCAGAGGAGTACAGACAGTCAATACTAGTGGGGCTTGATCCCCACTCAACCACAGTCTCGGTCCTACCAACCAGCAAGAGGTAGAACAGAGTTCAACAGAGAATGTGCAGTGGGATCACCCCTCTGTAGCTTCAGTTATCTCAAAGCCTTGAACTAGGAAAATATGCTAAGCAACTCTTAGGCTGTTTTCAAATGGGCCGTGGTGGGTGGGTGGGTGTGCGCCTGCGGTGGGTGGGGGTGCGCCCATTTCCATGGGTGCACACCCATCTTCACACACACAGCAACCAGCATTGGAACCCGTTGCTCCATGCATGGGTGACAGGTGGAGCACGCACCCCCACCCANGCTAGCTATCAGCCTGTCTCTAACCTTCCCATTTTAAGGATGGTTACTGAATGGGTGGTTGCCCGACAACTCCAGGCCCATCACGATGCCATCGGAGCCTGTTTCAGTCAGGCTTTCATCCTGGGTATGGCATGGAGACTGTGCTTGTGGCCTTGGTCTATGACCTGCACCTGGAGATTGACAAGGGAAATTCTACCCCGTTGAACTTGTTAGATATTTTGGCAGCCTTTGATCACGAGATGTTGTCGACATGTCTGTGGGACTTGGCAGGGGTGTACGGGACTGCTCAAGTGGTTCCTCTCCTTCCTGTCTGCAAGGTCCCAGAAAGTGGCGATGGGCGATTGCTAGTCGTCCTCTTGGGACTTACCCCATGGGGTCCTGCAGGGTTATTCTGTCTCCCCTTCTGTTCAGTGTGTATATGATGCTGCTAGGCAAAGTCATTTGGAGATTTGGGGTGAAGTGCCATCAGTATGCTGATGACACTCGGCTCTACCTCTTTTTTACATCCGAACGCAGGCCCTAAAGTCTTGGTGCTCACCAGATGCCTAGCTGCTGTCGCGGATGGGAGAGAGAGATGCACCTTCCTCGTCTGAGGCTCCCCCTCAGGCCACCTTGACCCAACTATCCTCCGCCTGCTGCTCAGGAGGTTTCATATTTGGCCTCTTCTTTTGGGAAAGTGTTTTGCCCTTAGAGGGTTGGTGAAGGGGAGAGGATTCCTGGTCTGAGGACAGGTCCACCTCCTCTACGTAGGAGTTCCCCTGCTGAAATTCCTTGTAACCAGAACCCAAGAACCTTGTTACCAATGTGTTTTGGGGGGCAGCCTTTCCCCCTTCCCCATCACCCTAGAGCCCCCTGTAAAGGAGGTCTTTTTCTTTCCTGTTTTACCGGGGGCAGGGGGAGGGAAGGAAAGGAGTGCTTGAGCTTACTGCACTCCAGCCTCTGTAGGGAATGGAGTATTTCTTTTAGGACCACCATATGTGGGTCCACTACGGGGCTCTCGGCATGGAGGGACCTTACTGTCTCCTCAGGTTCCTCTTCTGGCTCAATGGCAGACACCAGGAGAAGCTGCAGCATGAAACTCAGTGGTGTGAAACCACTGTGGCCTCCACTGTGGCTGCTGTTTCAGCAAGTGTCTTGCTATGACCGGCTTGTGGGGCTGTTCCCACCTCAGTTCTGGATGGCTTCCTACTGCAGCCATCTCTGTGAGCCTTCCCAGATGGCTAGGTGGCTTCCCACTGCCTCAGTCCAATGCAACCACCGCTTGTGGCCGTGCGATGTGTCTGGGAGCTTTAAAGCGGGCCTTTTCAGAAGCTCAGAGACCTCACGGGGGTGCTCCACTGTGCCCACTCCTCCTGGCTCCCAAACCGGCTGGAACTGGAGCCTGGGGAATCCCTTCAACGTTTCCCTGGGGAGGGGTATGGTGAATGGAGATGATTATTCGCTCTCCCCGGAAACCAGTCCTGAGGCCTGTTTCCCTGCTCTCTGTCTAGCTCAATACTTTTGTTTTCTATTCTAGGCAGAGGACTAACAGTCTGTGTCTTGTGGATCTGGAGGTAGACAATCAACTGGAGCACTGGGGGTTCAGATCCCCTCTGAGCATGCTGTAAAACTAAAGTCTGCTTCCTGCTGGTTGAGGTGGGGATCTAAACCCATGGTAAAGAACTGGCTGTCCAAGAGGAACCTCTGAGAGAAAATTGTTGTTTGAAGAAAGCTTTGCAAACCTAGGTGCAAGTAACACTTATCTTATGGCCTAGTATTCCCCACTCTTCAAATTCGAAGCAATACACCACCATATGGTGTTAGAACTGACACCACTCCTCTTCTCGCCCCAATATATCATGCAATGAGCAGCAACATCAACTGCTGTGACATTCACAGCCTGGCTGAATTCAGAAAGCAGGTGACCCAAATCAGAGTCCTGACTAGGCTGAATTTTACAGCTCGATTCTGGTCTGAGCCTGTGTCAGGACTGTCCCAGACCTGGTCTCCATGCAGCTCTTCCAAACCTGGCCCCAATGTAACAAGGGTGGCCCCAGCCCACACAGAACTCTGTGGGGGCAGAAAAGAAGGGGGAATGCCCTGCCCCCTTTCTAAGTATCTTGCCTGCAAAGAGCATTGTGATGTCATGGCACCCCATGGGGCAGGGGCTACATCAGGTAATGCAATCCCCCGTCTCACGCCCATGGTGCGCCCTTTACAGGACGGCCTACTGCCCACAGGGAGCCTGGCTCAGCCCAAGTGGCTTGGGCCAGGAAGGCTCCCAAACCAAGTCCAATGGTGAGTTTAATCCTGTTGGGCTCAGTTCAGTCTGTAGGGCTCTAACCCACATACAATTAGTTTAAACTAATTTAATTTAACCTCCAGTGGCTGGGCATTCTTCACACCCATTTCATGTTGGTTGGGCATTCACGTCTATTAAAATGTAGTGCTCTTTCATAAATGACCCATAAGCCCCTGGCAATGCCCCAACTACCTAAATCATGGTCTTCTTTCAACTGAAATTATTGTCTCTGTAATAATCAATGAAATAAAAATCCCATTATTCTATTTAAGTTCATAAATTTCATAAACAAGAAGAAACTCATAGGAAATAAGTTATGAAATTCCAGACTATTTTATTTCACAATTAAAACAGACTTCAACAAGTGTAAACTATTCTGTAAGTGCTCTACATGATGAGCAACATTATATATAGGGTCTAATATTTGTATTCTAATTATATGGTTTACCCACATTTTCTCACACTCTTCTGACATCCGATAACCAGTTTTAGTATTACAGTAGGTTTTTCTCCAAGGCTAACCCTGATCAGTTAACTCTGGGTGATTTCAGAAGAGACGGGGCGGCATTCGCCCCGTCCTGGAATCACCCTTCTGATTCCCCGCCGGAATCAGCCTGTCACATCCAACAGACGTGCCGGCTGATCCCAGCGGAGAATCGAGGAGGGGGCGGGGCCGCGTGGCGCAACGTGTGGCCGCACGGTCCCGCCCCCCCTACGCTCCCCTGCCACCCGCCCTTTGGGGAGACGGGCGGGCGCCGTGGCCAATGCGGTCACAGCGCCCACCCGAATTGACCACGGCCCGGCATCCCGCCGGGGATGCCGGGCCGTGGTTACCGTCCAGATGAGACAGACCCCTTCATCGCGGCAGGGAATCACGTTCACCACGCGATCAGCGCCAGCCCTGCTGGTCCCGGTCCCGGTGAACGTGATTCCCCACCACAATTGAGCGTGGCTAACATCTGGGGGGGAACTTCCGGTTCCCCAACAGACGTTACGAGGCCATTCCCCACCACAGGGTATTGGCTGTGGTAGAGCATGGTCTCGTAACATCTGAAAATACCCTCTGTTTTAAAGTTATCAAATCGCGTCTACATTAAGCAGTATTTTAAATAGTGTTGGCTTAGATAATGTGATTTGCCTTCTGATGGAGTCCCCTTTGAGGGAGACAAAGTACTCGCTTGTATTAACACGTGTCCATTTTCCACGTGTGCACACAGGGTTTCCCTAAGGAGTGCGTCCCAGTGGCCAGGCATGGGCTTAAAAATGCCCAATTTGGGGAACTGAACGTGCCTTTTTGAATAGGGCACACGAGTGTTTGGGATCTTTTGAGTGTAAATTGGCAGCATCACCCAGGGAATTAAAAAGAGGGGAAACACACCTTAAGGTGCAACATAAAAGTTTTCAATTTATTGTGGGTACAAAAGGGGGTACATATAAGCAAAAGGGGCATTAACTACCAATAATCAAACAATGAGACACTCAAATCAATTAGATAGTTACACAAGGATGCAGCATTGGTTGGTTTCTAAAGAAAGTTCTTAATTTAGAAGAGAGAGAGAGAGGGGGTGTCTGCCTGTGCCAAGGCACAAACAGTGGGAGATTCAAAGGAAGGGGAAGAGAAGAAAGACAGCGCTTCATCTTACCTAAAATGTACTGTTCTGAGGGAGGGCAAAGGAATGGATCCTTTATAGTCCGTTTTCCAAATCAGACAGTACAGTAGCACCAGGGCAGCCTCCCTGGCGACGACCCTTCTGGGGGTGGCGGGACTGGAGTAGTGATCCGAGGAGGGAAGAAGTCTGTGGGCTTAGCCCACCAAGTTACTCAAGCCCAACACACACTCAGGGGTGCGTTGGCTAGAGTTACAAGGGAGCCTAACCGTGTCTCCATGAGGCAGACAGGCGGGAGCTCCCTTATGCCTACTCACAGGTCAGGTGACAGAATGGCAGCAAAATGGACAGAAGGACTCGCAACCAGGTGTCCTTCTGAATTCTATCTGGGCAAGCAAGACAGCATGGCAGTGATTTCAGCTTCAGTGATATTCGCTTCAGTAGCTGCTGTGAGAACAGCCAGTCTGGGAGGATCAGACCGACTGAACTGACGGGCTCTGAAGGGACTGTATTTAAGCCAAAATTTTGCCCCCTGGGCATGGTGGGTGTGTGAGGACCAAAAACAAAATCTGATTAAATTTAGGAAGTTTTTTTGAAAAGGAGCTCTAGTATCTCACAAAAGGACATTGCAGTTGCTTTTATTTCACAAAAACCAGTAATCAAAGAAAAATGCACTACCAAGAGGTGCCTCCTATATGCCTCACCCAGGCCAGACCTGCCAAGATAGAGTTCCCGAGGAGCATTCCTGCCCGCTCCCATCCCGGACTGATTTAGGATCAGGCTGAGCGGTCATCCTTTGTCTTGGATGCAGATCACAGCCTGATTAGACCACCCTTCTCCAGGTGCAATTGGGACACGTCCTTCCTGATGCTGCCCCACTCAACAATACAGGGTGGGTTGCTAAAGCCAGGTTGATGCTAATTTTCCTTCTGATGAAGTTGGACTGCATTCTATAGCGATCTCCCGTCAATCAGCCAGGACTCTTGTGGCCAAAGCCTGACAGGTTTGCACTGAGATCAAAGCACAATCTAAAACATGACAGGATTTGACAGAAGGTCACCAAGTACAGAAAAATCATTTGGCAAAATTCATATATCAAAACAAAAATTCAGGGAGCACTGGTTGTAATACTTGCAGTAATGCTCTTTGAAAGAAGCTGTGTATATTGGTTTGGGAGCCTGCTGCCACTCTGCTTTTCCCTCTCCTTCCCCAGGTAATAACTCCCAGGGTGGGGCCCTGTGGGTGCCAGCCTGAAGGGCAACACCCAAAGGGTGTCGGCCATTGGCTGGGGCCGTTTGCTGGGCCGGGGCGCCCGGGGGCCCTTCTGCCAGACAGACACCACATCTGTCATTGTGCAGCCCATCACTGTTGCTGCTGTTGCCCCGCCGATACTGCTGCTCTTTTAATGTGATTTTAAGGGGTTTTGGGGGGAATGAGGTGGGTGTGGTTTGAGGGTGGGGGGTACAGGGAGTGTGTTACAGTGGATAGGGCTAACCCCCCTGGTGAGAGGAGGGGAGGTGCACCCTGGGGAGGGTTAGGGGGACTCCCTGTGAGAGGGGGAGCCCCAGGGAGGGGATTCCTTGTGAGAGGGGGAATCCTGGGGGGTGGGGNATCTTTGGATCCTGACTCCAGCTAGCTATCAGCCTGTCTCTAACCTTCCCATTTTAAGGATGGTTACTGAATGGGTGGTTGCCCGACAACTCCAGGCCCATCACGATGCCATCGGAGCCTGTTTCAGTCAGGCTTTCATCCTGGGTATGGCATGGAGACTGTGCTTGTGGCCTTGGTCTATGACCTGCACCTGGAGATTGACAAGGGAAATTCTACCCCGTTGAACTTGTTAGATATTTTGGCAGCCTTTGATCACGAGATGTTGTCGACATGTCTGTGGGACTTGGCAGGGGTGTACGGGACTGCTCAAGTGGTTCCTCTCCTTCCTGTCTGCAAGGTCCCAGAAAGTGGCGATGGGCGATTGCTAGTCGTCCTCTTGGGACTTACCCCATGGGGTCCTGCAGGGTTATTCTGTCTCCCCTTCTGTTCAGTGTGTATATGATGCTGCTAGGCAAAGTCATTTGGAGATTTGGGGTGAAGTGCCATCAGTATGCTGATGACACTCGGCTCTACCTCTTTTTTACATCCGAACGCAGGCCCTAAAGTCTTGGTGCTCACCAGATGCCTAGCTGCTGTCGCGGATGGGAGAGAGAGATGCACCTTCCTCGTCTGAGGCTCCCCCTCAGGCCACCTTGACCCAACTATCCTCCGCCTGCTGCTCAGGAGGTTTCATATTTGGCCTCTTCTTTTGGGAAAGTGTTTTGCCCTTAGAGGGTTGGTGAAGGGGAGAGGATTCCTGGTCTGAGGACAGGTCCACCTCCTCTACGTAGGAGTTCCCCTGCTGAAATTCCTTGTAACCAGAACCCAAGAACCTTGTTACCAATGTGTTTTGGGGGGCAGCCTTTCCCCCTTCCCCATCACCCTAGAGCCCCCTGTAAAGGAGGTCTTTTTCTTTCCTGTTTTACCGGGGGCATGGGGAGGGAAGGAAAGGAGTGCTTGAGCTTACTGCACTCCAGCCTCTGTAGGGAATGGAGTATTTCTTTTAGGACCACCATATGTGGGTCCACTACGGGGCTCTCGGCATGGAGGGACCTTACTGTCTCCTCAGGTTCCTCTTCTGGCTCAATGGCAGACACCAGGAGAAGCTGCAGCATGAAACTCAGTGGTGTGAAACCACTGTGGCATCCACTGTGGCTGCTGTTTCAGCAAGTGTCTTGCTATGACCGGCTTGTGGGGCTGTTCCCACCTCAGTTCTGGATGGCTTCCTACTGCAGCCATCTCTGTGAGCCTTCCCAGATGGCTAGGTGGCTTCCCACTGCCTCAGTCCAATGCAACCACCGCTTGTGGCCGTGCGATGTGTCTGGGAGCTTTAAAGCGGGCCTTTTCAGAAGCTCAGAGACCTCACGGGGGTGCTCCACTGTGCCCACTCCTCCTGGCTCCCAAACCGGCTGGAACTGGAGCCTGGGGAATCCCTTCAACGTTTCCCTGGGGAGGGGTATGGTGAATGGAGATGATTATTCGCTCTCCCCGGAAACCAGTCCTGAGGCCTGTTTCCCTGCTCTCTGTCTAGCTCAATACTTTTGTTTTCTATTCTAGGCAGAGGACTAACAGTCTGTGTCTTGTGGATCTGGAGGTAGACAATCAACTGGAGCACTGGGGGTTCAGATCCCCTCTGAGCATGCTGTAAAACTAAAGTCTGCTTCCTGCTGGTTGAGGTGGGGATCTAAACCCATGGTAAAGAACTGGCTGTCCAAGAGGAACCTCTGAGAGAAAATTGTTGTTTGAAGAAAGCTTTGCAAACCTAGGTGCAAGTAACACTTATCTTATGGCCTAGTATTCCCCACTCTTCAAATTCGAAGCAATACACCACCATATGGTGTTAGAACTGACACCACTCCTCTTCTCGCCCCAATATATCATGCAATGAGCAGCAACATCAACTGCTGTGACATTCACAGCCTGGCTGAATTCAGAAAGCAGGTGACCCAAATCAGAGTCCTGACTAGGCTGAATTTTACAGCTCGATTCTGGTCTGAGCCTGTGTCAGGACTGTCCCAGACCTGGTCTCCATGCAGCTCTTCCAAACCTGGCCCCAATGTAACAAGGGTGGCCCCAGCCCACACAGAACTCTGTGGGGGCAGAAAAGAAGGGGGAATGCCCTGCCCCCTTTCTAAGTATCTTGCCTGCAAAGAGCATTGTGATGTCATGGCACCCCATGGGGCAGGGGCTACATCAGGTAATGCAATCCCCCGTCTCACGCCCATGGTGCGCCCTTTACAGGACGGCCTACTGCCCACAGGGAGCCTGGCTCAGCCCAAGTGGCTTGGGCCAGGAAGGCTCCCAAACCAAGTCCAATGGTGAGTTTAATCCTGTTGGGCTCAGTTCAGTCTGTAGGGCTCTAACCCACATACAATTAGTTTAAACTAATTTAATTTAACCTCCAGTGGCTGGGCATTCTTCACACCCATTTCATGTTGGTTGGGCATTCACGTCTATTAAAATGTAGTGCTCTTTCATAAATGACCCATAAGCCCCTGGCAATGCCCCAACTACCTAAATCATGGTCTTCTTTCAACTGAAATTATTGTCTCTGTAATAATCAATGAAATAAAAATCCCATTATTCTATTTAAGTTCATAAATTTCATAAACAAGAAGAAACTCATAGGAAATAAGTTATGAAATTCCAGACTATTTTATTTCACAATTAAAACAGACTTCAACAAGTGTAAACTATTCTGTAAGTGCTCTACATGATGAGCAACATTATATATAGGGTCTAATATTTGTATTCTAATTATATGGTTTACCCACATTTTCTCACACTCTTCTGACATCCGATAACCAGTTTTAGTATTACAGTAGGTTTTTCTCCAAGGCTAACCCTGATCAGTTAACTCTGGGTGATTTCAGAAGAGACGGGGCGGCATTCGCCCCGTCCTGGAATCACCCTTCTGATTCCCCGCCGGAATCAGCCTGTCACATCCAACAGACGTGCCGGCTGATCCCAGCGGAGAATCGAGGAGGGGGCGGGGCCGCGTGGCGCAACGTGTGGCCGCACGGTCCCGCCCCCCCTACGCTCCCCTGCCACCCGCCCTTTGGGGAGACGGGCGGGCGCCGTGGCCAATGCGGTCACAGCGCCCACCCGAATTGACCACGGCCCGGCATCCCGCCGGGGATGCCGGGCCGTGGTTACCGTCCAGATGAGACAGACCCCTTCATCGCGGCAGGGAATCACGTTCACCACGCGATCAGCGCCAGCCCTGCTGGTCCCGGTCCCGGTGAACGTGATTCCNCCATTTCCATGGGTGCACACCCATCTTCACACACACAGCAACCAGCATTGGAACCCGTTGCTCCATGCATGGGTGACAGGTGGAGCACGCACCCCCACCCACTGTGGGCACTGTTCCTACGGGCGCCCCCCATCTCCCCTGCACTGGTGGCTTTCGCATGGGTGCCCCCCTCCCCGCTGCACACATATGCGGATGTAGGGCACCAGTGTGAAAAGGCCCTCCGTTTAACAAATAAACTTTGAAAAGAAACCACTAGGAACCCCATATGCCTTCCCCTTCCTCCAAGCAAATTGGAGAGGAATATGAAGTTGGCCAAGTTCCTTCATATTAAACTGAATTTAATAATACAACCCAACAACAGGCGATCACCCAACTCAAATGTAATTTTAGCAGGGAGGGAAGTCTGACTGCCTGTCCTCTAGAAGAAATGAAATCCATAAGGTAAGATCCAATTTTCCTCTCTCTCCAGAGGATTCCAGAGTCAGCACTAGTGGGGATGTACCAGAGCAGTACCCAAATACCAAGAATAGGGAGGGAACTGCTGAAATTACGTTGAAACATATGAGGATTGTTGAGGAGAGTCCTGTAGAACCTCCTGCAACACTCGTCTGCCAAAAGCTGCATCTGCAGATTCTAAGCTGTGGATTTATAGTGCCGAGTGAAAGAGTGAAGGGACTGACTGGGGGACTGAGCAATTCTGAACCTTTCAAGAATCGTTTAATAAAATGGCCTGAAAATTTCACACCCTGGGAGGTGATTAGAACACTGTCCAGAGCTGCCACTTGATGTGAGGGTGCTGGGCCTAAACCCCTTATCTAGACCCATTTGCAGAAATTTCAAGATGGCAACCACCCAGCTTCTGAAGGTACCAGGTTCTTACTCTGGCACCATGAAGCGAATACCCTCCAGGTGTGCTGATAAATTCTTTTTGTGGAATTCTTTCTAGCTGATCGAAGAGTATTCAAGATGGCCTCTGAATAATCTAGCTGCCTATGCCCCCCCCCCCCCTTTCAGTTTCCATGCTACTAGACTGAGAAGATGTCTTCTCATAGAAGACGGAGCCCTGGGACAAAAGGTTTTGGAAGGGATGTAGATGAAGTGGAGGAGCCATGGACCTCTCTATCAGTTCGAGAACCATGGCCTCTGTGGCCAGAAGGTAGTCACTAGAATCAGTGTGGACCACTCCCTATGCAATTTGGTCAGAGTCCTCCTGATTAGTGTGATGGGGTAGGTAAGGCACAGAAGATCCAGCGGCAACGGGTGACATAGCGTTGAAGGCCAGAGCTCTGGGGTGTTGATGCCAAAACATGAAGAGAGGCACCCTTGCATTGCAGGCTGAGAATGGGTCCACCTCCAGAAGACTGAAGGTCTGAAGTATTTGCTAGAGCACTTCCCGTATTAGGGACCATTCCTGGGTTCTACCATTCTGTGGCTTAGCCAGTCCGCTTGGATGTTGTCGCATCCGTGGATGTAAAGAGCTTTTTATGTGAAGAGTAGAGACCTGTATCTTTTTCATCTTCTGATACCGGTTCTATTGCTCAGATTTCTTTCAGCATCGCCCTGTGCTTTTTCCTTTCTCACTGATACTGGGGATACAAAATAAGAATCCGCGGGAAAACTGAGAAATTCTATCGCATATCGTGGCCACCATCATTCATGCTTTTGTTACCTTGAGGCTGGACTACTGCAACACGCTCTACGTGGGGCTACCCTCGGTGACGGTCTGAGGGCTACAGCTGGTGCAGAATGCAGAGAACTGGCTCATTACGGGGTCGGATCGCTGGGAGCACATTACACCGGTGCTCCGTCTTCTGCACTGGATTGACCCCTGCGGTCTGCTGGGAGGTCCTCTGAGTCTATCGGGGAGCCACCATGGAGAGGGCGTTCTCAGTAGCCGCACCTTGGCTGTGGACCTCCGTCTCGGAAGAGACTTGCCTGGCCCCAGACCTGTTGACCTTTCGTTGCTTGTGTAAGACCTGGCTGTTCCTCCAAGGTGTTGGGTGGAGGGAAATGGGTGAGGGTGGTTATGTGGTGGAGAATGGGGGGAGGGAGTTATGGGAAGGTTTTGTGTTTTTTTATATTTTTAAGTTGAGTGAGAATGTTGCTTTATATTCATATGATTTTATTGTAAATTATTATAATGTTTTATATTTATATGGTTTTATTGTAAGCCGCCCGAGTTGGAGTTGGGTGGGGTATTAAATTGTTAAAATAAATAAATAAATATCCAAATCGGATGGTGTCTATTACCCAAGCATCTGCTGTTGCTTCTTCCCATGTATTTGCAAAGAGAAGCAGCCTGCCTCCCAGACCTTTGGGTTGTTTTTTTTTTTTTGGGGGGGGGGGTGGAGCGCCAGGAGTTATACCTACAATTTAGGGTGTCATGACCCTGTTCTCTGCTTCTGACGGGACGGACCCCCTGCGTCGTCTTCCCTGTTCCAACAGGATCTGCCCCATGGCTGATCTCCCTTGATGCCATGGTAGGTTCTCCCAGTATTTCCCTGGGTATAGGACCTTATTCTATAGGACCAAAGGACCACTTTTGGGTGTACACACACTGTAATGTCTGCTTTTCGTCAGAAGCGTCAGCTAGGACTTTGTCCAAACAGCTTCAATCCTTGGAAGGGGCCTGCTACCCGTGTATTTTTAGCGGTCTTGTCTCCCTCCTAAGATGGTAGCCATAGGCGCCTATTGGCTGTTATGTTTGAGGCTGGAGCTCTAGAAGCCCAGCAGAGGATGTCTGTAGACATGTTGGCATATTCATTTATAACAAATTGGATTCTGGTGGCTAACACCCTCATCATCTCTGGGGGTTTTTCTCATTGAGGCCCAGTGCTTTGCATACTTGGGCATACATTTGCTGTGTGTGTCAGGTGCTCTTAAAATTGATTGTCCGCTTCTGCTCAATAAACCATCTTTGGATCCTGACTCCAGCTAGCTATCAGCCTGTCTCTAACCTTCCCATTTTAAGGATGGTTACTGAATGGGTGGTTGCCCGACAACCTGTCTCTTATACACATCTAGATGTGTATAAGAGACAGCTGTTGGGTTGGGAGGGAGGGGTCGTGTTGGGTGAAGGGTATGTTGAGTGGTGGGTTGTGTTGGGGGGGGCAGCACCAACCCCATGTGGCAGTAGGGGAAGGTGCTGGAGGAGGTGGGGTGATTTTGGAATTCGGTTAGAGATGGAAGGGTTATGTTTTGTTGATTTTGTAGAAGAAATGCATATTTGATATTTAGATTGTTGCTGTATTATTGTAAACTTTGTGGATGAAAGGTTCCCCCCTCCTGGTGAGAGCAGGAGGGTAGGGGGGGAGTTGATGAGCCCCTTCCCTGATGGCAGCAGGAATGGAGCATATGGATGGGATGATATGGATAAACTGTGATACATTGTAATAATATTGATTTATTGTTGTTGTATTGAACTATGTGAGGGAAGGAGAGGGTATGGTTAATGACGAGAGTTTATGGTATAATGTTATATTGTAATAATTGAGGGGTTATTTAGGTTATGTTGCTTTGTACTGAATTATAATTGTTATGGTTCCTTGTATGTTTCTACCTTTGTTGTTAGCCGCCTCGAGTCGCCGTAGACGAGAGAGAGCGGGTGAAATGAAATGAAAAGAAAAATATTCACCCTACAGAATAATGCACCTTTGCAACTGAGCTGCCAGAACTGACTATCAGAGCTAACTATAATGAGGGATGCAAGAAATGTCATCATAACATAAAACACCTCTACGTCGGAGTACGCATCTCATGCTCATTTTTAGATCCTTAATCAGTAAGAAATGTGGAAGTACAGAGGCGCTCTCTAGAAACTGTAAAATACCCTTTCCTTCTAACATGATGCAGCAAACAACTTCTACATATTTTGATAAGGTTGTTAAAACACTTACCTGAGGGATCACAATGTCAGCTAATGCCTTTGACAGTCTGTATAATTCCATTGTGTTTTCTAGTTTTAAGGAGCCATTGTGCTGAACATCGTATTTTATACAATCATAAATATCTGGGATTTTACTGATGTCATATCTTCCATTCTTTGTTTTAAAGTCCTTTTCCAGTTTGGCCCACCTGCGCAGCATCAGCTCTAGTGTTTCACTGTGATAAAGCTGAATATCTAGACAGACAAATGTTACTCTTATTATTTCAGTAGTTAATATTGAGGAATCAATACAAGTTAATTAAGCAACCTAACTTAAAAAGCAGGGATTAGTAAGATTAGGGCTGGAAAGTATGGTTTAAGGCCATGTTAGCTTATTCCAGATAACAGTGACAATGAGCCACAATTGTCAAAGGCTTTAGAACATGATCGAGAGCTGCATGATCTATATTCTTAAATAAATAAAGAATATTCTTTAGACATTCTTTACTTATATGTCTATATAGCAGTGAGGGCTGAAAACACCAAAGCTGCAAACATGGCACTAACACAATAGGCAACAACAAAAAAAAGGAGAAAAGCCCCACAATATAACATAAACAACCAAGTGTACAACACACACAGCACAGGGCTGTTGCTACACGAAGTGTGGCAAAACAAACCTCTGTACTACTCAACAATATGGACAAATATTGTGAATCAATAATACAAAATGGCTGGACTGTGTTGGGAGAAAGGCTTGCTGCTGGCTGGGGGCTTCTGGGACCCTCCCACCCGTGCTAATTCTTCTGCCCCTCTCCCCCCCCACCCCGGTAACCACTATACAAGGGGGCTGCTGCCCAGGGGGCATGGCTGGGCTGTGTTGGGAGAAAGGCTTGCTGTTGGCTGGGGGCTCCTGGGACCCTCCCACCTGTGCTAATCCTTCTGCCCCTCCCCTCAGGTAACAACTATACAAGGGGGCTGCTGCCCAGGGGCGGTGCCCGTTGCTGTGCCATTAGCGGGCAGATTTGGCAGTGGCGACCACCCATCTTCCATCGGCACCTTGGACTGTGAGGATAACACTGGAGGAAGGTTCAAGCACCTGCTGCCTAGCAGAGGAGCGACCAGTGGGGCTGGGAGCTTGTTGCTCACCCCTTTACCGAGGGCCACGGCCATCTCCTCCCTTCTATGTTCCAATTATAGGAGGGGGAGGGGTCAGATTGACCCATCAGTAGCCCGGTACAGCAGAGCTTCATTAACCACAAACAGAGGCTCCATCACCGGCCACGTGCTGAAGGGACGCAACCCATAAGGTGCGGCTCATAAGGGGCCTTGCGGGTCCGTGAGGACCTAGGACTAGTTCATTATATCTCTGTAATAACTTTGATTATGCAATAAGGGTTGATTGGTCACCACTGGTTAGAATTTTACTTGCCTGGCTACTTACAAGTCGTGGCCCCTCCTGGTGGTGGAGCCGGGATTAGAGGATACGCCTACTGTCAACTGCTTAAGGGATTCTGTTATAAGAAACCCTTGTCAGAGACTGATATCTGCCTCTATTGTCTCAGATATTACTTATTTTGCTGTTCATAATCTAGGGCCTCAATATCTCCTCCCCAGCCTGATTATCTGATATTCTATTGATTTAGGCAGGAAGGGGAGGTGCTGCAATCAGAGAGAGCTGTCTAAACCGAGGTTGAGCTATAGTCCCCCGGTGGGAACAGGTGTGGGCAATGTTTCACAGCTGCTGTCCTTTCCCCTCTAACCATGACTCGCAAGAGAAGACGGGCTAGTTGCTTCATCAGATCAGTCCCACTCTAAGCAACTTAAACTTGATCCATATATTGTTTCAGCTGTTGGGGGTGCTAAAGGGGGAGTTAGCCCTCCATCTCCCACTCCTCCATCCCACCCCCCATAACAACAATGACAGGCTCGTTAAGCCATCGGTTACTAGCCCCTCTGACCCTCTCTCTTTTTGCAAGGGGGACTCCTCTTTCAGTGATGGATCAGTGATCTCAGACAAGGTAGACATTAACCCCTATGATCTGCTAGGTAACTAATGTTTTCTGATAGGGGATTTAATTAAGTAACGGATTAGGCAATTGGCAGGGGTGTCTAGCCTTCTTGAATCTCAAAAATCTCAGTTTAAGGTGATCACTGATTTTGTATCCGACTTTAGGGCAGGGAAGATCTCAATTGAAGCCCCACATACATCCCAAAGTGTGCTTCGGCACTCTGGTATTTGGGGACAACGTTATTACCAAGAGATTGCCTTTCAAACTCCCGCAGAGGCCTTAGGAGCTAACTCCAGCGATCAAGGTAATCAATCATATTCAACTTTAAATCGCCAGTTCCAGATAGCACAGCAAGGTGATATCCAGGAATCTCCCCAGTTGCAGCTTAATTATAGGGCTGTTTCTTTTAAAAATTTTCCACTCCCAAATGGTTTCTTTCCGGGATGGACTTCTAAATTTGCCATTCAGTGGCATCTTATTATGAGAACTAATGTCCCTTTGTGGGAAATAGCATCCTTTCAAAGACTGCGAGCATTGAATCTTCAACGACTGGTGGTCCATTTTCGAACACCAGCACTGGCAAATAGGATTCTTGCCGATTTTGAGTTTTTTTGTTCCTGGGAGGTAATAACTGGAGACGTTTACGTTAACATCTTGCCCACACAGTTGGTAGTAGTTAGCTCTCCGGCACAGACCTCTCAGGAACAGAGGAATTCCACTCATAGAAACTTTTATAGGAAAAGAAAGGAGTCCTATATTAACCCTAATCTGTAGACAATGGACAGAGGTTAGAGCATATTAACGTTCGTCTACTTAACAGAGCAATGGAACAGGAACAATTATTGGATCTCCAGTCTAAGATTTTGGATGCTGATAATAAATGAGTGCACCTTCCTTTAATTCATTCTGCATCAATTGATGCTAGTGTACTGGATATTGCAGTGCCAAATTTACCTAATCCTGTCCTTCCGCCAATATCTTCGGCAGTAGTATCCAATCCAATGCATTCTACCCAAGGATTAGTTAAAGATCCCACAGTAAGTTTAATGGAAGCTTCAATCTCTGAAGCAATAGCCATTCCTATAGGGATATCTATACCTCCTGCTCAAATTGCTCACCATGGTTCACCATTAAACATAGAACCAGATAAAATAATGGATAACTGAATAGCACAGTGTCATGATCCAAACAGCCTCTCAATATGCTCTTGGAACTCAGCTGGTTGGCATGCTCACTTGGACGATCAGGTGTTTATCTCATATGTAAGTACATTTAAAATTGTACTCCTACAAGAGACCTGGGCCAAGGATCCTATTGTTTTAGAGGGCTTTACCTCTTATTCTATGCCAGCTATCTCTTATAAAGCTAGAGGTCACCTTAGTGGTGGTCTGGCGTGCCTGATAGCAGAAGATTTGGACACAATAGTGGTTTCAATAATAAAATCTTCTCCTATCGCTCAGGGTTTAGTATTAAGATTGGGTTCTTATATTCTAATTCTATTATCTATATACATCCCACCCATCATTGGTGGTTAAGTTTGATAGTGCTGGACATGTATCTGATAATGTTGGTACATCTATAGGTGTGAGATAGGGACGTATTCATGCCCCAGCTCTGTTTAATTTGTTTATTAATGATCTGGTTCCAATAATGACACAATATAAATATTTCCCCCCTAAACTGGCATCTCGTTTCATCGGTTGCCTCTTGTATGCGGACAACTTGGTCCTACTTTCCCAAACTAGGTTAGGGTTAAAAAGACAGTTGGCCCCTTTCTCTCAATACTGTAAAATTAATTTTTTTACAGATCAACTATGATAAATCCAAGGTAGTTTTTAGTAGGGATCGCAAGATATATAGCTGGCAGTTGGACTGACATCCGATTTGCCAAGCTAAAACTTTTAAATATGCTGGAATTCATTTTCAGTCTATGGGCAAATGGAATGTTCACTATAACTCAGCCTTGGCCTGTGCAAAAGGTTAATCTTCAGCCATTCTGAGCTTCTTTGGCCGGTCAGGAAAGGAGTTAAAGATGCCTTATGCGCAGCGTCTTTGCCCATTTGATTCCCAGATTACGGAATCAACAGAGCATATTTTATTTCACTGTCACTTATACGACCAATTGAGAGTGCAGTACCTGGAACCTTTTTTGAACCGATATCCCGAAGATCCAATGCCAGCTTAATTATTACAGCTCTTGCCGATACCTCCCCCACTTTGACCATAGCTATTGCTGCTTTTTTGCAGCAGGCATTTTGTTTGCGTAATAAGTTCTTGGAATTTAAACTTCCAATGTAGGGGCATATTTTGGGTCATGACACTTGCTCAAATATACTTTTGCTTATAATCATCCTGGGCTCCCCTAATTGTTAGGGTCTATCCCCTTATATGGATGGTTTAATATCTATATTACATCTAGGGTGACCGGGGTGGGGGGTCGGGATGATGGTGGGACCGGCCCCTGATACAAGTTTAATTTTATGTTCAAGTTTAAAGTTTAATTTTTATTTATTTTACTCTATTGGTGTAATGTGTATGAGGGAGATGATCATGTGTTTGAAGTGCCACTCTTGCTTCACCAATTCTTAAGTTTTATATGTTGAACGGTTTTATGTATATGATAAATAGGTTTGCTATGACCTTTTGGTTATGCATTAATAAACAAATTTGAATTTGAATACTACAAAATATATCCAAAGAACTTGAAAATGTTATTATACACAAACCATATAAAAATGTATATTCCACAATTAATATAAAAACAACAAAATATTGGTACAATTCAATAAAACAGATATCAAAACAATTATCAATAGAATATAGTCACAAGGATAAAGGTTAGTAAACTTCTGAGTAAACAACATTGTGAGTATACAAAAGAAAGAAACATTCAATGCACAGCTAAAACATCACATAGTATCTACAAGTTCCTGGGTCTATTTGCTCATTTTGGAGAGAATCTTTATCAAAGTATATTGTCCCATTCATATGCAACAAAAGATACACTCCACACTGATCACTCCTACTGGACTTCACCAAAGGATTACAGATAATAAAGATGCGGATGTACACCATCTCATCATTGGCATAGAAATTAAAACAAAAATCCCATATACTGGAAATGGAATTCACCCTGCTTTTGCTCCTCTGATTTGCTATAATCAGCTGCACACGATACAGCCTCAATTTGCTCCAAAGCCATGAGATGTAAGGATTCCTAAGCCAACACCAATTCTATGGGAGTTAAATCTTCCTGCTGGCAAACTAACTTCTGTTTGCGCCCTTCTGTGTATACAAACATAAGATTGTTTTGATATCTATTCTACTGAACTGTACCAATATTTTGTTGATTTTATATTAATTGTGGAATATACATTTGTATATGGTTTATGTAGAACAGTTTTATTGATTCACAACATTCATCCATATTGTTGGGCAGAGGTTTGTTTTGCCACACTTTATGTAGCAACAGCCCTGTGTGTGTTGTACACTTTGCTGTTTATACTAACACAACAGCAACAGGGCTATTTGATATCAGGGAAGGGGAAGCTGACGTAGGCCAAGTGTGTCACTGCCTCTTTAGGCAAAACACTAGCATCAAAAACAAGGGAATATGCTCCTATACTATCATGCACTATCATAATTCATGAGCTTCTTACAGATAATTTTTAATAATAAAATTTGTCCAAGGAGGGTAAGTAGTCACCCCATGTGGGTCGGGTGTTTCCTACCCACCACTGTACAGTACATGGCAAGAGCTGAAATCAGACAGGCGAGATCAGGGATTGGTGTGAAAAGGGCACCGCAGGTAACAGTCACGATGAGACTGGGAAGGAGAGCGTGGAACAGAAATGTGTTCACTGACGGGCTAATATCCTGTCAGTCTGCAAGTAGTTTTAGAACAGGCAGATTCTATTGAACCGTTTATGAACAAACATTCTGAAGAAGTTCTAAGATTTACTATTGGTTCCGCCATATACGCCAAATATAAATGGCAACTGTAATGTTACCAAAAGGTTTTGTTTTATTTTAAATCAGATTTTTATTAATACCAACCAATTTGGAGAGAAAAGCCTGGATTCTAAAGGCAGATAGGTTTAAGGCTGCTTTCAGATGAGTGTCGCACACTCGCAGCTTGAAATAATGCCTTTGAAAAGTGGGGTTTAGACGTGCCTGGATGCACATCAGCACTGGTCGTGCATTCTTTAAAGTTGCAGATTAAATACCTCAATATCGCTCATTCTTTAAAGCTGCAGGTATCGAGGTATTTAATCTGCGACTTTAAAGACTGCAACCAGAGATGACGAACGTCCAGGCGTGTCTAAACCCCGCCTGTGGCACTTTTCAAAGGCGCATAATTTCAAGCCGCGAGCGCAGGTCACTCATCTAAAAGCGGCCTAAGTTAGGACTAACTTAAACAGCTAAAGCATCATCAGCTAAAATCTTCAAAATTGTCTAGCGCATAAAGGTCCCATGAAAATGTTTACCCTTTGAAATAAATTAAATATACATTTACAAATATTTCAGCTACCTGCAGACTTGGGGTCTTCCATCCGTTGCCTGATCTGAGAAGTCAAACTCTGAATCAAGGAATATACCTTGTCACATGTCTTAACTGGATTTTTGATTACCTGCATTGATTTTATCAGAGAGATGCTGCCAGATGGACTAAGCTGCAAAATGAGACAAAATACAAGAAATACAAGAAATAAAAACACCCGTTACAAAACTGATTATATGAAATGGGAATTCATAACATGTGAAAAAAATTCTTAACTCTTGGGAATTGAGATACGAACAAAAGATGGACCTAAGCTTTCTAAACGCTAGTTTCCAAACATCTTTTCCCTTTCATAGAGTGAAATAACCATGCTGCATTATGAAACCAAAAGGTGAAAGCATGGCCCCATATTGGATAGCTAAAGGCGCTTTCCCATGATACTTTCTGCCACGATTTGCCTCTGGGAAAGAATCCGGAAAGACAAAGCATTTGCATGGTTTGTAACATGGGAGAGCCCCCTGCGTATTTTTGCCAGAGAACCCATCGAGGATTGCAGCGTCTGCACTCTCCTGTCATCTTTCCCTCAGAATGTTGAGGTGCCCAAAATCCTAAAACCAGATCAACAGCTGTTTGATATAGCAGAGCTTTATAGCATAAGAGCATGGTATAAGGAGAGAGATGGGGCAGATCCACTAGGTCACTATTACTACTTAAGACAATCAATATACTGACAGAATGCTACGTTTTCATCTCTGCACTCTCAACTGTGACATAATACAGCCAACGGTTTCTTTGGTTGCCCACAGACTGCCCCTTCATTCACAAGCATACCTCAAATCATATATCTCTTGCATTTGTGGGCTTTTCCAGAAGAGTTTTGCAAAACCAATAAAGTATCAAGTGACTGACAGTCACTTGTGATAAACAGTAATTACTGGGAAGGGGAGCTGAGAGGGCTGCGCTACAAAGTTGCAACAAGTGAGGACCTTGCCGCTTCCGGGGCTATGGTTGTCCTATTTTTATTTTATTCTACATACCTTTTGTGTTGTTTTATTGACTCTTGCCCTGCCTTGTAAGTGAACTGTGCCGGGGCCCTTACCTCATTGGGAACAGCTCTGCCAGAAGGCCGGGAGTAAACGGAGGACACCTGAGTGAACGGACGTCTGGTTGGAGGCGTGTCGCTATCCTGCTGTTTCATTGGCCAGCCAGCGGGGTGCCTGCCTTTAAGAAACTGTGAGCGTCCTACGCGCCTAAGGGCTGCGCGCGCAAGGGCGCGGCCTTAGGCGCAGGCCGGCTCGAGGTGATCCCCCTTTTGTTAGCTTGATCCTGCCCATTTATCATGGAGAGGAAGCGGGCTCGCTCCTCCCCCCATCTTTCCATCCAGGATGAACTCCATTTAAAAAGCAGGAGGCGAGATGTTATAGGTCAGCAGGAATTTCCTATTAGCTTAGATAATAGGTTTGATTGTTTGGAAATAGAGGGAGAGCCGCCGGAAGACGTAGCAGCATACCAAGAGATGATAGGAGAGCAGGACTCGCTAACATCGATATAAACCTGGTGAAGGACACTGAGGCTTCTATGAAGGAATACTTGACCTCACAAACTAAATTGATTGCGAGTACTGTTTCCCTGCTGTTTTCAAGCATTTCTGAGATAGGAGAATTGGTTACCTACCTTTGTGAATTCCTTTCTCTCTTACTCTCCTGATCCTCCTCCGCTGGGTAGCTCTGCTGATGGCCGATAGGAGGCAGATGACATCATTTCTTTTCTGCGCATGCGCGCCAGGAGCTACCCGGTCCCTCAGTCTGTAGTATAGCCGAGTGCCCCTGTAAGTAGTTCTAACCTGACAAAACATAACTTCAAGGAAAAAACCTGTAATACCTTCAGTACATAAGAGTGAGAATCACTGGAACAGTTTGAACTAGGACCCAACATGGTCAAAAGTAAGAAATTAAACAGTTGTATACGTGAGATGCTGATTGCTGTACGGCAGGGAGGGTCGGAGGAGGATCAGGAGAGTAAGAGAGAAAGGAATTCACAAAGGTAGGTAACCAATTCTCCTTTCTCCTCTTACCTCCTTCTCCTCCTCCGCTGGGATGTACCAGAGCAAAATCCCTCTTCTACGGGTGGGCGCCGACAGCACTGGGAGCATCCAGTACTGACTGCAGTACCCGTCTGCCAAAAGCAGCCTCAGCTGACTGGAAGATGTTGATCTTATAGTGTCTTACGAAGGTATGTAGGGATGCCCACGTCGCGGCCCTACAAATCTCTTTGTAGGAGACTTGTGCCTTAAAGGCGTAGGAAGTGGCCGCACTGCGGACCAAGTGGGCCCAAATTTGCAAGGGGGGAATTCTCCCGCCAGCCCTGTAGGCTTCAATGATGGCCTGCTTAACCCATTTAGATAATAAAGTCTTGGAAGCCTTGAGGCCCTGAAGGGTCGGGCGAGTGTTAACAAAGAGGGCCGTGGATTTACGGAAGGTCCGGGTCTTAGCCAAATAAATTTTGAGCGCCCGTCGGACGTCCAATTTGTGCCCGTCTTTCTCTTTCTGGTGAACAGGGCTGGGGCAAAAAGATGGAAGCACCAACTCCTGGGCTCTGTGAAAGTATGAGTTTACCTTCAGGATGAAGGCTGGGTCCAACCTGAGAACGATCGAATCTGGTCGAAAAATACAAAAGTTGTCCTCCACTGACAGTGCACTCAGTTCTGAAACTCGTCAAGCTGACGCAATCGCTACTAGGAACACTGTTTTTAGCGTTAGAAGGTAGAGGGATGTGTGTTTTAGGGGCTCAAAAGGCGGCCTTGTGAGTGCCTCTAGGACCAAGTTTAGATTTCAAGAGGGCACCCTGTGAACGACCGGGGGGGACAGGAGCCTGGCCGCCCGGATGAACCTCCCGACATGTGAGTGTGAGGATATAGCCCTATTGGTTTCAGCTCTCAGTACAGAATCGAGAGCTGCTGCCTGCCTAGCTAAGGTGTTGGCCCTGAGCCCTTTGTCTAGTCCCTGTTGTAGGAACTCCAATACTTATGAAATCCCTGCCTGTCTTGGGTCTAAGCCCTTTTGTTTCGACCAGTTTGCAAATGTTTTCCACGTGCTCTGGTATGTCCTTCTAGTGGCTGGCTTTCTAGAACTTTGAAGGGTATCAACGACTGGTTCAGTATAACCCCTTCATCTTAGTGCAGCGCGCTCAATCGCCAGGCTGTCAACTGTAGGGTCCGGACATCTGGGCAGGATATCAGGCCCTGATGCAGAAGGTCTGACAGTAGAGGAAGTTTTCTGTACTGGCCCTGACTTAGTTGGATCAGCTCCGAGAACCAGGGCCTCCTGGGCCACCAGGGAGCGATCAGAATTAGGAGTGCCCTTTCCCTGCGTGCTTTCGGGATGGTCTGTGGGAGTAGGGGAAAGGGAGGAAACGCATAGAGCAGTCCCTTTGGCCATGGCTGGTTTAGGGCGTCGATTGCCTCCGCCTCCTGGCATGTTTCCCGTGCCATGAAGCGGGGCAGCTGGGCGTTGGTTCTGGAGGCAAACAGGTCCATGACGGGAAGCCCAAACCAACTCACAATGCTCTGGAACACTGTCTCGTTGAGCATCCACTCGTGAGGCTGTAGCACTTGGCGGCTGAGCCAGTCCGCTGTCATGTTGTCCTGCCCTCTGATATGGAGCACTTTCAGAGATGTCAAGTGGGATTGGGCCCACTTGAATAGTCGCGTTGCTTCCCGATGTAGTTGGAGCGACCGGGATCCGTCCTGATGGTTGGCATATGCCTTTGCTGTGACATTGTCAGTGTAGATGAGCAAGTGGTGATTGGTTCTGGAGGGGAAGAGTTGTTGAAGGGCAAGACGAATGGCCTTCAGCTCCAAGAGGTTGATTTGTTGTTTCGAGTCCTGGGGAGACCATACTCCCTGCACCGATCGAGTCGTCGTGTGCGCCCCCCAGCCTGTTAGACTGTTGTTATGATGTCCCTTGGGGGGGGTCCGTGAGTGGCACCCCTTGTAAGAAGTGTGCGGGATCTAACTACAGGACATGGAGTTTTTTAGATGTCCTGGTATGAGAACCTAGGGATTCAGTCCGCCTGTGAGCTCTCGCTGGAAAGGAGCTAGCAGCTTCTGCAAGGGACGTATGTGGAACCTGCCCCATGTCACCTGGGCTGTGCAAGAGACTAGCAGCCCAAGGAGTGAAGCGAGTGTCTTGAGTCTCAGGCGGTGTGACGATCTGAGGGTTCTTACCAGCTTCCGTATCTTCCTTGTTCTGTCTGGTGGTACGAACGCGCGGTCAGAGCTGGTATCTATGACTGTGCCTAGATGCTGTAGCCTCCTCGTCGGAGTCAGATGGCTTTTCTCTATGTTGATAAGAAACCCGTGTTGTTTCAGATAGAGGACAGTTCTGTTGACGTCTTGTATGGTCTTCTCTGGAGACTGGGCCCGGATCAACAGATCGTCCAGGTAAGGATGTATATGAATGCCTTCCATCCTGAGGTTCGCCACCAGGGGTATCAACACTTTGGTGAAAGTCCTGGGGGCTGAGGACAGCCCGAACGGAAAGGCCCGGAACTGCCAATGGTGGTGGTTGTAAGTGAAGTGGAGCCACTTCCTGTGCGTCATTCTGATTGGAATGTGGAGGTAAGCATCCTGTAAGTCCAGGGACACCATCCAGTCGTGTCTGTGAATGTTGTGGCAAATGGAGGACACTGTCTCCATCTTGAACCTCTTTTTTGTCACGTGCCGGTTCAGGGCCTTCAAGATCTAATACTGCTCTCCATTTTCCTGCCTTCTTTGCCACAAGGAAAAGGATGGAGTACAGTCCCGAGAATTGTTGATTGGGTGGCACCTTTTCTATGGCCTTGGCGTCCCGTAGCCTCTTGATTTCGTCTGTCATCGCACGATGTTTTTCTGCATCCTGTGACGTAGGGGAGACCAAAAACCTGCTTGGGGGGTGCTGTCTAATTCGATGGCATATCCCCGTTCTATGCAGGATAGGACCCAGGTGTCCGAGACCGAGTGGGCCCCACACATCGTGGAACAGCTGGATCCTGCCCCCGACCTGTCGGCCGGAGTAGTCAGGCGTCCTGCCTGGGTTGATTGGCAGGGGGGCCTCTTGATCTGCGCCTGTCACACGTTCCTGAGCGGAAGCCCCTGCCTCTGCCCCTGAAGGCAAAGTTGGTGGTATAACCCCTCTGTGCTGGTGCTTAGAATTTTCTGTATGGGGCTGTGAAGCCCCTGAAACGAAAGGGCTGCGCTCTAAAGGAGCCCCTTCTAGTGGACAGCTGTTGGAGAGTCTTGGTTTTGTCCTTGCTGGACGCCTCCTCCAAGACTTTCTCTAGGCACACGCTGAATAGTTTTGACCCTTTGTATGGAGAGGCCGTCAGAAATTTCTTTGCAGTGACATCCCCGTCCCATGAGCGTAGCCATACTCTGCGTCTGGCCGCAATGTTGTTGGCTACAGATCTGGCTGACCAAGTTAGATTATCAGTGGTCACGTCTGCTAGAAAGGCGGCTGCCAAGTGGACTCTAGAATTTAGTCTCTGGGCCTTACCCTCTGATATTTCTGGATCTTGTAATTCCTGGAGCCATGCTAGCATGGCTCTGGAGACAAAGAGGACGCTATCCCTATCTTTAGGGCAGCTGACCTAGCCTCTGAGGCTTATTAAGAGCTGCATCAACCGCTCTATCCGTAGCGTCCCTAGGATGGCAATGCCCTTCAGTGAGGAACACAGTGTGTCTAGCTAGGGACGCCGCCCCTGCGTCTACCTTAGGTGATCAAAACAAGGGGTCCTTTCTCCTGGAGAAGGAGTAGAGGGAGTCCTGAGCCTTGTTCATTTTAAAGCTCTTGTCAGGCTGCTTCCACTCTTGCAGCACAAGCTTCTTGAACGCCTTGTCTAAGGGGAGGCCCTGGTCTCTGCCGTGAACTGATGGGATGTATTGGCGGGTTTCCTCCTCCTGGGAGTCGGAGGAGTCCTTCTTAGGTGATTTTTCCTGCAACTGCAGTGTTTTAATGACACGAGCAATGAGCTCATTCCTGTACTGAGCAGGAAATTGTCTCTCCCCGTCTTTGGGATCAGAGGCTTGTTCAACCCATTCGCCCTCTTCCAAGTTGGAGTGGGTTTGCTCAGATTCTGAGGAAGGGACAGACTCAGTCTGCCTATGCTCAGCTAATGCCTGGTTCAGTTCAATAATGTTGACCCTTTGGTCACTTTCTGCTAAGGGCTGAAAAGTGTGAAGAGTGTTGCCCGAAGGGCGCCTAGGTCTCTTTTTGGGGGTACCAGAAGTCCCTGCCTTGGACTGCGCCAGAGACTTGGTGGTATGCCTTTTTCTTTTTGGTTTGGATAACTTCCCCAGGGTAGCCAGGATCTCTCCTATAGACTTTTCTATGGAGGCTAGGTGTACCTGTGTGTCTTGTTCTTGCGAGGGGGCTGGCACTGCCGAGGGGGTGACCCCGAGGGGGGGCTGTGCCGTACTCATGGCTTGCCTAAGGAAAGAACAAGAAGAATTCATATAAGGAGTGGGGGAGTTTGTAATTACTAAAAGAAAACCTCCCAAGTCAGGCACTTAAGGGTTAACTTGCCTCATGACGGAGCCCAGTTGCACTGTCTCCGCTCTGGAAAAGGAGGGGCCACATGGAGGCTGTTGTTAGGGAGAAAGAGAACAGCAGCGCTGGCTCCGCCCTGTAGGGGTCCCTTCACGTGAATATAATGGCTGAGGGAGACTCTGAGGCCCAGTCGCGCTGTCCCCGAGTTCCCTGCCTTGGGCTTTTTATTTTATTTTTCTTTGAGTTTATTTAGCCCACAATATGCTCTCGGGCGCGGCCGCGCCGCCCCGGAGCTTGTTTTCATATTATTTGTCTTGCGAGAGTCCATTAACCCCCAGGGTTTTCACGGGTGCGGCTGTGCCACCCCAGAGTTACCTTTGTTACATATTCATTATTTTCTTATAATTCATTAATTTATTATAATTTATTAGGCCGCAATGCTCTTGGGCGCGGCCGCGCCGCCCCGGAGCTCTCTGTTGACAGGAGAAGGGGGGGGGGGGGGGGGCCAAGGGGCAAAATCCCGTTTCTTTTTTCTTCCCTTTCTTTTTTTTTTTTTTTTTTTTCAAGACTCGTGTTCTTTCCCACTGACTTCCCCTCACCTGGAAATTAAACTAACTAAGCTGTCCTTTTTTCTTCAGGGCTGCTGATTTCCTCAGAGAGAGTTGCTATTGCGGAACGCGTCCTACCGGCCGAGGCAGATGATTAGACTGAGGGACCGGGTAGCTCCTGGTGCGCATGCGCAGAAGAGAAATGATGTCATCTGCCTCCTATCGGACATCAGCAGAGCTACCCAGCGGAGGAGGAGAAAGAGGTAAGAGGAGAAAACTATGTCGTTACTTAAAGCCAGAAAGCAACTAAAAATTATAGTAGACAGGCTGGACCGTATTTCAGCTAATCAGGAGGTTAGGCTTCCTCCTGTCAGAACAAGCTCGCGTACCTTCAGTGATTGAAGGGTTTTACGCAGTAACCTGCCTACTATATAAATAGATATCCCCATAACCATCGGTCACAGGTAAATAATATTAGGGTTGTGGACTTCCCTCCTAATGCAGTGCACCTTAAAATAAGTTTTGATTGTAACAATGCTATTTCGCCTTGGGAAAGTGGGATGGATAATTCTAGAAACTTGTCCCACCTTTTAGGGCGGGATATTGGGATGAATTTGATTGAAACAGTAGAGTATTTGCCTACCCAAAGGCAGGGATATCGCCTGAATATTTTTTTCACCAATAGGGAATTAGTGGAAGATATTTTCTCAGCAAGGAAATACCTCATGACAAGAGGGATTTCTATAGATAGGGTCGTGCTAACTAGGAAGATCGAGCCCAATCAACCTACCCTTATGCCACAGCGGGATTTTTTTCATCATTCTAAGCATCCCCCCACTACTTCCTCAATTGATGATCAGAAGCAGGGTATGAATTCCTCCCAGGTTGATGAACAATTTGAGACAACCTCATCCCCCTTTGATAGAACTGTTACGGCCTGACCACCCTGTACATGCTGGGCATACTGGCACTCAGAGTTTTAAGGAAATATAAACTTAGTTCCAAACCCTCCCATATGCAGGACTACTCCAGAGGTAGGAGAAAATGAAGTGGCAGGAACAAGTAACAACAATATGGACCTCAGGGTTATTGAAGGCCACTCAATTTCACAAAATCTTGAAGATACAAACCTGACTTTGGTGGAGAAGATTTCTCCAGAACTCATGGCCAATAACACGATCCCAAGCAGGTTACAGGTTATCAAGGAATTTGGGGCATTGTTGTTGGATGCATCTGGGGTTATAGATATTTCCCTAATGCACAATTTGTATAAGAATTTGTCTGTTCTTGATCAGGATGTTATTTTACAAAAGTTGGATTATATCCGCAGGAATATTCACCCCGGTGTACTTGATTATAAAGCCCCTGAGATTGCACGAGCATCTATCCCAGACAAACCGGAATATAATTTAGAGGCTCTCACAGCCACCCGCTTTTTGGACTCTCTGAAACAGGTTCGTCTGTGAATAAGGTTACTCTTGCAGCTTCAGTTAATGTTCTGTTAGACACAACTCACATTAGCGAAGCAGGGTCGTCGTTACTTTTACAGCAACCCAATTTTTGTGTATATGCTCCACTGTTAACGGTGGAGCAATCTGCAGTAGAACCAATAGTAGAACCTTCCCAAAGTGGTTTTTGACATACGAGTAGGGCGGATAAAAATCAAACCACCCGCGGGAGACCCCTCACAACTTCAAACTTCCAGCCTTAAAGAAAATCCCTCAGTATCGTCATTCAGAATGGCATCCTGGAATATTTCTGGTTTAAAGGATAAACTATTAGATGATGACTGGATAAGGTATATCTCCAGGTTTGATTGTGTTTGCCTTCAGGAAACCTGGCTAGGGGCTTTGGCCCTTCCCCATACCAATATAGGCAAATTTAGAGTGGAATCCCATGGTGGTCAGAAGGTGGGTAAGCGGGGCCGGATTTCTGGAGGTTTGATGTTGCTAGTTGCAGAAGCTGCAGTACTTTCATACACTCTATTACCATAAGATCGAGTGGAATTTCAGATGGCTCTATTAAAATTACGGGATTCTTCGCAATATGTGATATGTAACATCTATATTCCACCGGTCTCTTCTCCTTATTATAATGATAATATATAGGTAAGTCTGGAAGAACTGGTCAGTATGTTAAAGGACCAGTTTCCTCGCGCTGGCCTATTATTTGTGGGTGACTGGAATGTCAGAATTGGGACTAATGAGGAGGGGCCAGACCCAAATATTGGTGAAGAGCTTGGCTCCTCTTTTTAGCCTCCAGCCCGATGCTCTATGGATACGTGTATTACTAGAACAGGCCAACTGTTTCTATCCTTTTTGTTTAAAAAGGCTTTAGTTATCAATGGCAGAGTACAGGGTGATCCAGCAGGAGAATTCACATATATTGGACCCCAGAGCCATAGTGTTATGGATTATTGTTCGACACCGCCTATTGGGATAATATTGTTTCTCTTATGCTTGACTCGTGGCCAGAGAGTGATCATAAATTACTGGACTTGCTACTCAAGCTGCAATTTAGCTCTAGCTCAAGACCCTTAAGGACAATATCAAAGTCTTGCATTAAATATTACAAGAAAGGGGAGTTAATAGATCTGGCCTGTAGATTTCATAATCTCTGTAACTCCAATAAATTAATAGCATTAAAATCTACTTTTCTACGCAATAATAATGAGAGCATCACTATTGTTCAGTTTACTGAAATTGTGGCTTTTTCCATCAAGGCCCTATCTCTGAACTGTAGACATCCGTACAACAATACCACAAACGCTTGGTTTGATAGAGACTACCTGGCAGCAAAATGCCAGTTAATAAAAGTAAACAAAAACCGGTCTTTCAGTCCATCATCTTACCAGCTGGCGTCCTTTTTGGAGCAATAAAAGCTATACAAGAGCTTAATTTAAAAAAAAAAAAAGAAAAAAGAAAAAGCAAGCTACATTCTAAATTCTAGCTACAATAAGATATGGGCATCCATGGCAGTCGCTATCAGGACAAAGAACGACGGGCTTTATTGGAGACTTTTGCATAAAATAATAAGACCTAGACAGACAAATATGGAAACGGCAATAGAAAACTGTACTTGGGAGGAATATTTTGAACTCTTATATAAAGATGAGAGATTGGCTACTGCGGACATCCTGGACAGCTTAGAATCCCAAGCTGAAGATCCTCCTTTGGACCTATCCTTTTCCGAGAGAGAAGTGGAAATGCAAATTAAGAAATTGAAGCCGAATAAGGCAGCAGGACCTGATTATGTTTGTGCAGAACTGTTGCAAGTAGCTCCTGTCTGGTGGTCTGAGATCCTGACCAAATTGTTTAATACTATTTCCAAAACAGGCATAATTCTAGCTATTTGTGGGACTAGTTGGATTATGCCTATATATAAAAAAGGTAAACATACCAACCAAGCCAATTACCGTCCTATCAGTTTGCTTTCGGTAATTGGTAAGTTATATGCTACTAAGATAGCCCAAATACTTCAAAATTGGGCAGAACACAATAATAAAATTCCTATGGAACAATTTGGATTTAGGACTAACCGATCCACTCTGAACTGTTGCTTTATTGTTTCACATCTGATAATTAAATATGTGAAATTAAAGCATGGAAAGTTGTACCTAGTCTTTATGGATTTTTCCAAGGCCTTCGATTCTGTGCCTAGGGATAGATTGTGGGCCAAACTACGTGCATTTGGGGTGAATAAGAGGCGGCTGTTTCTTTTAATACAGCTACACAGTAACAACACAGCCAAAGTAAGGGTAGGAAATGATAAGGAACCAACTGCAGCAATCCCAATCGATTGTGGGGTATGACAGGGCTGTGTTATAGCTCCAACTCTATTCAATCTTTATGTGGCTGACCTCGTGGACGCTATTAAAGATCCAAAGTTCCATCCACCAATGGTCCAAGCTTATCTGCTTCATGCTCTGCAATATGCAGACGATTTAGTCCTCTTCTCTCAGACCGAAAAGTATCTCAAAGGAGCTATAAGAGCTTTAATTAATTATTGTCAACTTAATGGTCTGGAAATAAATAGTGCAAAGTCCAATATTATGTGCGTGGGTGGCAAATTAAGTAGTAAAGAATGGAAAGTGGAGGACTTTACTTTCAAAACTGTTCAGTCATTCACTTATTTGGGGGGTTACATTTACCTCTAGTGGGACCTGGGCAGCTCATCTTAAAAACAGAGCTTTATTGGCAAATAGAACTGCGAGCAGCCTCTTGAGGGCTGCTAACCTTTCTAGGGGTATATCCGTATCTACTATGCTGAAAATTTATACTCTAAAAATTCATGCTATGTTGACTTATGGGCTGGAAATTATTCCTTTTCTGGCTATTTTGCCTTTCAACCTTGACCGCACAATGTGTCAAGGAAGAGCTGTCATATCCTGGTCCCAGAAGTTGCATCTGGATTAAGTATCTGGATAATCCGTTAGTAAGCATCTGGATAATCCGTTTGTGAATTTGGGGTTCTCGGTTATGTATTTTCAGGGGAAGCCCACGGTCCTTATAAAAAAGGAGCTTGCATTGAGGTCCACAGATACTGCAATCCAACACGACCTGGCCTCAATAAAGCAATGGAGAGTGGTTCCAGATTTTGGGACAATTAAAACCAACTTTGCCCCAGAACCGTATTTGAACCTTCTCTCTAGTGCAACCTTGAGGAGGATTATTACCCACCTCAGATTTGCCCAGATCAATACAGCAGTGTTGGATGGTCGATTCTTGGCTATCCCCCTTAATAGAATTTGTAACAAAGGAAGGATTTGTGGAGATCTTAAAATCTTCTGAAACTATCATCGGTAGACATGCTTGTTGCTTTAGCAATCTTTATTAAACCGGCTGTTGAAAGGAGACAGTTGATTTTGGACCAGCGTTCTTTGCTTATCAGCCATAAGCCAGATTCTCAGGCTGGGTAGCTTGAGATGTTATGTTATTTGTCTCTTCTGATTATGAATTCTTTGACTCTTATTAATTGTATATTGTATTATTATTTCTCCCGATTGGGGGAATGGGTTTTTTCTTTACATTTTAACTTCATATTTTTCATGTGTATAGGTCAATGGACATGAAATGTTTTTCTGTCATATGATGTATGCAATATGTTAATTAAGATGTTCCTTGGCTATGGCAAAAGCCAACGCCGTAATAAATCTATCAATAATGACTGGATACACTTTCTTCCCTGCTCCGCCCTAAAAAACGTCTGTATTTATCTGCTTATGGGGTATGATATACCCCAATTAAGTCACAATTGAAAAGTATAAATATGATTGATTTGAAATTGACTCCAGTTTACCATAAAAAACATAATTTTGTTTGGTATAGAGATATATTAGCAACATGAAAGTCTATGGGGTTACTAGATACACTCCCTCTCCTTCCCCCACACACTTACCAGTGAAATCCCACCAGTAATGGTACTGGTCTGAATTGGCCCCCCATTTTTGGGACATAAGATGTACAGAAACGGCAAAAGTAATATTTTCAACTGAGTATTAAACCTTACAAAGGAATAAATAGACTTGAACAAATTTTCCTGGGTCAGGGTCAGCACATTCATACATAAACGAGCTAACATCTATGTGATAACAAGTGCTAACATCCCTATTCATAAGCAAACAACAATAAAGTGGGTGATAACTCGCCACAAGAGCCTGAGCTATCAGGAGTTATTAGGAGATAGTCTGCATTTCAATTGTCGGCTGCCATAGTAACTAATGGAGGGGTTGAAATGAGCCCTTCAGTCTAATAGGTTATATTTTTTTTCAACACAACCTTGCAAGTGAAAAAAAAATCATAATTGAAGCTTCACACTATGAAAGTGTTAACTGCTGTGTAAAGAATCTAAAGATAAAGCAAAGTTGTCAGTAACTGGAGTTTTCCACTTGGAGTGTAACTGATCCCCCAGTGGCCTTGTTACGTTACAGAGAAAGACATATGAAAACAGACAAAATTCTACATTGTGTTTGGGCCAAATATGACCTCATAACCCTGAGCGTATAGTACTTTCTTTTTCCCATTCATCCCAATGGGGGTCAATTGTACCCCAATAATGTTCTAGTATTCACCCAATTCTTTTATAAAAAATTACATCTGGGCCGGGGGTGTGTGTGTCATGAACCAATGGGACACAACAGACTCTGTGATCCTTGAAGAATACATAGAATATGAAGTGGTAAAGGAGAATTGGTAGCCTACCTTCAGTGAATTCCTTTCTCTCATATGCTCTGCATACTCCTCCTGCTGGGTAGTTCTATCATTGACCGCTAGGAGGCAGATGATACAATTTTTCTTTCCTGTACCTGCGTCAACGGAGCTACCCGGCTCTCTCGCCAGTCCGTTCGCAAGCTGAAGACTCCTTGTTCCGAATATTATTGCTAGAAAAAATAATGGTTAACCCCCAACACTACCTATCTTAACCTACTGATACAATCAACTATAACAACTCTCAAAGAATGTCCAAAAATAATGCAAAGGTACCAGTCCCCCGCCCCCTGATCCAAAATCGTGCTGTTTGGCAGGGAGGGACGGAGGAGTATGCAGAGCATATGAGAGAAAGGAATTCACCCAAGGTAGGTTACCAATTCTCCTTTCTCCTCATAGCTCTGCATCCTCCTCCTGCTGGGACGTACCCAAGCACTCCTGATAATCAGTTAAGGGTGGGAGCCAACAGCACTGAGGGACTCCAGTACCACTTGCAACATCTTTCTACCAAAAGCAGCTTCTGCAGATTGGTATACATTAATCTTATAGTGACTCACAAAAGTGTGGATAGAGGTCCAAGTAGCCGCCCTGCAGATTTCTTCGTATGAGGCTCTTGCCTTAAAGGCATACGAAGTGGCAGCACTACGCACAGAATGAGCCCAGATTTGAAGGGGGGGGAGGGGAATTTTACCCCTTGCTTTATAAGCCTCAATGATACCCTGTTTTAACCATTCAGATATCAGGCTTGCACCCCTGGTACCCTGGCCTGATATTCGCCAATAGGGCAGAGGATTGCCTGAACCCCTTGGTTCTTGTTAAATAAATCTTAAGAGCTCCTCTCAGGTCTAAAGTATGCCACGCCCTCTCCCTTGGGTGGGTAGGGTTGGGGCAAAAAGAGGGCAAAATAACTTCCTGAGATTTATGGAACACCGTATTAATCTTAGGCAGGAAGGCCTGATCCAGCCTTAGGGTGACCGAGTCCTTTTGGAATATGCAAAAGTTGTCCTCCATGGACAGAGCACCCAGCTCAGAGACCCGTCTTGCTGAAGTTACTACAACGAGAAAGGTAACTTTTAACGTCATAAAATATAAAGATATATGTCTTAGGGGCTCAAAGGGAGGCTTAGTCAAGGCTTCTAGGACCAAGTTTAAATCCCAAGAAGGGACCCTATGCACTACCGGAGGGCAAATCATCCTAGCTGCTCTAAGGAATCTCCGCACATTCTTACGGGAAGAGACTATCCTGCCTGACACTGCTCTAAGAACTGAGTCTATGGCAGCTGCCTGCCTGGCTAACGTGTTAGCTCTGAGCCCCTTCTCTAAACCCAACTGAAGAAACTCCAGGACCTGAATGACCCCTGCCTTGGTAGGGTCCCTATCTAGCTGGAGTGACCAGGCAGCAAACGTTTTCCAAGTGGCTTGGTAACTTCTTGTGGCCGCCTTTCTAGAACGCTGTATCGTATTCAGCACTGCCTCAGAGTAGCCCTTTGCCCTCAGGGCTGCCCGCTCAAGTTCCACACTGTTAATTCTAATGTCTGAATTTCTGAGCAGCATACTGGGCCCTGGGTGATTAGCGTTGGAATAAGCGGCAGTCTGTGGTATTGAGAGTGGCTGCGTTCTATCAGTTTGGAGAACCAAGGTCTCCTGGGTCACCACGGGGTGATCAACAAAAGATGAGCCTGTTCCCTGATCGCTTTGGCTATGGTTCTCTGGATCAAGGGAATCGGAGGGAAGGTGTACAAGAGGCCCCTGGGCCAAGGATGGTTCAGAGCATCGAAACCCTCTGCTTCTGGGCATCTCCTTTGAGTCATGAAGCGAGGAACCTGTGTGTTCTCCTTTGTCGCAAATAGGTGCATCATAGGTAACCCGAACCAAGCTACGATCTGCTGGAACATGGATCTGTCTATGGTCCACTCGTGCGGGTCCAGAGTCTGGCGGCTCAACCAGTCGGCTCACTTGTTGTCCAGGCCTTTGATATGTAGAGCCTTTATTGATGCTAGATGCAACTGTGCCCACGCGACGAGCTTGATTGTCTCCCGGTGCAGTTCCCCCCTGGTGATTTATATAGGCCTTCGCTGTTACATTGTCTGTGTATACGAGGAGTTGACGAGATGGAAACATCGGAAGCAGCTGTCGCAAGGCTAGACGGATGGCCTTGAGTTCGAGGCAGTTGACTGATCTGCCTGAGTCCATTTGGGAGGAGAGTCCCTGAGCTGAGTGAACCCCCGAATGCCCCCCCCCCCATCCCTGGAAGCTGGCATCTCTTCCCAAGCCACCCTGAATTGTTGTAGCCTGCGTCCTACCCTGGAAGCGGCATAGTCAGGCCTCCTGCCTTGTTTGGGGGGAGCTGGCCCCCCTGGACCTACGTCTGTCAAACCTGCCCCCTCTGAAGCCTCTTCCTCAAAAGGAAAAGCTGGAAACAAAGTCCCTGTGGCCCTGAAAGTGCCCTCTTCTGGGGTTAGTGCCAAAGCCTCTGAATCTGAAGGAGTGGCCTCGAAAAAATCCCCTCCTAGCAGACACCTGCTGCAGGGTCTTGGGTTTGTCTTTCACATTCGCTTCCTCTAGTACCTTTTCGAGGCACAACACCAAACAGCTTAGATCCCTTGTAAGGGGCAGAGGCGAGGAGGTTCTTGGCTGTGGTGTCCCCTTGCCAAGAGTGGAGACATACCTTTCATCTGGACGCTATACCACTGGCCATAGCTCTGGCAGACCAAGATAGCCCATCTGTGGTTGCATCTGCCAGAAAGGCGGTAGCCATGCAAATGCGGGATGATAATTTTTGTGACCTCCTTTCTGATAGCTCGGACCACGCCAGGAGGGCCCTGGAAACGTAAGATGCCACAATTTTTACTTTTAGTGACGTTTACTTTTAGTGACGGTGGAATCGACTGCCCTCCTTAGAGCGGAGTCCACCCCCCTGTCTGTTGGATCCCTTGGGTGACAGTCCCCCTCGGTAGGAAAAACCATCTGGCAGGCCAGAGAGGCAGCAGCAGCGTCTATCTTTGGGCTCTTGAATAAAGGCTCCTTTCTCCTGGAGAAAGAGTACAGGGAATCCTGGGTCTTGTTAATTTTGAAAGCCTTATCTGGGTGTTTCCACTCCTCTAGGACTATTCTTTCAAATGGCCTGTCGAGGGGCAGACCCTGATCTCTCCCATGCATTGAGGGCATGTATTCTCTAGTCTCCTCCTCCTCCTGTGACTCGGAGGAGTCTTCTTTAGAGGGCTTCTCTTTAAGCTGGAGAGTCTTAATGACTTGTGAGAGCAACTCCTCCCTGTAATGAGCAGGGAATTGTCTCTCCTTATCTTTAGGGTCTGCAGTGGCATCCACCCATTCCCCTTCTTCCACATCAGACTCCTCTGGGGAAGAGTCAGAGGCTGAGCTGGAAAGGGATTGCAGTTGTGACAAGCAGTCCTGCTCATTTCCCACCCGTTGTTCCTCCACCTCAGAATCCTGAGGCAAAGCCAAAAACTGTCTCCTTGCTCCCCCTAGTGTGGCCTTAGCCTTCCTGCTAGGCTCTCTAGACTTTCCCACCCTCAATAATTTCTTAGAGGGTCCGGGCTCGGGGGGAGCTCGCTTCCTTTTCCCGCCTTTTTTCTGCTTTGCCTGGGTGAGGGTTCTTAGGGAATCCATAATCTCCCCCATAGAGTGGGCTAAGGAAGCGAGAGAAGGTCCTTGAGGATCTTGGGCTCCCTCCTGTGCAGTCCGTGGCTCCGACTCGCCAGCGGCGGTGGGAGGGGGGGGGGCGATTGTTTTTCAGCAGAGCTCATCCTCCGGTCTTCTTTCTCTTTATTTTTTATTTTATTTTAATTTTTTTAAGCGGAGGGGCTTTCTCTGGTCGGCAGGGCCAAGCTGCGCTGGACCTGACCGACAAAGGCGGGGGGAGCGCTGCTAGTCAGAGAATTCCCGCTACTCGGGAAGAAGGCGGCCGCCCCTGCTCCCTGGCGTCATGCCAGGGAGCTGGAGGGTTTTTGTTTGGTTTTTTTTAAATGAACTTTTTGCGGCCTGGCCGAGTGATCCCAAGACCGCGTCCGGGATCGCTACCCCAAAGTGCCCCGCCAAATACTCCAAACTCTTCTACTCTCTCTCTTGTAGGTTCACGGAACCGCCGCATGTCCTAATGGTCCAAAGGCAAACGACGGACTGGCGAGAGAGCCGGGTAGCTCTGTTGACGCAGGTGCAGGAAAGAAAAATTGTATCATCTGCCTCTTAGCGGTCAATGGTAGAACTACCCAGCAGGAGGAGGATGCAGAGCTATGAGGAGAAAGGTTTGCTAAAGAAGTTTCATGAATTTTTGTACAATTTCCAAGGTACTGTGGGACCCCACAGGAGGAAGAGTTAATAGTACAAAAAATGACCAAGTATATGATACAATTTCCCAATAATCAATGCTTTATCCCCATTGATTAGCCCCACCCACAATTGGGTGAGGAGAACTGGGTTTGAAGCAAATTGTTTTGCAACATGGGATACCAAGCTTGGCTCCTATTTTCTAACCTTTTCATAGTCTTCAGGAGTAAAGTCTCTCTCTCTCTGGAGTATTTCATGAAGCCGTGCTTTAACACGATGCTGGCAGCTGCTAAGAGAATCACTGTCACTATCCAGCAGACCATTCATATTAGCACTTTTCACAATCTGGACTAGAATAGGAGTCAGCTCGCCTTCCAATGCCAGTAGTCCCTGAAGAGAATAAATATGATCACAGAACAATAGTCCAAGGTAGAAGGAAGAACAGAGAATTCATTAGAGGGCCAGTGTGGTGTATTGGATAAGGTGCTTGACTTGGACCTGGGAGACCAGGATTCAAATCTTGCCCTAGCCAATGAACTCACTGGGTGGCCTTGGGCAAATCACTACTTCTCAGCCTCAGTTCCCCATTTATAAAATGGAAATAGATGTGTGTACATGCCTAGTAGCATGACAGAAATAAGCAGTAGCAGTAAAAATTACTTATTTTGAAAAACACCTTAATGTGAACTTTGGAATACAATTTTTTCCCCTTACTTGTCAACTAACTTGCCAATACCGGAGATGTTCTGATTACCAATCTCATTTGTTCAGTGAAATTTTTAAGGCTCACATTAAAGCTGAAATGGGTATTTATTTTAGTACCTGTGGTTAATACCTGCAATTTTGAGTACCACATTAAGTACCGCATCTACAGGGTACATGGGTATCCAGATACCTGAAAAATCAGTAATTTCCAGTACCATTTTTTCAGGACAGAAAACTGAAATATTGGTATTGGAAAATGGGTACAGAAAACAAAAAAAAAAAAATCAGGACTGGAAGTTCTGGAACATCGGGTACCCACATTAGGTGCCATACAATGCTGTCAGGTTGGTTCGGGGACTAGAAATTTGTCAGGTATACTCGTTTTTGCGAGTACTCCTTTCACCTCTAGCTCACAGTCTAATCTCTCAGACACATTCCGGATACCCTACTGTTCAAAACCTCAGGGTCTGATTGTGATTTTCTTCGGCATATCACACACAAGGGAGTCTCAAGGCAATTTTTCAAATAGTAGCTAAAAGGACTACTGGATGGGCCTCAACTTAATTTGCCAGAAAGCAAAACCAAGCAGAATGCATGCTCACATTACTCTTATAAGCATCCATAAGGTGTTGGTAGGACTATTCAGATGAACAGCAGAATATGGACATAGGATACAAAGGATCAAAATTCACCCCTTTATCAACATTCAATGAAGTGTCATATTAAACTCAATCTATAAACGTGTAAAGATACATGTAATTTTAATGTAGGTTAGGAGCCACAGGGATGGCAGCAGGATTCCCCAAGGCAGTTTTGGGACGAGTACTTCTACGGCGTCATGCCACACTCCCTCTCTGATCTGGAAGCCTTGCTTCCTCCTCGCCCCCCTCCAGCAATTCTTTCTGTCCTGGCAACTTTGCCCTTTTGTAAGGCTGGCCCTGCTTCTGGGTTTACACAACTGCACATAGGTCCATCAAAGTCTCTCTTTTTTCCCTCCAAAATACTGGAATTTTTAAAATTTTAAACTTTCTGGACACTTCTGGTTTATATCTGAAAAACTATACATTTTTTAAAAAAATCCCTACATTTTAAAAGAAGAATAAATGCATTTTGAACCTATCTTTTTAGATCTTCTATCCCCTTCAATGCCACATGAACCTCATTTTCTCCACCAAGTTTTACAACAACCTGCTTTCAGCTCCCTCCATGTTTTCTACAGTTTTTTTTTTTTTTACCATCTCTAGGCAGTGACAGGGGGAAGGGCACAAAATGTGAACAGACACTGAATTATTGGCCACAGCTACAAGGAAGAACGGGTGTTGAAGATGACTAGTCTTGTAAAGTTTGTGTCAAAGTGCCTAATTTGGCATGAAAGCTTTCCACAATTTGCTAGTAAATAAAAGCTGCTTTCATATTTCTCATGAACGCAATTTCACAGAGTACCTTTGCAAAAGCAGCTGCAGTCATCTGAACTCGTCCCTCATCGGAAGCATAGATTTTGAGATCATGTCGATAGGTACTATGCAATCGAAGCAAACCGCACCCAGGAAATCCAGCATAATCGCCTGTCAAACAAAAATTCATGTCCTATTTTGAAGTTTTATTTTATAATCTTTTTCTTTTTAAAGAAATATGGCTAGATTGTGCCACCCAACGCAAAGTAAGAATTACCTTGTCCACCTGGATACATACATCTGAAAGCTCTTCCTAGTTCTTCCGCCTGGACCCTCCCTGCAGGGGTCAGTTCTCCTCCCCATTTTAGAACAAGAAGTAGGGATGGCTCTTCTCTTCGGTTATCTAAGTATACGTAAAGAATATAAAGTAACATACCAACAAACTCAAGAATGTATTTGAGGAGCTATCATTAGTGTTACATCCTGGGGTCCATTTCAGGAATTCAGCACAGCACTTTTGCATGCCTTTCAACAATCTTCTGTTATCATCTGACTCACTGCAAGTTGGCAGTTACTCTGTAACTCTTATTACACTGCAAACAAAAAACTAGGAGAAAGGGTTTAAAAAGGGCAATAATCAAGAGTCAAAAAGTTAGTATTTATTTGATACTGAACGCCCAGGAACTATGGGATGTCAACCTTATTGTCCCCAATGATCATGGCTTTTGGAAAACCTAGAGAGAACTTAGCCTTTTCATATATGGAGAGTAGAAATATTATAAACAGAAAACTCTGCCCCTTTGTCATTATAGCTGATGAACAACTTACAAGAGTATTCACCAAAAAAACCACCTCAGTTTAAAAAAAACCTTAAATGCACGATTTTTAACACTAAAAACTTTCCTCTTCAAAAACATCACAATATCATTTTGACTAGCTTAAACTCCCCAAGCCCCCAAATTCAGTACAATTACAATTTAAAAAATCTTCCACTCCATACATTACAACAAAACATAAATGTCAAAAAACATAGAAATTTCAGAATTTGAGCAATATTTAATATTTTATCCTCATCAGCATAAATGTAATATATGTACTGAATTCCTTACCATACATACGTATTCATTTTTATCAATAACTAAACCGTCACATTTTTCCATTCTTAAACTTTAATTTATTATCATAATTCAACAAGGAACAATTTTTTCAGAGTCCATTAAGTCTGTTATTTACATGTATACAAATTGTATACACTTCATCACATTAATACACTTAATGTGAGTGTAGACAAGATTATACAATTCGTTGTACAGAATGAAGTTTTGTAGAAACAGACTTAATGCACTCTGAGAAAATTGTTCTTTGTCGAATTATGATGATAAATTAAAGTATAAGAATGGAAAAATGTGAAAGTTTAGTTACTGATAAAAATGAATAAAAGTATGTATGGTAAGGAATTAAGTACATATATTATTTATGTTGAGGATAAAATATTAAATATTGCTCAAATTCTGAAATAATTTCCATGTTTTTTGGCATTTATGTTTTGTTGCAATGTATGGAGTGGAAGGTTTTTTGAATGGTAATTGTACTGAATTTGGGGGTTTTTTTAGAGTTTAAACTAGAGTCAAAATGATATTGTGATGTTTTCGAAGAGGAAAGATTTTAATTTTAAAAATTGTTGTGCATTTAAGGTTTTTTTAAACTGTAAAGTTTTTTGTTTTGGTGAATTTGATGTTTTTTGCGATAGGATCTCTCAGGACATTAAATATATCAGTTGTTGGACAACTGTTAAGCTGTATATTTTACCAAACTTTTAACTTAAAAGCTGTGTAACTTTTAAGTTGTGTATATATGAAGTTACTTGTTTATATTATAAAAACAAATCATTAGACTCTTAATCCATCACTTTAAATGAACAGTATTTTTCAAAAACATAACTGTAAAATCAAGGTGTTTATACCTTTTACCATTGGAAATAGCTAAAGTATTAGGTAATCTGATCATACTTTCATTTGAGAAAATTACAAACAACAGATGTGGGGTTTTATTTAACGGCAATGAATTTGCCGTCCATCATAATTTTTCGGCAAGAACAAACATGCCACTGTATCTTAAATCATATTTTTATTAAAACAAGTGGAATCAGTTGGGTTTCTTTTTGGTTAACACAACATGCCTTTGTGTGATCTGAGGAAGAAGAAGAAAAAAAATCAACCAGCTCATTCCTCCACATTTGACAGCATTCCGCACCAACTGAATTCCTTCTGGTTGAAATTCAGTCTATGGGAATGAGACGCTAGAACCTGAATCATCAAGCAAACCAGTACAAATTGAAACCCTTTCATCAACGAATATTTATTATATTTCAAGCTTCTCTTTGTTTACAGAAAGGACTGAAGCCAAGTTTCTTCTCTAGTATTATTAGTCACAACATAACAATGGACTCTGAAAACTGACACCAAATGAAGTCTGCCAGCAATTGGTTTTTAAAAAGGAAAAGATGTTTAGATTCTCCCCGACGCCATCAGTAACCATTTCTCAACCTTGTGATATCTGCTTTCAGGCTATGTGCATCCTTCATCTCATCACCCCCCACTGTCCAGCTCTCCCCATGCACCCCTACTGCCTGACAGGTCGTCCCTCACCCCATGCACTCCCCACTGCCTACCCCCAGGTCCCCCCTCACCCCATGCACCCCCACTGCCTGCCAGCTCCCAGCTTCCCCCTCCCCCACTACCTCCCCCCAGCTCTTACATCACCCCATGCACCTCCCACTGCATGCCCCCCAGCTCTCCCCTCACCCCATGCACCCCCACTGACGTCCAGCTCCCCCCTTGCCCCATGCCCCCTAATTGCACCCCCNCCTTACCCCCTTCTACCAGCGGTCCCCTTAGCCCTGCGTCCCACACCCGCTCTTCTCCGGGTGTCCGTGACAGTGTCTCGGCGGCGTCAGCGGCTTCCCCCTCCTCCTCTGCTCCTGTGTGTGTCTCTCCCCCTGCAGCAGCCGCAGTTACACAGCGACTGGCTTTACGGCTCTCGGTTCCGCTTCTCTCCCTTCTTCGGGAGCCAGGAACCAGACACGGTGAAACTGACATGAAACTGACTGGAGTGTAAAGTCTGTGTGACGGAGCTGGCTTCTGAAAGATAGGTGATTTTTAAAAGTAGATTTTAAACCCTACTTTTTAAAATCACGTATCTTTCAGAAGCCAGCTCCCTCACACAGACTTTACACTCTAGTCAGTTTCATGTCAGTTACACAGCGCCCGGGCTTCCGGAGAGGGGAGAGGAGCGGAGCCAGCAAGCTCAGCAGAACAATGTGGGGAAGGCAGAAGAAGGGGCTGGGGGTCAGATCAGGGCTGGGGATGTTGTGCCGGGGAAGCAGCAGTGGCTGCCGTCTCTTGGGATGACACTGCGGGGGGGGGGGGGGGAGGGGGAAGCACCCTGAGAAGCTGCTGCTGGGGTCACAGCAACACTGAGTCACAGTGGGAGCCGCACAGGCAGTAGCAGCGGAGCCGGTCAGGCGTTTCTCGGCAAGGGAGGGATCAGTGGCCCGAGCAGCGGGAAGGGGGGCGGTTTTGGCGCCTGTTGGGGGCGCGTGGGGGAGTTTGGTCTGTGCTGAAGGGAGAGGAAACGGTGGTGGTGGTGGGGGTATGTTCAGGGGGCATTCTGGAGGGGAGAGAAATCAGGCTTCAGACCCTATTGGAAACGCCTGGCTTTTCTGACCCAGGTTGCATGCTGTCTTATCATGCCACCACTGTCATAGGCTGCTAAAATTACGTGATAAATTTAAGTGACTTTTGGAAATCATGTAAGTTTATGAGAAGCCAGCTCTGTCACTACTTTTTAAAAACACACAACTTATGAGAAGGAAGCTCCGTCACAAAGAGTTTAAGCTCTAGTCAGTTTCATGTCAGTTACACAGCGCCCCGCTTCCTGGCTCCGCTCCTCTGCCCTCTCGGGAGCCAGGCGCTGTGTAACTGACACGAAACTGACTAAAGCGTAAACTCTTTGTGACAGAGCTGCCTTCTCATAAAGTTGCGTGATTTTAAAAAGTAGAGTCACGTAACTTTCAGGGCAGCAGCTGCTCAACTGAGCATGTGCGAGCCTGCAGATCTGAGCTGTGTTTTGCTGGTCAGCAGCTGCTCAACTGCGCATGTGCGAGCCTGCAGAACCGATTTTTAAATTATTAACAACTCAGTTTTGGCTGCATCAATCACTATCATATTACAGAAGCAGTTGTTATTGATCTCATGCTCCAAGCCTGTGACGTTTGGGGGCTCAACTCATCCAGGGGGAGGAGACATTGAGGATTCAAAATCATGAGGACGTCTGCATTTTGACCACAACCAATTAACGTTTAAACAGTCATAACATTATATTTTCCTGATGGATCTTTTTCAAACTTTGTGCATATGGTGGTCCTCACAACTTACAGCCATGGTTAAATTTTCAGAAATGTAGGTCAGGTGGTTTCCTCAAAATCGGGGCTTCAGCAGTCCCCTGTTTATAATGGACAGTGATTGTGCATTTAAGTTTCAGGCTCCGGTAGGAGCCTGAAAGTTTCCAATTAGGAAATAAAGTTACAGTACAAAATATTTAACAAGAGACTTGAAAGCTTTCAGCCAATTCACTAACTTGCACTAGTGCAAGGGGAGGCTTTTCCCTTCAAAAGGCCAGTTTGAAAACTAGTACACGCTCGCAGGTTGCATAGGACTTGAGGGTACGTGTGATCAGAAGGGGTGAAGGAAAGGGAGGTTCACATCATGGATCGATGTCATGGATTCATCCACTACCCCGGAACATGTGTCCTCATCTTCATTCCCTTTCCTTGAGCTTATTTCTTCAGTGCTTGAGGGTAGAGAGTGGATCCATGGATCAGATCAGGAAATTGGAAAATGACCAAATAAAAACCAGCCATGGCCTAAAGGTTCCCCCCACCCCTGAACTAGTCAGACAGGATATTTCCTAGTAATACAAATAAGTGAAACATTCCTTATGCTTTACTAGTGCCCTCACTATATGCAATTTAGTCACTCAATATCTAAATGTTATATATTTACAATATTACTCTCAGTACCTTCTTCTTCACTAGAAGTTTTTGGACAGCCATGTGGAAGATACGTCAACTGCACTTTGCGATTTATGCCCGAAAAATGCCCATACCTAAGGATAAAAGAACGGGGAGGACAGAAAATGTTTGTAAAGTAACTGGCAGATTTTACCATTACTCCTGGTAAACTCTTATTACTCTCTCTCTTCTTTCCAGCTATGAACATTTTATACCCATGGTTGTCACCATGATTTTGAAACAGTAGTTATGAGGTTTAATACAACTCTGAGCACTAGATGGTAGTTAAAAATCAGTATTTTATTACCTATTAAAAGTACTTGTTTCTCTTTGCAAGTTTAAGCTTTTTCATAACCTCCCACGTGCAACCGGGCAGTTTTGCGCATATGCTGTGGCTCTGTGCCAGGAGTGGGCACAAGCTGCAGGGCATGGGATCGGCCCCAATCTCGCCTTTCATCTACTTGTAACTATGCAGTACAGCTTGTCACAGCCCAATCTGAAAATTTGGTTGTTTTTGTTTACCTATAATCAATTTAATTATACCGAAGCAGACTTACTTAAGAGAGCACTTAAAAGATACTCAGTGATGTTTCTTTTGTATGACCTATTTTAAAGTCAGTCAAACATAGCCTGTGTGTACTACATATGATCAACTGACTGGATTACTCTTCTATTCGACTGAGTGACAATCAAGTAAATTTGAAATTTTAGATCTAGAAAGTAAAGCTAAGTTGATGAGGGTCACAGGTGCCTGCATGCCATATTCTGTTACCGCACACAGGAAATCTGGATTTGATCATTTGGAAAGGGCATTTAGTAAATGGCCAACACCCCCCACTCCCCATCATCTTCCTTGGTTGCACATTTTGTGCCAGGTTGGTGAAAGTAACAGCAGGGATTTCCCAAGCCCATCACCATATCAGGGTGTCCAAAGGGCTGAAAGATACTTTGGGTGTGTGGAGATCCTTTTTAGATCATTAAAATGGTGTTTCCTTTAAGACAGTCAGACGCTGCAAATGGCATTGGTTTTGATCTGTATTTTCAGTCAAGGTGGTGCACCCAGAGGTGACTGGCATCTTGAGAACATGCAGGATTGCTTAGCGACATTGTACTTCTGGAATTTTCCTTGATCCTGGTAGCCGTCTCAATTTGGATGAAGGAACTTAGGCCACTTTCAGACATTTCTCCCCACCCCACGCATATTCCGGCTGTGGGGGGAATGTGCAGCCAGAATGTGCGCGGGGATCGGCCAGTCTGAAAGCCCCCCCTCCCCCCGCACGGCTTTGCGGGCATACGTGCGCATGGATGCAGAGCTCGATTTCCTGCTCTGCATCCATGCGTATGTCTGCAGGCAAAGCCGCGTGGGGGGAGGGGAGGGCTTTCAGACCAGCCAATCCCCGCGCATATTTGGGCTGCACATTCTCCCCCGCAGCCTGAATATGCACCCGGGGAGGGTGTCTGAAAGTGGCCTAAGTAGCCATCATGTTCATTTTTGATGCTCCTGGGCCTTCTGTTGTGATACGCAGCTAGTGGCAATTCATAGAAACACAGAATTTTAGCGTTGGAAATTGGAAGGGACATCGAGGGCACCTAGTCCAGTTCCCTTTCAGGAAGTTTGAGCAAGTATGTCACAGGCAATGTAGACTCCTAAGAGTGGCGAATCTTGAGGGTGGGCAGGATTGTATGTGCATGTTATGAGTCCACTATGAGAAATGCTAACACTTTGCACTTCCTATTAGGCACCATTTACAATAGGAGACTCAAAGTCTGGATATATGGGTATGGAATCATGCCAAGAGCAGTAATGTTTTGGTTGGCATCGCAGATGGGCTTGGCAGACTATATTGTGATTAGATGGTTTGGGCACCACGGGATGCCGTTGGACCAGCTGATGCCATTCTTCCTTAGGAAGGTGTGAGAGACAGTGTGGTGTAATGGTTAAGTGTGCAGGGAGCTGGAGGGAAGCTGTAGGAACTTCTGTTGCCATTCTCCCCTGGCTCTCTCGCTGCCCACACTTGGACTTCCTACATCCATTATGTCAGCTGTACTCTTCCTTGTAGCCCTGTGTCAGTTGTGGTTTTGAGTCTCCTTCACTATTCTGTTCACCCCAACTTCTTCCTTTGTTTGTGTAGCACTTCCCCTGGCTTTTATTTGGCTTTCGGCGAGGAAGGGTGGTGGTTGGAGGGGGGTGGCGTGTGTGTGTGGGTGTGGGTGTGGGTGTGGTTTTTGGCTCCATTTGGGTTGTTTTAAATTGTATTTTATTGTTATGGTTATTATTTGGATGTTTTATGAAGTTTGTAAGCTCCCCTGAGCTGCTTAGTCAGGATAGGGTGGGATATAAACATTTAGAAATAAATATAAAATAAAAAAGTGCTGCAGAGGGCAAGGCTAAAATGTGTTGTGGATTCATCTGGGAAGTGCAAAACTAGTTGGATTGGCCATCCAGTCCAATGAGGATGTACAGCTGATCCGCCTTTTATTTCTAGGCACCATACTGTAATATGGTCAGATATGCCTGGTGTGTGGCACAACGCCTGGCTTGTTGGACAAAGCTAGAAAGTGGATTAATCAACAGATTCCAGCTTTTATCTGTGACAGCAACAGTAATTGCATCTGGTGTGACAGAATATCCTTTATGTTAGGAATAGTCAGAGGAGGCGACGAGACCGGGGAGGAGGAGGAGATCCGGGGCGGAGAATGCCCGCCGACCCCGCAGGTAACACACCTAGTCCGGCGCCACTCAGCACACACACCCCAGCACCGGCCCCCGACGGCAGGAAAGCCCCGCAGAGGATCCGCCCCCGAACCCGGAAGTGGGGAAACAACAGGCGAAGGGAATCCCTGCGGCTCCGGAGAGGGAGGGGGCGGGGCCAGCAGTGGGGCGACGCCGCTCTGCACGTTTGCAGGCGCAGCAGGGGCGGGGCTAAGAGAACTTAAGGCTGGTGGCTGCAAGGGCTCAGAGCCGGCGATCAGTTTGTCTGTGAAGCTGGCCCCCAAGCGTGGTGCGAGAGTTTTGGTGTGGACTAAACCCTGTTCTGAGAGTCTGTGGTCATGGTGAGTGTGCGAGGAGTGCGAGAGTGAGCGAGTGAGATGAGTGCTTGAATATTGTATTGTCATCGTCTTACTGTTGGTATTGTATTGTCGTCGTATTACTGTTGGTGGCACACGTACTATCTTCCGAGGGAACCCTTGTGCCTCTCCCCCGAGCGTGGTGATAGTTTCTTCCCCCTCCTGTTCCCCTGCCCCGGGCTTCTTCCCCCTTCCTTCACCGTGCATCACGAGGTTTCTGCCCTGGGCACTGTCTCCTGGGAGGTGTGGTGTGTGGGTGTGCAAGAGTGTGGGCAGGGACCTTGTCCCCCCGTGGAGTGCGGAGGGGGCACGCTCACATTCTCCGCTGATCCCGTTCCCTATGATGACACGGCCTCGCTTCTCACGAAGCTAACTGGGCCACCTAATACCCTGAGGGAACTCTTTATTCGCGGAACTGAGAGTGCCTCCGCCCCATTGGAGTCCCCAAACTACGAGGTGTGTGTGTGGAGTGTCAGGTCTGTGGGTTCCCCTGTCCCCTACCCCTTCGAAACCCTCACAGTATCGCCGGCCCATACCATGAACCTGGCACAGCAAATGGAGGAAATGGCTTGGGCCATCTAGGCCTTAGCCATGGACCTCAAGGATTTGAAGCAACACGTAGCAGAGGGAGGTGCGGGGAGGTCAGATATGGAGGAGGCAGCAGCGTCGGCAGGGGAGGTGGCCCCCCCTTTGGGGAGCGCCATTGCCGCAGGCGCAGCTATAGGGCCACAAGGAAGAGAACCCCGTCACCCCCCATACAAAGGTTCGGGGGGGATCGTACAAAATTTCAAGGGTTTTTGGCCTTGTGTAAGCTGGCGTTTCAGATGCAACCACTCACCTATGCATCTGATGCAGCCAAGGTTGCCTTCATCATTGGGCACCTGGAGGGCCTGGCTCTGGATTGGGCCACACCCTTGTTGCTAAAAGATAGCCCCCTTTTGACCGACTTCAAGGGTTTCTTGCAAGAACTCCAGTTCCTATTTGACTACCCCCATCACAAAAAGGATGCCGAAGCTGCTATTATGATGCTTCGACAGGGGCGAGGACCCCTTTTAGAGTATATCACGCGTTTCCAACAACTGGCGGTGGAACTGGGGTGGGCCAATGACGTGTTGAAAGTGCTCTTCCGGAAGGGTCTCAACGAGGAAATTAAAGACCAGCTAGCCTTAACCGGGACCCCCGAGAAGTGGGGCGAACTAGTCAATCTGACTTGCCAGATCGAAGAAAGGCTGGCAGAAAGACTACGAGAGCGAAAACACGATACAGGTCGAGGGTGGGTACCCCGAGTCCCGGCGTCCGGGGCCGGGGTGGCGAAACTAGAGGACCCAGAACCCATGCAGATCGGGGCTTCGAGGGGCCCCCTCGACCCGCAAGAGAAAGAGCGGCGGCGAGTGGGTAAACTTTGTTACTACTGCGGCCTTGCCGGTCACTTTTCCAGTGGCTGCCCTCAGCTGCCCCCTCACTGACGGAGTTCGGGAAATGAGCGGGGCCGGGGTGGACAGGGGGCGCCCCGCTAAGTAATCCCAATGCCGCTACCTCAACCTCTCACCACGTTGCTACCGTCTGGCTCCCCGGGGAGCAAATACGAGTGCCGCTTATGCTGCAGGTTCAGGCCCAAAAGGCGGTGATCCTCCCGGCGCTCGTGGACTCTGGAGCATCCGGGAACTTTATTGATGAACGCGTGGCATGACGATGCGGAGTTCCCTTGGTGCCAAAACCGAAACCTGAAGCAGTCTTCGCCATTGACGGTTCCCCCTTGGTTTCGGGGCCTATTACGTGCTGTACCTCGGCGCTCACAGGCTGGATCGGGAACCATCGAGAACAACTCACCTTGGATGTGGTGAGTACCCCCGCTTTCCCAGTAGTCTTGGGAATTCCGTGGTTGCGATTACATAACCCTTCCATTAATTGGACGAGCAAAGGAATCGCCTTCCCCTCTCCGCTCTGTCGGTCCTATTGCCGCCAGGAGGCCCCAAGGTTGGGAGGGACTCCGCAGGGGATGGCGATGGCCTCCACCACCACGGCAATGTTCCCGCCAGACTACCTGGAATTTGAGGACGTGTTCCAAAAACAAAGGGCCGCGGAGCTCCCTCCGCACCGATCGTACGATTGTGCTATCGACTTACTCCCTAATACCACGCCCCCCTACGGCCGAATTTACGCCCTGTCCGAGCCCAAATTAATAACCTTAAAAGAATACATCGATGAAAATCTGGAGAACAGCTTTATTCGCCCTTCCACGTCCCCCGGGGGAGCCCCCCCCTCTTTTTTGTCCCTAAAAAGGACGGAGGACTACGACCCTGCATCGACTATAGAGGTCTTAACACCATCACCATAAAGAACCGGTACCCGTTACCTTTAATCCCAGAACTCCTCAACAGGCTTCAAGGGGCTACGATATTCACAAAACTGAACCTACGGGGGGTGTATAATCTCCTGCGGATGAAGGAAGGTGACGAGTGGAAAACAGCCTTTTGTACCCGGTATGGGCACTTCGAGTACTTAGTCATGCCCTATGGACTGGCCAACGCCCCTGCTGCCTTTCAGCATTTAATTAATGATATCTTTCGGGACATCCTAGATCAATTCATTATTGCATATCTGGACGACATCCTCATTTTCTCGAAGGACCGGCAGCAGCACGTTCAGCATGTGAAGGTCGTATTGCAACGTCTACGCCAACATCGATTGTACTGCAAGATAGAGAAGTGCGCTTTTCACCAGACCGAAGTTCCCTTTCTCGGTTTCATCATTTCGGCCGAAGGAGTCACCATGGAGCCTGCAAAGGTAAAGGCAATCCACGCCTGGCCCGCACCCCAAGCAGTGAAACCCCTCCAACGTTTCCTGGGAAGTGCCAATTATTACAGACAATATATTTCCCAATATGCGGATGTGACGGCGCCCTTAACACGGCTCCTCAAAAAGGGGCAACCCTATCGGTGGGGGCCAGAACAGCAACAAGCATTTGAATGTCTCAAGACGGCCTTCACTTCGGCCGCCATCTTGCAGTACCCCGATTTTTCCCTACCCTTTTTGGTAGAGACGGATGCTTCAAGTGTGGCGTTGGGAGCCGTACTGTCCCAAACCAGGCAACCTGGCCACACCCCGCAACCATGTGCNAGACGGATGCTTCAAGTGTGGCGTTGGGAGCCGTACTGTCCCAAACCAGGCAACCTGGCCACACCCCGCAACCATGTGCCTTCTATTCACGGTAGCTCACCCCCGCGGAGCGGAACTACACAATTCTGGATCTAGAGTTGCTAGCAATCCGCTCCGCCTTCGAAGTATGGCGGCACTACCTCGAAGGGGCACGATACCCCGTGCAAGTGGTCACAGATCACAAAAATTTAACCTTTCTGCAAACGGCCCGAATTCAGAACGCACGTCATGCAAGATGGGCCCTCTTTTTCGCGCATTTCGACTTTCAGATCCTTTATCGCCCCGGGAAACTCATTACAGTCGCAGATGCCCTTTCCCGGTACGACGAACCCTCCAATAATCTTGTTTCGAGGGGAGAAACCATCATAAAACCCCAGGCATTCGTAGCAGGGGGGCTTACTACCCAACAGATAGAGGCATGGACAGCACAAGACCCAGAACTACGAGCAGCCTCGCAGGTCTCCCCCATAAGAATGCCCAGCCCTAGGAAGACCATAGCGGTGCCACGCCTTGCGCGACCGAAGATCCTCTGGGCGCATCACGACGCCCCTCTAGCAGGACACCCAGGGCAGCGTCGAACGTTTCAGTTGCTGTCACGACACTTCTGGTGGCCCACTATGAGGCAAGACATACAGCGCTACGTCCACGGGTGTGCCACGTGTTGTCGCACAAAGGTCCCGCGGCGTAAGCCAGTTGGTCTCTTGCAGCTGGCCCCCCTGCCACAAGGCCCATGGCAGAGAGTAAACGTAGATTTTATTGTAGCGCTACCTCCGTCTCAGGGGTTTACAACGATCCTTGCGGTAATAGATCAATTCACGAAAATGGGGCACTTCATTCCCTGCCGAAAGCTCCCCACTGCACGCCACACTGCACAGCTTTTCTTGCAGCATGTCGTTAAGCATCACGGACTGCCCCAGGCGATCATATCGGACCGAGGGCCACAATTTACTGCACAATTTTGGCGAGCCTTGTTTGCAGCAGTAGGCACGCAATTCGCCCCTACCACGGCCTACAGGCCACAGGCGAACGGACAAGTCGAGAGAGCCAATCAAACCCTGGAGCAATACCTCCGCTGCTATGTGGATTATCTCCAGGACGATTGGGTGACGTATATCCCCCTTGCTGAATTTGCCTTTAACAATGCCCCCCACGCATCTTTAGGCACATCACCCTTCTACGTATCCTATGGATTCCACCCTAGACTCACGCTGTTCGATGAACCTTCAGCGAAAGTCCCCGCAGCCGGCACAATGATACAAACCCTACACCGTTGTCACGTGCATGCGCAGCGGATGTTACAAGCAGCGTGCCAGCAATATAAACGCCAGGCCGATAGGCATCGGCTGCCAGCCCCAGAATACCAGGTAGGAGATTTGGTATGGGTAGACCGCCGTCACTACCCCTCCCTCTGGCCCTCTTCAAAACTGGATAATCGTTTCATGGGACCTTTCCCGGTAGAACAACAAGTTAACTCTGTCGTGTACCGGCTTACCTTACCTCCTTCCCTTCACATCCACCCTGTATTCCACATGTCCCTACTCAAGCCGCACCAACCTCCCCTTTTTCCACCTGCTTCTCCTCCGGGACCTGTATGTGACATTTCGGGGGAACCCGAATACGAGGTGCGTGCTCTCCTTGATTCTAAATGAGTGCGGGGGGCCCTTTTCTACTTGGTGGACTGGAAGGGGTATAGCCCGGCAGATCGTTCGTGGGAACCCGCGTCCGCCATCCATGCTCCTCAACTCACCCGCCAGTTCCACCTCCGCCATCCCTCTAAACCTGGGCCCTTGCGGGCCTTCCCCCGGGGTCGGCGGCCCTGGGGAGGGGGTATTGTTAGGAATAGGCAGAGGAGGCGACGGGACCGGGGAGGAGGAGGAGATCCGAGGCAGGGAATGCCCGCCGACCCCGCAGGTAACACACCTAGTCCGGCACCACTCAGCGCACACCCCAGCACCGTCCCCCGATGGCAGGAAAGCCCCGCAGAGGATCCGCCCGCGAACCTGGAAGTGGGGAAACAACCGGCGAAGGGAATCCCCGTGGCTCCGGAGAGGGAGGGGGCGGGGCCAGCAGTGGGGAGACGCTGCTCTGCACGTTTGCAGGCGCAGCAGGGGCGGGGCTAGGAGAACTTAAGGCCGGC
>QEPC01003766.1:3006669-3126668 GCA_003113815.1 Sphenodon punctatus | reverse complement strand
GGTAATAGATCAATTCACGAAAATGGGGCACTTCATTCCCTGCCGAAAGCTCCCCACTGCACGCCACACTGCACAGCTTTTCTTGCAGCATGTCGTTAAGCATCACGGACTGCCCCAGGCGATCATATCGGACCGAGGGCCACAATTTACTGCACAATTTTGGCGAGCCTTGTTTGCAGCAGTAGGCACGCAAGTCGCCCCTACCACGGCCTACAGGCCACAGGCGAACGGACAAGTCGAGAGAGCCAATCAAACCCTGGAGCAATACCTCCGCTGCTATGTGGATTATCTCCAGGACGATTGGGTGACGTATATCCCCCTTGCTGAATTTGCCTTTAACAATGCCCCCCACGCATCTTTAGGCACATCACCCTTCTACGTATCCTATGGATTCCACCCTAGACTCACGCTGTTCGATGAACCTTCAGCGAAAGTCCCCGCAGCCGGCACAATGATACAAACCCTACACCGTTGTCACGTGCATGCGCAGCGGATGTTACAAGCAGCGCGCCAGCAATATAAACGCCAGGCTGATAGGCATCGGCTGCCAGCCCCGGAATACCGGGTAGGAGATTTGGTATGGGTAGACCGCCGTCACTACCCCTCCCTCCGGCCCTCTTCAAAACTGGATAATCGTTTCATGGGACCTTTCCCGGTAGAACAACAAGTTAACTGTCGTGTACCGGCTTACCTTACCTTCTTCCCTTCACATCCACCCTGAATTCCATGTGGCCCTACTCAAGCCGCACCAACCTCCCCTTTTTCCACCTGCTTCTCCTCCGGGACCTGTATGTGACATTTCGGGGGAACCCAAATACGAGGTGCGTGCTCTCCTTGATTCTAAACGAGTGCGGGGGCCCTTTTCTACTTGGTGGACTGGAAGGGGTATAGCCCGGCAGATCGTTCGTGGGAACCCACGTCCGCCATCCATGCTCCTCGACTCACCCGCCAGTTCCACCTCCGCCATCCCTCTAAACCTGGGCCCTTGCGGGCCTTCCCCCGGGGTCGGCGGCCCTGGGGAGGGGGTATTGTTAGGAATAGGCAGAGGAGGCGACGAGACCGGGGAGGAGGAGGAGATCCGGGGCGGGGAATGCCCGCTGACCCCGCAGGTAACACACCTAGTCCGGCGCCACTCAGCACCCCCCCCAGCACCGGCCCCTGACGGCAGGAAAGCCCCGCAGAGGATCCGCCCCCGAACCCAGAAGTGGGGAAACAACAGGCGAAGGGAATCCCCGCGGCTCCGGAGAGGGAGGGGGCGGGGCCAGCAGTGGGGCGACGCCGCTCTGCACGTTTGCAGATGCAGCAGGGGCGGGGCTAGGAGAACTTAAGGCCGGCTGCTGCAAGGGCTCAGAGCCGGCGATCAGTTTGTCTGTGAAGCTGGCCCCCGAGCGTGGTGCGAGAGTTTTGGTGTGGACTAAACCCTGTTCTGAGAGTCTGTGGTCGTGGTGAGTGTGCGAGGAGTGCGAGAGTGAGCGAGTGAGGTGAGTGCTTGAATATTGTATTGTCATCGTCTTACTGTTGGTATTGTATTGGCGTCGTATTACTGTTGGTGGCACACGTACTATCTTCCGAGGGAACCCTTGTGCCTCTCCCCCGAGCGTTGTGATAGTTTCTTCCCCCTCCTGTTCCCCTGCCCCGGGCTTCTTCCCCCTTCCTTCACCGTGCGTCACGAGGTTTCTGCCCTGAGCACTGTCTCCTGGGAGGTGTGGTGTGTGGGTGTGCAAGCGTGTGGGCAGGGACCTTGTCCCCCCGTGGAGTGCGGAGGGGGCACGCTCACATTCTCCGCTGATCTCGTTCCCTATGATGACACGGCCTCGCTTCTCACGAAGCTAACTGGGCCACCTAATACCCTGAGGGAACTATTTATTCGCGGAACTGTGAGTGCCTCCGCCCCATTGGAGTCCCCAAACTACGAGGCGTGTGTGTGTGTGGAGTGTCAGGTCTGTGGGTTCCCCTGTCCCCTACCCCTTCGAAACCCTCACACTTTACTGCACGGGAAATGTTTTGGGTTTACAGTGTGTATTTGTCCAAGCATGGGTTGGGTATCTTTCTGGAAGATCTTCAAGTAAGACTGGTTTGCTCGCTGGGGATCTAGTAGTGGGGGTGGAAACTGTCAAGCACCGGTGGTTGGTATCTCGTTATGGCAGATTTTAATGGACTTGAGTTATGCTGGAGTACACAACTCTGATCCTCCAGGGGTAACGTCAACAGACTGGGAATGACACCCCAGGAGTGAGCTCAGTGTGAGGGTGTCAGCCCTGAACTCACGGTCTCAGGGTCTGGTTGGCGGCTGCTATCTCCCCAGTGCCATTGTTTGGCTTGTGCTAGAGCCGTTTTCCCCCATGTGTCTTACTCCCACTTTCCCTCCCGCACCTGATACAGGGCGTAGACTAGGGCTGAAATGCGATCTCGAGTTTTCTCATTTATAGGCAAAAATCATGATTCTCGACTCATTTTAAATGACAAATGATAATCGATAAAAACACCGATTTTCAACATCTCAGAATTTTTTCTCGAAATACCATTTACCGTAATTTACAGTTTACGTATACAGATTTACCTTGTACCGTTTACAGCATTTGTTCCGGTAATGTGCACATGCTAAGTGGCATTTTGCACATGTGCATTACTGGCATGAAGGCTGTACACGGTAAATCAGTATATGGTAAGCAGTAATGGCAAACGGTAAACGGTATTTCAAGAAAAAATTCTCGACTGAGATCTGTCTTGTCAAGATTGTACTGAGATCTCTGTTACAATTCTAGATTCTCACGATATTTTCATGGGAGAAAATTGCTGCTCATTTCAGCCCTAGTGGACAAGCCCACCAACTTCCTGATTGGCTCCCAGCCTTATATAAGGCATGCTGGGAGCTGTAGGAAGTTGGTGGAACTTCCTGTTGCCATTCTCCCCTGGCTCTCTCGCTGCCCACACTTGGATTTCCTACATCCATTATGTCAGCTGTACTCTTCCTTGTAGCCCTGTGTCAGCTGTGGTTTTGAGTCTCCTTCACTATTCTGTTCACCCCAACTTCTTCCTTTGTGAGTGGTGTTGTGAGTGGTGGTGTGGATTGACGGTTCCTTCCTTAATAAGTATAGTCTGATTCCCTTCTCCTCCTCTTGTTGGTGTTGTCCCCCCTTGTGTGTCTGTTTATGTGTTCTCCTCCTCTCCACACACGCTTGACTCTTCCAGCTTTAGTTGCATTCTGCTCTTTGTTTTGTCTCCTTTGCCCTCGCTTCCTTTAGCTTCATGTCCACTTGTCCTATGTTCTCCCCCCTGCCACTTTGTCTCTCAGTGGACGTTTTGCAAGCCTGACGCGTCCTTCCTACAGTCTATTTGCCCCCACAGTTCTGTGCCTTGTTCCTTTGTCCCCTTCTTGCCTTGCTCAGCCCGGGGCCCTGCCCTCCTGTATCTGGTCTTCTGTTATGCTGTGCCCTTCTGGTTCCTTGTTCTCCGATCCCCAGCTCTGGATCCTCGCTACGCTCCCTTTCCTTGACCCTCGATGATGAGACGTAAGCTCTCTTAAGCCAGATTCCCTGGATCTCATGCTGAGCATTAGTCTCCTTGGTATCAGAGAGCGGCTGAGAGGTTTCCTTTACCTATTACCTTCCCTATCCCTACCTCAGCTCTTCCCTTTGCCCCTTCCCAGGCTCCAACCCCGGCCCCCAACACTAAGCTATCTTTCGATGGAAATTACATTTCAAGTTGGTGGCTATGACTGGTGCCATATATGCCTGGGGAGGTGGAACCCCACTTACTCCGCTCTTCAAAACCTGTTTAAGGGGAATGAGGTACAGAAGCAGTGTGCCTGGTGTGGAATGGATAAGCTGGAGGCAGCACAAATACCAGGGTTGGAATGTGAGAGAGTCTTGGCTTAGGTGAAGGATCAGAAAAGATGACATGAAATTAACCTATGTCTTGGGGTCTGGATCCCCTTTTGTCTAATTCATATTACGTTAAGGCAAGACTGGCCATTTTGACTCTACTCAGCCCTAAGGGTTGTTATCTGCACAATTGTCATGGCAATTAAAGAGCATCAAAAAAAGGTTTTACAGAAGTCCAAACTACGCAACCTTATCTGGAAGGTAGAACAAAGCATGGCTTTAATGATCAGTCATCAACAGGGAGGAAAAGCAGCAATGAGAGGGATGCCAAGGGCTAAAAAGGTGAGAAGATCAAATAGTGAGAGCAGACAAAATGTACTACCAATATGTTTTACCCATTTTAAATCAGTTGTGCCAATGTTTCCAAACACAACATTTATTCTGAGAAAATGTTACTAATTCACATTTACCTGATTCTCACAAATTACTATTGTATGTATTACAATATCACATGGATCAAGGCCCTGCTGTATCAGGCCAGAATGAATCAAGATAAAAAGCCAATGACATGAATATGGATGGGGAAAAAAAATCCTTAACATCATTGGTCTACAGATGGGAAACGGAAGTACAGTAACACGCACAACATGACAGAGGCAGCCTGATAGAGCCAGGAATGGAACCAGAATTTCAGTACCATCTTAATGCCTTAAAAGTCCATCCTTCCTTTCAGTGCATTCAGTAGTCCAGATTACCTTAAAGTGTCATGCAATGTTTAATTGTGAAGTTAAAATGTATTAAATTTAGCTTTTGCACCAGTATTGACTGATGTGAGACATCAATGTTAGATACTTACATCTCCAATACAGTCTTCAGCTGTTCAAGTTTTGCCTTGCTTTCTTCAATTTCAGAGTCATTGTTTTGCCCAAGTTCTATGAGGAGATGTCTTGCTATATCAAGCACTTCCTGAAAAAGAAATGAAAGCATATATAAAATAAATGAAATCTTATTTACCTGACTGTTGTAATCCCCAGATTTAAGGTGGGAAGGAGAAGTTAATGATAAACTTGCCTGTAGCTGTTTGGGCTTTTTCAGTTTCAGTTTTCCCGACTTATAGCCATCACATTTTTCAAACAGATCAAAAAATCTTAAAGAGAAAGCATAGCATTTAGAAGGGTATCCAAGAAGGATACTAATGTAAACATTTAATACATATTACAGCATCATGAGAACTTTCCCCCTAACTGTTTATAGGTTGGAACCTAAATCTCTAAAGGTCAGAACATGCCTGAATTTTCAAAAAGTTCACATTGCATGCAGTGGCAGAATATTAGGAGAAGCTGGATCCACACCCACCCAAAACCCCTCCAATCCCACCAAAATAGTCTGAACACTAAACTCAGAAACATATGAAACTGTAAAAGAAGTTTATAGTTTTGGAAGGGTTTATCATTACAGAATTTGCATGTTCCTGTCTATTCCATTTGCAGCGACAGATCAAATGAATGGCAAGAAACTCCAAATTAATGCTTAGTGACCAACCAAGAGCAGGCTTCTTGGAAAATAAAAGATCAGCTGCTTCTCCATTCAGATTCCCTCAGGTTCCTCCTGGCAGTAACTTCTTTCCCCAGAGATGTAGCTAGGCTGAAATGGACCCTTGTGCAGAAAACAGATTGGGGCCCCGTGGCCTTCTCTCCTGGTGGTGGGAGATAGAGATGCACCAGAGAATAGCCCCCTCCCCACCATCCCCAGGCTCATGGACCTTGGTGCAGCTGGTCATCGTGTCCCTACTGTAGCTATTGGGGTGGGCAGTTTGGATTCAAATTTGTAACTGCTCGTAACAGGCCATTACAAATTAATCTGTACTGAACTGTACATTGCGGTTCAGTTTGAAAATCATGGAAACACATTTAAAAAAATACAAACCACCACCACTAAAACACTCCGCATGCACAAAATAGCCACCAGACCACTCTGAGCATGTGCACCTTTTGCAAAAATGGCGGCAGCAGCATCACCACCATTTTTGAAGAGGGCAGCCAGTCTGCACAGGCACAGTGACCATTTTGTGCATGCGCAGAGCGACTGCCCTTTTCCAAAATGGTGGCGATGCCACTGCTGCCATTTTGGGAAAGGGTGCGCATATGCAGGACAATCTGACAGCCATTTGCACATGCACAATGGTTTTTTATTTTTTAAATTTTATATTTTACTGATTTAAATACAGATTCGTAATACAAATTCATACTTAAACCATAAATTGCAGATATGGATCCGCAATGAATCTGAATATGCAATTTTAAACCTAATGGCCACCCTTAGTAGCTTTGCCCTTGCCTTTCCCAGTGACGCCCCCATAGCGTGCACCAGGTTTCCCAACTCTTTGAAGGCACTCTTGTACAGTATGAAGTTCTTGTATTAGACAGGCAGAATTCACAGTATTGCTCTGCACAAATCTGGTGCAGGAAACATGAATGGTACAAAAAACCACCCCCAGTTCTTAAGCTAATACCAAGTATTAGTCCAGAGGTGGGCAAATGGCAGCTTGGGAGCTGCATGCACCTCTTGGGCACCTGTACTGTGGCTCTTGCCAGAAGTGACTGCCTGGAAACATGTCCATGCAGTTTCCTCAGAAGCAAGAGAAGTCAAACTGCCATTTCAGCCACCAGAGCCCCAGGGGGGCCATGGGAGCAGCAGTTCTTACTTGGCTAGAGCAGGACTAAGAGCCACAGTCATTAGAGGTTTTCCTGCTGCCTTGACCTTCCCAGGTTCCCAGTTAGAGGAGGATTTTTTCCTTGGGAGAGAAATTTAGTATCACAGTCAGTGGCACCAGCATTTTTATAATTATATACTCGTTGACCCTTGAGGAAGGGCTTTTCAGCCCGAAACACGTCAGGCTTTCCTAGGGTGTTTTAGCATTGTTTAGTATTCAGCTATTATTGCGAGTCGTTTTGTACGCGGAGCATTGGGCGATTCTATTTTCGCTATTTTATTGAGATATCATGTACATGCCACAATATTGTTTTGTTATTTTGTTATGCTGATTATTTTTCAATACACACATTTATTTTCAGTAGCTCCTTGTTTGTTACTAGTTCTTGTTTTCGGTGCTACTTTTTTTCTCTTTTTGTTAATACATATTGGGCCATGGGAGCAGCCCCTGTCTTGCTATTGCTGCTGCCTGAACCAACTAAACTGCCTAGAGAAGTTGGGGGAAGTCTCCGGGATCAGGGAAGCTACAATTGATGTAATACGTGTTGTGGCTCTTGGTGATATGAGCATTTTAATATGATGATAGTAGTTATTTATTGTTCCAACCAAGTTGGTTATGACAAAATATTACAATTTAAACTGTCCATATTAATATGGAACAAAGAAATTAAAATGATTAAAATAAGTAAAAGAGTCAAATATAAATAAAGGAACAGATAAACACACAAAGGCTCCTTGGGCCTGGGATCTTTGTTTACCCCTGTATTAGATCCTGAAGTGCCGTTTCAGAGGCTGGTGTTTCTTAGTCTGGTCAGGGCTTCTCTCTGGGACACTGTTATAACGTGAACCGTACAATTTATTCCCTGAATAAAGATTCTGAAACTCAATGTCTTTTTGTTAAAAAGTCAAAGTAGGGGACTCAGTAGTGAAGAAGTACAATCTGAGATTTTGGGCAATAGTCAATAAGGGGATTAGAATTGAACCATCTATAATGGATGTAGGTATACCTGGCCCTTTGTGACAGAAACTTTGTGGAGATATTTAATAATATTGTGGAAATGTATCCACCCTCTGTATACAAAGATATAGTTTCCTTACCCACCTGGCAGCCAGTTGAGAGTTCTGACATCAGGACTCTTATAAATCAATTACCAACTGGAAAGGCCCAAGGGAAGATGGGAGTGTCAGGGGAACTGATAAAAGAGCATTGTGATTGGTGGATTCCAATGATCTGTAAACCTTTTGGCCACAAAGTTTTATGGTGTGATCCCTGAGGGTTGGAATCTTAGCATAATTATATCCAAGCCAATTACCACCCAATCAGTCTCATAAATATCATAGCCAAATTATATGTAAAAACGTTATTGGCAAGAGTTGAGGTTTGGGCAACTGAAGAAAACATTCTCAGAACAACAAGCTAGCTTTCATGTGAACCATTCAACGACAAATCATTGTTTTGTGTTGGCTTTTCTGATAAATAAATACGTGGATATACAAAAAGCCAAACTATATGCTTCATGTACGGATTTAAAATCAGCATTCAATACAATAGAGACTTACTTTGGCCACACTGATGAAGACAAACACAGATAAAAGACTTATTTTTAGTTCAAAGAGTTAGGATATCACAGGCAGAGAATTTATCAGATAACATCCCAACTACCAAAGGGGTAAAGCAGGGATACGTATTGGCACCGTTTCTCTTTAATTTTTTTATTAATGATGTTATTGCAAATCTGTAGGGGAATACTTTCTATCCGGTGTCTATTTATAGGAGGAAATTATTATTATTATTAGCATTTATATAGCACCAGTAACGTACCTGGCGCTTTACAAAGAATAAGATAGACACGGTCCCTGCCCGAGGGCTTACAATCAAAAGACGGGGAGGTGAGACAGGGACGGGGGAACAGAGTGAGAGACATGGAACACGACATTCATGAGGATGCGAGAGCTCAGGTACACGTTCTTGGCTTGATTGCAGTAAATTGGGAGTTTACAGATAGCAGGCGGGGGATAATTCTGGGTGGGTTCTGAGGAGGAACTTGAAGGTGTGGAGGGTGGGGGCCAGGCAGACGAGGGCAGGGAGGAAGTTCCAGGCATGCGGGGCAGCAAGGGAGAAGAGACGAAGGCGGTTGGGGGAGGAGGGGAGGCATGGGAGGGTGAGGGAGGGGATGGAAGAGGAGCTCAGTGCTCGAGCAGGGGTTCAGAGGGAGATCAGGGCAGAGAGGTAGGGGGGAGCGAGGTTGTGAAGGGTTTTTTAGGTGAATACAAGGAGCTTGTGCAGAATGCGCTCAGGAAGAGGGAGCCAGTGGGGAGAGGGGAGGAGAGGCTGCACGTGGTCAAAGCGACGGGCTAGGTGGATGATCCTGGCAGCAGAGTTTTAAACAGAGATAAGGGAAGAAAGGTGAGAGCGGGGAAGGCCAGCGAGAAGGAGGTTACAATAGTCGAGGCGTGAGATGAACTAGAGCGTGGATGAGAGTTTTGGCAGAGGAGAGACAGAAAAAGGCAGATCTTAGCAATGTTGTGGAGGGAGAAGCGGCAGGATTTGGCAACGGAGTCAATATAGGGTTTGAAGATAAGGTGCGAGTCGAAGATGAAGCCCAGAGACCCAGTCAATGGTAATTGACAGGGAAGAGGGAGAGGAAGGATATTACTTTATGCAGACGATCTGGACTCATCTACAGAAATTGGCATGAGAAGATTACAGACATCTATGGGAATATTTTGTATGGAAAATCATTTACATATTAATTACAAAAAATCTAAAGTTATGATTTTTGCTAAGAGATGGGAGACTAAAACATGGAATTTAGACTATTTCATTGGAACAGGTCAAATCCTATAGATATTTGGGCTTGACATTTTCGTAAACTGGTTCTTGGATGGAATATTTAAATGTTCTTAGGATGAAACTTAACCAATCTTCTTACAGGGTTTTAAAGTTCTGGCAGACAGCTGGTGGCAGGCTTTTTCAGCCAGCCTCAAAACTCTTCAAGTTTAAGCTACTCCCTCAAGCACTTTTTGGAGCTGAGATCTGGGGATTTTCAGTTAAGTCAGAGCTTGAAATATTTCAAAATCAATTGATTAGATCTATCCTAGGAGTGCCAGTTTGTACACCTTTGTGTATGCTCAAAGCAGAAACTGGGGTCTTACCAATTGAAATGAGGTCTTTTCGGAGGCCAGTTTTATACTGGTCACTGATTATGGAAATGCCCAGTGGAAGGTTGCCAAAGTTATGCTGGTCCACAATGATATTTTCAGACCATATGTTTTTTCTGGAAGGAGAATCTGTCTCAATTGGTAAATGGAATAGGTTTAATCTTTGTCCTTTCTTGGTGAATATTCAAGAGCTGAAGTAAATGAGCTTATCTCGGTTAGACTTATGGATATTTATAGACAGAAAGATCTAGAGGAACTATTAAAGTCAGCACCTCGGTACGGATTAATAAAAACACAGCACCAGACGGAGCACTATTTAGGGCTCCGTACAAATTTCATGTTATGGAAAGCCCTTACACTTCTCCACTTTCAATTAATGCCCACAACTGTCCTTGCAAGTAGATATAACAACGTCCCTCATGATCTACGTTTTTGTATATGTGGCACTAAGAACGCTGAGGATCTTTATCACTTTTTATTTAAGTGCCCACTATCATTACATTTGAGGGTAAAACTGTTACAGCTTTTAATATGAGACAGATTTTCCTGGGATGATCAACAGAAATTGCTTTATTTATTAGCTAATCCAGATAACCATATAATAAAAAAGTACCTAATCTTGCTCATGTGCTAATCGTACATCGACACAGGATTACTGACAAACTTTAGGATCACAGTCTATAGATATATTATTACAGACATCTCTAATTTGATTTTTGGTTTGTAAAAATGCCAAACCCATATATTTTGGCATAGGGTTGTAAAAATTGTAGTGCTCAAGTGTCGCCAGCTCAAGCTCAGTGAAGGGCTAGTTTATGTTTTTCTGTTAAAATGTTTTGAGCTAATAATTTCTGGAAGTTTACATTTTCAGGTCATTGATTTGTACATTATCTTGTCAACTTATGTTTTAAATGGATCTCCCGTGAAATCGAGATTTGTATATGTGATATTGTTATATTGCAAAGTCAATAAAGTGATTGATTGAAAAAGGCAAAGTTTCCTCTCTCTCTCAGCAGGCAGCATACCCCAGCTAGCTCTACCCTGAAGGCATGCTCAGCCCTTTCCTAAAGTCACACTGAAACAGCCTCCCTTTGCCTCCCAAAAGGTTGGTCCTGCAAGGAAAACATGGTGAACATGACCAAATTCAAGAAGCCCATTCAAGAGCTGCCCCTCCCTCGCCCCCTAACCCCCTCTTCCTACTGAACCGAGATATTCTGCCTGAAGCACAGGCCTGCGGGAAGCATTTTGTTTGGGACTCTAAAAATGGTAGAAAGGATTGCATCCCCACTCCCATCCCGCTTGATCACATCTCTTCTTTACAATTCAAATCCATTTTTCTTCAACAGAGATGTGTCACTGTCATATGTTTTAAACTACTGAATTATTTTGCCTTCATCTATTACATTTGAGACAAACATAGCAACCACACTCTCTCGTATACTCTCTTTAAGGACACTTACAATAATTATAAAGCACAGTTACGCAATTACTTTTTCATGTGGTCTGGATTAAAGTACCTAACTTCATGGGGATGCATAAAATAAAATATGCAAATTACCAGCATTTGCCCAGGCTGGAGATGAGTGAGGTTGGTGGCTATCCCAAGAGTCAATTGAAGCGGGTTGGGCAAAGGGGACTGGAGTGCAAAAAGGCTGGGAGGTAGCAAATGAAGAGCCAAGAAAAAGTGATCTGGGATGACAAAGGGGCTGGGGGCAGGACAGACAGCCCCTGATTGTCCCGTCCATAGGACTAGGACGGGAAAAGACCAGAAAAGACAGGGGGCTGGGGCTACTGACAGGGCACAGGACAAAGAGGACTAAAAATAAAAAAATATTTATTTATTTGGCACTGGCTATTGCCATGGCCATAAGTAACAGAAACATACAGAAAAAAATAAATATGATTGATAAAAATCATAAACATCACATTTATACCAGATCTCCAACCAAAGGTTTAGGCTCAGATCACATTTCTAAACATGAGAACAGGCCAAGCATACCATCTGCCCACCTATTTATGCCAACAGTTAACCACCTATAATCTAAAAGGAGCATTTAGTTCTTATGCTGCACCGTTCTGATCGACTACATGTAGCTCCTAAAGACACCTGACTCTTCTCGGAGCTTATAGTGGCAATACTTGACTCCTGAAAAAAAAAAAAAACTGCCTGCCTGTTTAGTGTTGTTGTTTTACTGGCAATGTAACACTGCCAGCTATCCATCGTAGAGGTCTACAAAAACATATACATAATAATCAGACAAAGAGGACTAGGGTGGGGAAAGGAATGGGATGAAGGGGACAGAGAATGGAGAAGCACACCAAAAGGGATTGTGGTAGGAATGGGGCTGGCAGGAAGGAGGAGACTGGGGGGAGGTGAAGGGACGGGCCCTGGGTGGGCTGCTAAGCCAGCGGTGGAGGAAGGCTTCAAGTGGTGACAGTGGCTCTCCTGGGGCTGGTCTGAGCTTCTCTGTGCCTAGCTCAGCTACCCTCGGCCCCTGTACAGCTTTCTGGGAGAACCGAGGGAGAACCAAACAGGCCCTCAACACACTGGAAATGACCGGTTGCTTCTATTCAAACCTGTGTTTGTGTAAGTCAGTGCCCCCAGAAGCTCATGAATGTATGGGATTATGGGGGATCTGGAGACACCTGAACAGGCTCTGAACAAAAACTGGAAGTGATTGAAAAGGTCACTTATGGTTTACATTAAAAGCTTGTTCAGATGTCCCAGCTCCTCCCCAAGAAGCCATGCCTGGACCCAAGGCAGTTGGGTTTGGCCTCTAATGGGCTCAGGAGAGCTGCTCCCACAGCCTGTAGTTCACTACTGGATTACCAGCCAGTCACAGGACAGCCTCTACCACCAACTTCCGCAGCTACTAGCCCCCTGCCTTTACAGCCAATTTGCTAACTGTAGGCTAATCTGACTATACAGAGATAGACTGTGGTTAGCCGAGGGGCTATCCACGTGCCATCAGATTGGCTGACAGTAAATCAGCCATTAGTTTCAGCTCTACTTCCAGTGCTGCGGCAATGAGTGCGGCAGCAAGGGAGCATGAGCCACAGAAAAGGAACTTGCAGGCTTGATTTGGATTATTGGTTGCCTATTGATGAACAATGGTGTAACGTTTTCCTGTTTGCTTGGCAAGACGCAGTAATAAACAATCACTGTACAAAAAGCTATTAAGCTTAAGCCCCCATGTCCTTTTAACTTTCAAAAACAAATTAACAGCACCAACAAAATATCTGACAGCAGAAATAGTGCGAATCTTTTCCATCATTTCAGAAGGCTAGCCCTTAGATAGGAATATGCAATTCCCACACTCCGAATTATGCATACATACGATAGGGAAGAACTTTGCCATCTCAAATTTAGTTTACCCAACTTAAGACTTACTTTTGGTGTTTAACTTCCATTTTCATTTTTTGTTTTGGTGTTCGATCCCCATGACGTATAACAGCTATGACACATCTAAGTTCCATCCTGAAATATTAAAAAAAGAAAAAAGTGAATTATAGTTCTCAATCCTCTGCTGTCTGTTGCATGGACAGTTTATTACAAACTGCGTGAGCCAGACAATTACGTAAGTGACAACGGGAAATGTAAGGAAAAGTGTAATGAATTATAGGTCAGTCTTAAAATCTGTATCTTACTATAAATATCCCCCTTTTCTGAAATAAATTTTTTGAAACTGTGATTGAGATTTAGTAAGTGAGTATGTTTAGTAGAAGGTGCATGTTAAGCGGACACTTTGTACTATAATACTGATTATGAAGGAAACTATACTTAGAGCCAACTATACTTAGACATCTGCTTTTCTCAGCTTGATTAAGAACCACAAACTTCATTTGTTGAAACACCACTTGCAATTCATTTCTTGTTTGCATCACACAAAACAAGTTTGGCATACCTTTGAAGAGGAAACAATTAACAAAGAATTACGTAAGGACACTGCACAATTTAGGCAAGACTATGTCTCTCTTACATTGTTCCAGATGTGGTTGGCACAATAGGTATATCCTCAGCCTCCAAGGGTATTGACCAGGGGATATGAAACTGTGGAGCAAGTTCTCGCATTACGATATTTCTAAATGAGGGGGAAATCATTTAAATCTAAATTAACATGTAGGAAGAAAGTAGGTTTACACAGGACATGCATATTAAAATATTTTACCCTGAAGCATATCATATATGCTTTACTCAGAAGAATTTTAAGAGGATCATAAAATATAGCTTTAATGAATAACACTATCAAGAAATATCATTCTGTATCAAAAGACTTATGGAAGTCTCTTACTGGCTTAGCTATGCTATAATACTATTTTTAGCATGGGCAGGGGGGAACCAGATGAAACCACTATATACCATGGTAATAAATAAAATAAAATAAATAAATAAATAAATAAAAACAACCCATCTCAGCTCTAGCTGGAACATGGAGAAATGAGCATGCTCACACTTCCCTCCTCCACACATACTGTTGTGGCAAGCACAGTCAGCTGAATGACACTATCTACTATGTGACAGTGCACCTCCCCTTGCAGGTAAGGCATTAGGTAGAGTGTCTCTCAGCTGTGACTGTCCAGTCAGAGCCCAGACCCACAACAGCGTGTGAGGAGAGGAGTCTGTGTGCCAGGGCAGAGAACACAAAGTGCTCATTGTTCCTCAGTAGGGGAAGTGTCCCCAGTAGGGGATAACATATGTGCTCCCCATTATTAATTCCTTTAAAAAAAAAAGAATAATCCTTAATAATCTCTATTAGCAAACAACTGTGAATTAGAAAGACACTATTATACACTGAACTACTAGAGCTCTATGCCATGTCTACAGAGTAGTCAATAAAAACACACTATACATACATGCCTACACAGTAAATTCTGCTAAGTCCTTGCTGTGATCACACGGTCTCGGCCCCTCATACCTTAGAGACCGCCTCGCCCTTCGCGCCCCAGAGCGGCTCCTGAGGTCTGCCGGGGGTGCCTTCCTGGAGGTCCCCCGTGTTAAGCGGGGGGCCACGATGGAGAGGGCATTCTCGGTGGTGGGACCGCGGCTGTGGAACTCCCTTCCGGAGGAAGCTCGCCTGGCCCCTAGCCTTTTAACATTTTGGCGAAACTGTAAGACCTGGCTGTTTGCCCAGGCCTTTGGGAGGGAGGGTGGGTAGGGAGGTTTTAGTCCCCTACCTATTTGTTTTGTGGCCCTGTTAATATTTTAAAATATTTATGATTGTTTTAAATTGATTTTATTGTATTTTTATTATTGTATTTTAATTGATGGAAGCCTCCCCGAGCTGCGTGGCAGGAGGGGCGGGATAAAAATTTATAAAATAAATAAAATAATAAATAACTATCCTCACATCTACCAAGTTAAATCATTTTACCCTGAAGTGTATCACTATTTATATACAATTTACTCAGAAAGATATGAAGAGGATCTTAAAATCTATCAAGAAATATCCTTATGCATCAAAGACTGATGGAAGTACATTGTTGACGTAGCTATACTACAATACTATTTTTGGCATAAGAGGAGGGGGATCATATGAAACCCCTATATAACATGGTTAAGAGTTTAACTTGGCTAAACTGATTGTCTGAACCTGAGGACAACGGCACCTGGATTTTCAGAACAACTGAAGTGTACATTAGACTGAACAGTTGAGTCATCAACTCAAAGCACCATGTTTGGAGTTGATATTATCTAAGATTCAAATTAAACAAGGACTCCCACCCCCACATCATGACTAAACTCACATCCTTCAGCATGGTGTGGTCTGTTTCACTATACCAGTGGTATATGAACATCATTTCGACTGTACAATGTAGGACTACCAGGTGATCCATGGCACATAGCTAAGAAACGTCTTAAGCAGTATACCCTTTCCTGCTTCCAGTGCAAGAAGAAATGAGGCATAGTTGAAGAAAGAGGGTTTTACCTAGGTTGTCCTTATAGCCTATGTTTTCAGCCTCTCAGGACTGCTGTTGCTCATCACACAATTATAAGAGTGAAGGCTTCTTAACAGTGCAACAACCACCACCACACACAAGACTGGGGCTTTGAGATGAAGCGCTTTGTACACACCTCCCTAACTTGAACTCTGGGTTATTTAGTACATTTTACAAGTTAAAGAAAAAAAACTGTAGAAATTTTTAAAATAGGTTTCCAAGATGGAAGTTGAACATTCAACTGCTACTCTTCCCAAGGCAGAAAGAAAAACGTGTAGAAGTGTTAATTAGAAGCACTCTTAGCATTCTTTGAATCTGACTCTGGATTACTAATTATACTAAACATGTAAGCTTTTTAAAAAAAATTAATTATCTAAAACTACAATTAGCTATAGTACTGCAGCTAAGAGTCCTAGAAATATTTAAGATAAGAAAGTTTTGTTACCTGTGAATTTCTGTTCTTTTCTTGAAGCAGGGTGGATAGTCAGAACTGATGGGTTATGTCCCTACATACCAGGGGCGGTGCACATTGCAGGGCACCAGGGGCATTGCCCCTCCTGGCCTGATCCCCCTGCACACACTCTTCATGCTTTTAAGAAAAAAAAACAAAAAGAAAAAAACCTTCTCACTTGACTCCAAAAGGCACCGGGGGGGGGGCAGAGTCAGAGACCTGCTCCAGACTTGCTTCAAGTCCTCCAGTTCTGTAATCAGCTGAGTGCTCAGTGTTGTTGTGCCTCCCTGGACACTGAGGGGGTGGGGGCCAGTGCCTCCTGCTGAGCCTGCTCTAAGGAGTCCCTTAAGGGACAAAACTTTACAAATGCGATTTGGGCTATTGGGCTTAGAGCCCATGCTGCCTGAATGGGGAAAAGCACTTTGCTTTTCCCCCCAGTGGGGGCAGTGTTCCACAGAGCCCTATGGGCTGCTTTGAAAGACTGTTTGGACTGGAAACTCAAACGCCCAGGCAGTGTGTGCCTGCACAGCAGTTGCTGTTGAGGGTTCAGGCTGCCTGCCTGTACCCCACCCCCTAGCGTGGGGTTAAAAGAGAGCTCTCCTCATTTGGCATGCTGGTGATCTGTGCCATTTTGGTGGAGAGTGCTGGCTGACCTGGCTTGTTTGTGGCTTTGTTACCCCACGCTGCTACTGGAGCTGCATCAGACACATCCCCACTGGTGAAAAAGGGGCCTGGGGTGCTGGGGGGGGGAGAAGGGGTGCTGCTTGGGGGGGGGGGAGAGCATGGGTGCTGCTTGTGGGGGCAGGGGGGACAGAATGGGGCTTCAATAGAGCTGTAACAGTGAAGCATGTTTTTTGGGACAAGTGGAATTCCTCGCTGCTGCTTTTGTGGTGTGCTAGGACTTCACATAATATGGTTCAGTTGGTTTAAGATCTGGTTTGCTTTTGCTTGTTCTGTGTTCATGTTTGCACGTGTACTGCTAGTTTCCCCCCGCTCCTCTCCCAAACCCCTCAAGCATGTGCAAAGGCTGTGGCCATTTTCTGGTGCCCCCACTGACCATGGCTACTTTTGGTTAAAATTGGTCTTTCTTGGCTTTTTTTGACGTAAACTGTCTGCTTTCTGTTTTACGGGTGGGGGACCTAGGGGCTTAGATGGAACCGTTTCCAATCTTTACTGGAATGTTCTTTGCATTTTAAAATGGCCCTGCCCTTTGCAGTTTGGTGACATGTTGTGGCAGGCTCTCTCACTAATGGCTAGTTCTAGTTTTTAAAAAGGCCTGTGTGCTTGGACAGGAATTTGGCTGCCAGGTATAGGATGTAGGTACTGGGGATGGTGGTCTCGATGGACCTGGTTTGGTGGCAGCAGCCCTGAAACTGGCCAAGTGTCTTTTAAAAGGCCTGTTTGCTTGGACAGGCATTTGGCTGTCGGGGATACAGCATTGGTACTGGGGATGCTGGTTTGGATGGGGAGTGTTTGGTTGCTATACAGGCCTGCAGCCACTCTCCTTTTGAACAGAGGAAAAAGTAGGTAGGAGCATGGCAGAGGAGAAGGCTGCAGACAACAAGGAGACCCCTTTCCCCTGTCCCCATCTCTTCCTCTTACTCTTCTTGTGCACCAAAACCAAACCATTTCCCTCCTACTCTCCTTTGTTGTCCTTCTCTTCCCTTTCATTCTCTTCTGAGAAGAGAATTCTCTTCCCCACAGGGTGGACAGTCAGAACAGACAGCAAGTCCCCAGGCAGTGCCTTTCCAAAGAAGGGCATATTCCCACCAGCCCAAAAAAGAAACAGTCTTGCCCCAGATGGATCCAATTCCCAGTGGACTAAGTCAGAACTCTCTGAAGCATCCAACGGCCAAAAGATGCTTCCGCAGATGCTAAAGAGTCCTCCCTGTAGTGACATGTGACAGAATGAGCAGAGGACCAGATGGTCACTCTGCATATTTCCTCGAATGATGTCCTGAGCACTGAATTAATTAGCTGCCCCCAAGAGGATGCACAGCAATTCCCATAGGAGGAGAAACCTACAAGGCCTTGCAAGCCTTCAATATGGAGATGCTAAACCATCTAATTAGGGCACTTTCTGAAACCTTCCTACCCTTTCTCCTAGGTCAGAAGGCTACAAACAGGACAGAGTCCACTCTGAAGTGGCTATACCTATTCGGGTAAATTTTGAGTGCCCTCCTGACACCTAACTGCTATTCCCTCTCCCTTTGCCCCCACTCTCAGACTGAGCAGAACCCTCTTGGCTAGGGAGAGCTGTTTCATCTGACTGCCAAGATTTCCTGCCTCTGGATGCCAAGTCTGGAGCATAGGAGGGGGAAAAGGGGACGGTTAGTCCAAGGTAGGCCCGACTCAGATAAAAAGGGTGAGAAACAGCTCGACCATGGCTGTGCACTGTTGCTGCTATTGCCCCTGTTCAAACTCCCTTTCATGCCAGTGGTGGAAAAGGAATACCACCCCCACCACACCCCACCCGCTGCTAAACAGGGTCTCCCTTAAGGAGACTAAAAGTGGGAGGGGAGGAACAAAACCAGGGGAAAGACACATGCCCCCACCCCTCCCCTGCCACAAAGCTCAGAGCCCTGCCTTCCTGACAACGAGAGAGTGAGCCCCCAAAACAAACAACAAGACGTGGAAATAAAATCCTATAGCTTAAAACAGCTCCCTGAGAGAGCAAAGGACACTGCTTCCTGCTCTCTCACAAGGCTGGAATGGACTGGAGAGCTGGTTCAGGGGTATGCCCCTTCCACAAGCAGTGACCATTAACCATCTAGATCCTGCCTACCGCTGAGTGAGTAGGAACATAACCCGTCACAGTTCTGACTGTCCAGCCTGTGAAAAGTGAGAGAAAGAAACATTTCAGAAATTATACAAAGGTTTCCACAATAAGTTATCATTGTATGAACATAGAACAATATGAATGCTAATGAATGCAGTTTTGGTACCTTCTCATAGATGCTGTAACTAAAGCAGCTAACTACAATTTTAGGGCATTTGTGCCTTCAGAGAGAGAGGAAGGAAGTGGTCGCTTCTTGGACACTCTAGAATTTTTACCTGCAACTCTATGGTGCTGGTGGGCCTGTATGTGTGAAGGAGTTGCACACAACCTAATTGACAGGACATTGTCATGAGGGCACAGAGTCCACATGTGCCTGCATAGCAGGCTCCACGTTCTCTGAGATCCAGCTGTGAGTGAGGGTTGCATGTCCAGTGGATGGTAGCCACATGACCGGTGGGGGTGAACACCTAACAAACAGGTAGATGGACACCCACCTAGTGTGGGCTATTGTCTTGTTTGTTAACTCCCTTTATTTTAGGAATATTCTCAAACAATATACTTTTTTTTGTTAAAGAGTCAACTTCATGTTTTTATTTAAATATGCAATTTGCAAAAGAAAAAACATTGCCAAATCCTCTGTATTGAAACATTTATTCAAAATTATTAGGAAATGAATAAAAATAAAATGAGAATAAGGCCAGGCTTAGGAGGTAAGAAAGCAACAATCAAACAGAACATCTGAAAAGTTATCTTTATAGAATCATAGTCTCAAAGCCAGAGTTAAACACATTCATGCATGCCTAAGTTACACACGTGAATATCCCGACATATATAACCATATCAATATACCTCATAGCCCACTCTGCATGACGTTGAATATCTGCATGCAAATATTAGGACAAACGAACGTAATAAGCAATAAATGTCTAACTGGAAATCTGGCCATTTTGTGAACTCTCAAAAAACTAACCCCCTTGCCTTCTATTGTATTTACTTGCTTTCCTTAAGTTGTTTACAAAATACTGAAATCAGGGGAAAAAATAATTCTAGTTCACCTACCATAAAAATAATGGGTAGGATACCAAAAATAGAGCTGTTAATAAATTCTTACCCAAGTATCTTGGCGCAATCATCATAGTATTTCATTGAGTTTTTCACAAAACTAAAGCCATTGACATCACAGACATAGGACTGTCCATTAGCACGCAGCAAATCAAAGCCACAAACGGTTTGCTGTGAAGAATAAATAAGGAGAGAGTACATTGTATCTCTTTCAGTCAAGGGTCACATGTTTGTTTTCAGACCTACATTTTAAGTCTTTATGCATAATATTAAAACCATAAAAAGGATTCAGTGCTAATTGCATCTTATTGACAATTACTGCTGAAATGAAGTTTCATATTTTTGGATAATAAGCACAATTTCTGATAATCCACTGAATCTGGAATCTAGTCTTATCGCTATTGCTGTTAGCTTCTTTTTTGAACAATGAAGCAGCAGTTGCAAATTTCTCAGCTCAGGGTTTAATCCTCCAGCCATTAAAGTCAATGGAAGTTGAGCAGGCTTGTTACATGCCTGGGGAAGGGTTCTGGGCAGCCTGAAAGCTTACATAACGTCACCAAGAGAAGTTGGTCCAATAAACGATATAATCTGAGATACTTTGTTGCCATTTCTCATGTTTGGGACTAACACAACCACCACCTTCTCTCTAGACTATAATGGGACAGCACAGTTGAGAACCTACAACCCCAGGCACAGCAGTTACAAAAGCGTAGCTCCCTACCACGCTGTTACGATAACTTTACAAGTAGCTATCTAGTTTATTGCACAGTATGCAGAGTTCTTCTCCTGGTAACTGAAGTCATCCCAGAAGCCAGCCCAGCTCCTGCAGTTCTGCTGGTAAAACTATGAAAAGGTGACTGATAGGTCAAGATTTCAAATCTGGACTTTGTGATAGGCTGAAGCTGTGGTTTCTTGCATATAAGATTTCTTTTTAAAACACCAACACTCACAGTAATATCGACCTTCCCCCTGGTGTGGTAGATTCTCTGGTGCCACAGGGCTTCTTTCTGAGGTGGTAGATTTTCTGGTACCTACATACTGTTTACTTACCTAAAGCAGACTTAAATTCTTCATCCTCCCATTCCCTAAAGAATTCCGGATCCTTAAAAGCTACCTAAACAATGTCTGGTTCCCCCCACACTTTCTAATTCAGTCATGGACAATAGCTTTGCATATTGATCACAAAGATCTTCTTGCTAGAGCTGTTAAGCATGGCCAAGAGTTGTGCTTTAGTGCAGCTATGCTAAGGATCCTAGGATCTATTCCCCTCCTCTGTGTGCCCATGTCAACTTTATGTCAGCTTGCTTATAAAAAATTATATACTCCAAAAATCTTTTGTTTAAGCGAGAAGGTAAGGCCCTTACAAATTCAATCATGCTCCAAAAGCCATGGAAATTGTAGATTAAGGTTCTCGCCTTAACGTCCATACCATATAAGCAATAAAGACATTGTACAGTCTCAACAGATATGGTGCTCACTTACAACTTAGGCTCTGTGCACCCATATTTTGCCTTGATCTTTCAGCCCCAATCCTCTTCCTCTGCAGGTTGGGGGCAACACTGAAGCTGGGGACAGTGCTACAGAGACAGTGCTATATAAACGTTTAATAAGAATTTAAACTTGGGTACATATCGAAATTAATACAATGGAATGTCCATTGGAACGAAAGGAGGCAACAGCAATGTCAATTTGGAAATAAATCCCATTGTCATTCTCAGATAAGTGGCTGTGAAAGATCTTTGAGAGTTTGGGGGGTGGGGGGGGGAAAGAGAGTGTGGTAATAACGAGTAAAGCACCAGGGAGAATGACTGGAATGAGTGGAATGATAGGACCAGGAATACAGTTCAGCAGCAAGGAACTGGTGGAATGACAGGAGGAATTCTATGACAAACAGGTAGAACGATACGGTTCTGAGTGAATTAGTGATTCAGAAGGATACCACGGGGAGCGTATTCTATCATTCCACCCAGTTTCCATAGCTGACTCCCTGTCGTTGCACTTCCTATTGCCTCCATTCCTGTTATTCCACCTCCTCTCCTGTTTCTTTTTTGTCATTCCACACACACTCCCTTAACTCCTGTTGGAGATATAGCTCATTGTATTTCCCAGGAGTCTTGGGTTTTCTGTAAGGGGTGTTGGGGCTAGTGGATTAGAAGAGTGGGCTTGCCTCTCTGCCCTGTGCCAATACATTTACTTTGCCCCTACCCTTCAACCCAAATTAAAGGATATATGGAAAGGAGCTTGCTTCCAAGTTTGCTGCCCCCTCACTCCCTTCTGTCCCCAACTTCAGTGTTGCCCCAACCTGCAGAGAAAGAGGACTGGGGCTGAAAGAGCAAGGCAAGGTGTGGGTGCATGGAGTCTAAGTTATAAGTGAGCACAATATGTGACACTGTACAAGGTCTTTACTGCTTACATGGCACAGAGGTTAAGGCGAGAGGCTTAACTTACAATTCCCATGCTTTTTGGAACATGACTAAATTTGTACGGGCCTTAACTTCTCTTATATCAAAAGTTTGAGTATATCATTGCCCTGCTTTTTGAAAGGGGAATGCACAGGACACCCTCACCCCACTATCTTCTTGCACACCCCATGGCCGCAAATGACCCCCTGAACCAGTTCCCCAGCTCCCCCCACACCAGCTCCCCAGCACGCCCCACCTCTCCAAGGGACTAAACCCTGGGAAGCTAACCAGAACGTATGGTACAGAAGGGTCAGACAGGGAGAAGTAGCGGTACACACTTAAACTGCACATACATGACATTATGAACTCTGCATTGACTAAAATGGGAAATTAACTGCACATGCGTGACGTTATTAACTAGCCCATTGATTATGGGGAAATACCACTCCACCTCAAATTTTTTTTTTGAAAAGTACACTTTTGACCAAATACTAAAAGCATCTGAAATAGGCAGAAAAAGCAATTTTACTCCAATTTTCAAACTGCTGTAACATTTTAAAAAACAAAAAAACATTTTTGTTTTTTGTCCAATTTTGCATGACATTTGGACAGATTGCACCTCTCCCCCAAATTTCAAACAAATAGGATAAATGGTGCCAGTTTTATAAGTAATAGAAATTTCATGCGTTAAACAGAAACAGGCATGCTGACCTTAATTAAAGAGCAGATCGCACCACTCTATCATGCACAAGATAAAAACCCTATTGGGTTTCACAGATAAGTTAAGGCGACAGTTACAAATTCCATCAGGCACTAATAGGCATGGGAATTATAAGTTAAGGCAGCAGGGGGTGACCTGCACCTTAACATCTGTGCCATCAAGATGCTGTCTCCTACTGGTTGTGACAGAAACTACTGCCCAGTGTTCCGAAAACCTGGCCTAGGGAATTAATAGATGGGCTGGGATTTACAGCAAGGAGGAAGAGAACGAGTTTCTGCAAAAAGGCTGAGGCCCCACTATGACACAGTAGGAAGCCTCCGCCAAGAAAAGAAAACAGGGTTCCACTACCTGGGGAGGAGAAGACTTTTGGTATTCATCTAACATTTTCTAAACACTAAGCCCTTGCTTGACTTCAGTTAGACCCTCACTGACAAATGATATAGCAGTGCCTATATAACTGTGGAGTCGTTACTTTTAAAGATGCACGTGCTATGCAAAATAGATGCAAATATAATTTAAGTGCCAATTTAATAATTAGCCTTTATGAATTAAATAGTGATTAGTAAACTCATATGCAAAGGTCAGAGAAGACTCTGATGCCACTTTAGTTTCCATCTGCATGTGCTGCATTTCAGTTTTCTAAGCTTTTCTTAATTTGTCTCAAGTAGCAGGAAATCACTACCAAAAATTGTAAGTCTATTCAAGAAAAGTAAAAGTCTTCCAGATTAAACATAACATGAAAATTGCAGATAACTTCTTTCTTCAGCCACTACCAACAGAACACTAGGCTGTACGGGAAGTTTCAATAAGTAAACAATTAGTTGTTTGGGATGTTTTCTTTTTAAAAATCCCATCTGTCTGCCATGTTGTAGGCATAAGCCATCCTGTCTTAGGGTGCGGAGAGTTGGGAGGGTGCAATGATGGCCTTAGGGAGTTTCTGCCAAATTTAAAATTAGCACTAAATGTTTGACCAGGTAAGTAAGGATTTATTTACCTTAAACGCAAGGCAGACTTTCCAAGCAATCAACTTCTCTCTTGCATTCAGGATGACAGGATATCGGACTTCTTTCCCTTCACTATCTCGCTCTACCTTGCCGTCCAGAGCAGGAGACTTACGAGCTTCTGCATGGGCATAGTCTGGACCTACGGTATACACCTTTATTACAAAAAAAAACACCATTAAAAACTCTTATTGTTCTATGGAGTTCATCACATTCAGATCTTGCAACTGGTACCAGACCCGTGTTAATTTACATTAATGACTGGAAGACTCATTGCAAGTTAAAAAGAAAATCCACAAGGATCATGTACTAAAAATATATTTTAGTTCATGCTCTCAAAGCTAATATAGTTTTATTGATAATGCTTTACAGTATTCTTGGTAAAGAATATCGCATGAGGGAAAATGTATCATAAAACCTAATACAGCATCATAGCAAGGTGAGCTGAGACTCCTCCTGGCAAGCTAGCCCTTCCCGCCCCTGCGATGAGAGGAGGTACTAGCAAGACTGGGAGAGTGCTTCCCTTGCTAAGCGTAGCCTGGAAGATGACATGGGTCAAGAGGAAATGGAGTAAGTCAGCTGACACAAGTTGAAGTTAAAAGCCACAGGCTTAACAAAACATGGGAAGAACTGGTGAGCAAAATAAGGGTACCGCTACATGAGATGGTACCATGATTTTGGTAGCATTGCCCCAATTTGGACACCGTTGCCAGATGATTAAGTGGCTAATTTGCCTGGCAACTATCAGATATTCACCCCACTCCAGTGAGGGGCAGGTAGCTGGCTGCTACGCCCTACGTACTCCAAAAAAGACCGGAGACACAGAAGCCATACCCAAAGTGGGGTAACACTGCCCATATTGCAGTACTGTGTCACCGCTCGTGGGTCCAACTCCCATCTGCCCCGCCCTGAGGTGCACTGCGGGTCTAAGTGGCGGTCGCTGTTGCCATTTCTTGTGGCCACATCAAGGCTGGGGGTGGGATAGTGAGTGGGCCAGATGAGGGTGGGTGGGGCTGAGCAGCCGCACATGTGGCCCATGCCTCAGACCACCCTGGAGCGTGGTAGGTCGTCCAACAACTGCTCACCTGCCCCATTTCCCTATGGGGGGTGGACCACGTGCTATGTTCTCCCTGCTGGCCCCCAAGTGTGGTGGCTGGAATTACCCGCCTGGGGCACATGGGGAATCGGTCCTGCCCAGCTCATGTGCCTGCCCCCTAACTCTTCCCTGGCAGGAGTCAGAAGAATGATTTCTGGTGTAAGGAAGGACACTAAGCAACGGCTTTTGAATTCTCAAGGTTGCTGTGAGCCTAGGGAAGTCCTGGGAGCATGGACCTGGGAAAATACTGGACAGACAACTCCATAGGTTGCTGCAAATCTGGAAAGACTACAGGTTTGCTCCAGTGGAGTTTCACTCATCACTTGATGATGTGATGATAATGCTAGGGAGGCACAAAAGATCACAATATAAGTCCAGAACAGGATCAGATTTGTAAGGCATTGACTAAAGCAACCCTGGAAAGGGGAACTAACTATACAATTGAGTTCTGTGCCTATTTATGAAGGGGATCCAGGGAATAAGAAGGCAGCACTGGAAGCATGAACCTTATACATGTGTCTACTATCATGAACTGAAAAAGGAAAATTGGGTCCTTACCTTCTGAATTTTCCTTCTATGGGAGAGCCTCCTGGACAGTCAGTAAAAATATAGGGTTAGATCCCCACCACTGACAGTAGGAGGCAGACTTCCTGATTTTTATTTATTTATAAAAACTTAGATACCCCACCCCTCCTGACACAGCAGCTTTTTTCCCTGGAGCACACCCAGTGGGGATCTGGCCCCTCAGCTCCAGTGTTTCCAAGCTGTATTTCACACTGTTTACATATGCTGAACTGGAAAATTCTCTGGAATAAGATAAATATTCATTGACAATGTCGACCATACTTGTAACTTCCCTGTTGCCACCCGCAACAGGGTGTGAGCCTGGGTTCTAAGCGGGTACTAGGCTAAGCGTCCTAGCTCCGGGCACCTCAGTTATCTTTCACTCCGGGTGAGACTGGCTTTCCAGGAGGATCTCCTGTAGAAGAAAAATTCAGAAGGTAAGGACCCAGTTTTCCTTTCTCCTGGGAAATCCTCCTAGACGGCCAGTAAAAACGTAGGGACGTTCCCAAGCAGCGTCCCAATCCTGAAATAGAGCAGAAGAGAAATGGAGAGAGGGAGGTGCCAAGCGGAAGGAGGTCTCCTTCCCCAAAGCCGCATTGGCTGAATTAAACAGCGGGATCTTATAGTGTCTGGTAAAGGTGGTCACTGACGACCAGGTCGCTGCCCAACAGATTAACCCTAGGAGGCCGAATTTCTAAAGGCCTGGGAGGTGGACGTTCCCCTCAGGGAATGGGTGAAAACCCCCAAGGGGGGGGGGTGTTTCTTGCCTTCAGCCTCGTAGGCCTCTGTGATGGAGAGAGTCATCCAGCGCACGATGACAGCTTTGGATGACCTCATGCCCCTTATCTGAGGGCTGTAACCTACAAACAGGGCAGACATCTGTCTGAAGGGGGCTGTCCTGTCCAGGTAGACCTTGAGTGCTCACCTCATATTAAGTTTGTGCCAGACTCATTCTTGTGGGTGAGTTGGTTTGGGGCAAAAGGAGGATAGGATCACCTACTGTTCCCTGTGGAAGTGGGTGTCGACTCTGGGACAAAAGGCCGGGTCTAGTCGAAGGACTGCCGAGGATTCTCTGAAAGAGCAGAAGGAGGGGTGTATGGACAGGGCACTGAGTTTAGAGACTCTATGAGCTGAAGTGATGCCTATGAGGAAGGTGAGTTTGAGGGACAAATAGTAAAGAAAGACTTCTCTGAGGGGTTCAAAGGGAATCTTGGTTAAGGCCCTCAAGACTAAATTCAGATTCCACGAGCGGAATCGGTGAGCCATCGGAGGAGAGATAACCCTCGATGCTTTCAGGATTTTAACAACATGGGGGTGTTTATCTACCTTGCGGTCCTTGACAGTGCAGACCACGCTATTCAGGGCCGCTACCTGCCTTTGAAGTGTGTTGGGCTTTAACCCCTTGTCTAGTACCTCTTGGAGAAATTCTAGGATAACCCTAGCAGGGGCCTTAGCTAGTCTAACGTCCCTGTCCCCGCACCACCTGGCAAAGGTAGCCCAAGTGGACTAGTATATGTATTTTGTGGCCGGTCGCTGGGATTGTAGCAGTGTCCATGACCTGCTGGAAACAGCCCAACTTTCTCAAAGCCTTCTGTTCAATCTTCACGCTGTTAGTTTCAGGGCTTCTGGGTAATCATAACAGATGGGTCCCTGAGCCAGGAGATCAGGGGTGACTGGGAGCCTGAGCAGTGTTTCTGAGCTCAGTTCTTGGATGCCCATAAATCACGGTCACCGCAACCAGTAGGGGACTACCAGAATGGTGGTCACTTGTTCTTTTTTGATCTTTCTTTGCCACTGTCCTGCCTATTAGGGGAAACGGTGGTAAAGCATACGAGACTCCTGGCGGCCAGGTCAGGTTCATCCCGTCGAATGCTGCCGCTCGGCAATTCGGGAATCAGGAGACAAAGAGGTCGGTCTTTGTATTGGCTGGTGATGCGAACAGGTCCATCTCCGGCTGTTCAAACGTCTCGACTATGGTCTTGAATGCTACCGGGTGGAGTGACGATTCCCCCGGGTCGATTTTTTCCCTGCTTAGGCAGTCTGCTTAAGTGTTTGTTTTTCTCATGATGTGAACCGCCCGGATGGATTTCAGATTGTTTTCCGCCCACTTGCAGAGGACGGTTGCTTATTGGTGGAGAGATTCGGAGCGAGACCCTCCTTGGTGGCTGACGTACGCCTTCACCACTGTGTTGTCCGTGTATACGAGGACGTGTTCTCCCTGAAGGACTGGGACTAGGGCTTGTAGGGCTAGATAGATCGTATGCAGTTCCAACCAGTTGATGTGGTGGTGTTGCTCCCAGGAGAGCCACTTGCCTTGTGCAGTCTTGCCCTGTGAGTGTGCTCCGCAGCCTCGGAGGCTCGCATCCATGGTCACTGTCATCCTGTCAGGATCTGAGAGTGGGATGCCTGGTTGGAATCATTCTCCCTTTGTCCACCAGTGGAGAGAGTTCTTCAGCAGCGCCGGGACGGTGATCCATGGATTGTCTCCCTGCACGAGGGAGTCTTGCCAGGCTTGTAGGAACCGTTGTAATGGTCTGGAGTGGAATCTGGCCCAGTGTAGGATTCCCAGGCAGGATGTCATGGTGCCCAGTAGGCTGATGAGTGTCTTGAGTCTGGCCTTGTGGGCCTTTGAGATTTGATCGATGGGGCCTCGTAGTTTCTCTTGTCGCTGTGGGGTGAAGAAGACTTTGTACCTGTAGGTGTCGAGGATCATCCCCAGGTGTTCCAGGGTTTGGGATGGAGTCATGTGGCTCTTCTTCAGGTTGACAATGAAGCCGTGGTTCTGTAGGTACTCGATGACTCTGTGGACATCCGTCAATGCTTCCTCACAGGAGGACGATCGTATGAGGATGTCGTTGAGGTATGGGTGGATCTTGATACCTTCCTTCCGTAGACTCGCAATGAGAAGAATCTGGACCTTCATGGATGTCCTGAGTGAGGTGGCAAGGCTGAAGGGTAAGGCCGTGTATCGCCAGTGCTGTTGGGCATACATGAATCTGAGCCATTGCCTGTATGATGGGAGGATGGGAATGTGAAGGTATGTTTCTTTGAGTTTGAGAGAGGTCAGACACTGGGTGATCGCTACGCAGATGGATTGAAGGGTTTCCATCTTGAACTTTCGTACCTTGACCGCTCGGTTGAGGATTTTGAGGTTGAAGACTGCTCGCCATTCCTCTGACTTTTTTGGAACGAGGAACAGGATGGAATAGAGTCTGAATCCCTTGTCGCCAGGTGGTACAGGTTCTATGGCTCCGATGGATCAGAGTCTGTTTATTTCTGTTTGCATCGCGGATTGCTTGAGACCGGTGAGACACAGTAGGAGTTTCGAGGGAAGTGGGAGAACTCAATAGCATATCCCCTCTGGATGGTCCAGAGGACCCATGCATCTATTGTGGAGTCTAGTCATCTCTCCGTGAAGAGCTGTAGCCTGAATCCTAGGGCTGCTGGGTCATGAGGGGGGCAGGTTCCATAGTCATGCATCCACTCTGGGGCGTCCAGAGCCCCGCGAGTGCTGGTCGTGTTTCATGATCCCTTCTGCTTGTTCTATCTGGGTTTGTATTTTTGCTGGTTTCCTGTGTGTGGATAGAAGGGTTGTCTGGTGCCACCTGCTGGTGAGTACCCTGCACTGAAGGGACGAAAGGCTTTTTGAGATCCCAAAACTTTGTAAAGTTTGTCTTTTGGACTTCTCTGCAGCGTCCGTAAAGACCTTGTCCAGGCAGACCCCAAAGAGTTTGGCCCCTTTGAAAGGTCCCCCACTAGGGTATTTTTTGCTGTGGAGTTCCCTTTCCAGGACCTGAGCCAGAGGCGGCGGTGGGCGTCTATGTTGGATACCGCCGCACGTGATGCCCAGCAGAGGATATCCGTGGAAGAGTCTGCTATAAAGGCATAGGCCAACTGGATCCTAGCGAATAGTGATCCTTGTCATTTTCATAGATACTTGAGGATCCCTGGCTCGTTTGACCCAAGTCATAAGAGCCCTTGAAAAGTATGAGGTGGTGGTGGCCATCTTTAGGATTGAGGCTACTTCCTCAAAATTCCTCCTTAGGCTACTCTCTATTCCCTTGTTGGTAGGGTCCCTGAGGTAGCACTCGTCCTCTGTGGGGAAAACAAAGTTTCTAGCAAGAGATGCTGCTGCAGCATCTACTTTAGGGATGGCAAGGAGGGCCTCCTTGCTTTTAGTGAGCGAGTAGAGGGATTCCTGTGTTTTATTCATTCTGCGAGCCTTGTTGGGGAGTTGCCATTCCTTTTTGATAATTTTCTCGTAAGCCTTGTCTAGAGTTATCCCTCTGTCTCAGGATCTAGTTCGTGGAATATACTCTCTCTCCTCTTTGGAGGAGTCTGAGGAGTCGCGTTTGTCTTTTTTCTCTCTGAGGTGCAGAGCCTTCACGACCAGTTTGAAGATCTGATCTCTGTATTTACTGGGGAATTCCCTATCTGGATCAGAGGAGGCTTTAACCCCAGGCTCCTCTATCTCAACCTTCTCAAGGGAAGAGCAATTGTTCTCTTCCTCAGAGGGTTCGTGGTCCCCTGAGATCTGGGGCTCTGAAGCCTCATCCTCCCCTTCACTGGCTGTTCTGGGGGGAATCTTTTTTCCTTTTCTCTGTCCCCTAGCTGTAGCCTCTTCCTCTTCAGAGGAATGGATAGACCTCACCTCCTCAGAGGCTGACCCTGATGAGGAGGGGGAGTCCAGGGGTCTAGCAGCCCTGCGTGGCTTTTTGGGCACCCTTGGAGCGACCCTTATACGGGCAGGCCTTCTTGGGCTTAATAGGAGATCTCTTGCGTTTGTCATGCTTTAATTCTACTAAAATCTCCTTTAGGACCTCCATGTGAGGATCTGGGGCTGTGGCACGCGTGGGGCTTACTCTTGGTGCGGGTGCCTGGTCCGTAGCTGCACCCATGTCTGCTGCCACTGCCGTCATCCTCCTGGTGGTGGCCATTTTGTGCTGGCTACTGTCTCTTTCGGTTTTGTTTCTCCCCCGCCACTGTTGTTCTGGGGGGGGGGGAGGAGCAAGCCAGGGCCTCGCCTGCTGCTGCATACCAGGCTGCGGGCGCTGGCTGCAGTTTGTTTCCTCCCCAGGTGCTCGTCAGGTGGGGGTGGGGCTGAGAAGGGAGCGGGCTGAACTCAGCCGCTGCCGCGCTTGGGTGCTGCGGCCTAACTGAGTCGGTAGAAGTGGTCTGCTGCGCCTTTGGACCCCTGAGCGGCTTGCTGGGGTTTAGGGATCGGGGACTCGGCTGGAGATCTTGCCCTGATGGATGGCGGCTCTGCCACCGCTGGGGCAGCAGATCTCTTTCCCGGCCCTTTGGGGCCCTAGTGGGGGGGTGGGGGGAGGGCTGGAGGGGCCAATAGACAGAACCGGCTGGGGAAGGGAGCACCCGGGTCGTGGCCCTCCTATCCCTTCCAGAGGAGGGAGTGAACAGGGAGAGAATTGCTCCCTACCTGGCACCTGGAGACTGTTTTAAAAAGTTTCTTCAAGTTTTCAGGGCTGCCTGTCGATCCTTTTTAAGAAGGCAGCTCGCCAGCGGCCTAGCTGTGTGGAGGCAGACAAAGAACTGGAGCTGAGGGGCCAGATCCCCACTGAGCCCCAGGGAAAAAAACCCAAAATTGGTCACCTACCTCAGTGAATTTGTTTCTTCTCTGTCGTACTGTTAGTGATCCGTTGGGTAGCTCTGCGGATGACCATCAGGAGGCAGAAGAAGAAAGAAGCGTTCTGCGCATGCATGGAGCTGCCCTGGCCATTTTCTCCAGTCCATATCCAAGCCGAGGAACATCTCCATTTCTAAAATTACTTAACACAAAATTAGTGCGCTCCCCCAATCATTCAACTGGGGCCCAATGGGATGGTGGGTTTTGAGGGAATTCAGCGAACTGTGCTTCTTCCTAACTAAAACCAAACTTTTCTATATATTTGTTGGGTTTTTTTGTTTTGTTGTTTTTATATGAACTGTAAAAATATTTTTACACCCCTGGAAACACTCCCCATCTTGGTCTTGCTGTTTGACAGGGAGGGCCGGATCACTGACAGTACGACAGAGAAGAAACAAATTCCCCGAGGTAGGTGACCAATTTTTGTTTCTCCCTCTGTCTCCTGTCAGTGATCCGTTGGGATGTACCCGAGCCCAAATACCTTAAGGATGGGAGCAAACAGTCCTGGGAGCCTCCAGAACTGCCTGCAGAACCCTCCTGCCAAAAACGTCGCCTCGGCAGATCTGAACAGGTCTAATTTGTAATGTTTTACAAAAGTATGTAGGGAGGACCACGTAACCGCCCTGCACACCTCCGTATATGAAGCCCTAGCTTTGAAGGCGTAGGAGGTTGCTGCCCCTCGCACCGAATGAGCCCAAATCTGTAAAGGTGGAACCTTGTGTTTGGCTTTGTATGCTTCTATGATGCAATGCCGAACCCATTTAGAGATTAGGGACTTGGAGGCCTTTTTTCCCCCATAACTCGGCCTGATGTTAATGAACAATGCCGAAGTAGATCTGATTCCCCTGGTCCTTCTCAAATAAATTTTTAGGGCCCTCCTAACATCTAAGGTGTGCCACACCTATTCTCTAGGATGAGTTGGGTTTGGACAGAAAGATGGAAGAATAACGTCCTGGGACCTATGAAAAACTGAGTTAACTTTGGGGATAAAAGCTTTGTCCATTCGGAGGGTAACTGACTGATTTTGAAAAGAACAAAAATTCTCCTCCATGGACAGAGCTCCCAGCTCAGACACCCTTTGAGTGGACGTAACCGCCACTAAGAACACTACTTTCAGGGACAGCATGTACAAGGAGACATGTTTGAGGGGCTCGAAAGGGGGACCAGTGAGAGCATCCAACACTAGATTAAGGCTCCAGGACGGACACCTGTGAACTACTGGGGGGCTGATGTTTCTAGCTGCCTTTAGAAACTGCCTGATGTGTTTATGGGGCAAGACTCTCCTATTTGACAAGGATTGCAGAACCGAAAAAATGGCCACTGCCTGGCGTGCCAATGTATTAGGCCTCAATCCCTTCTCCAAACCCTCCTGGAGGAATTGAAGAATGGTCTGAACCCGAGACAGACATGGGTCTATCCCTCTATCTGCTGCCCAAAGAGCAAACACCTTCCAGGTAGCCCCGTACGATTTTCTAGTTGCTGGTCTCCTAGCTTGTTGTAATGTAGCTAAGACAGCTTCTGAATAACCTGCCTCTCTTAGTGTTGCGCGCTCAAGTGCCATGCTGTTAGTTTTAGCACTGCCATGGAGTCGCACGGAAGGGGGCCCTGCATTAGTAAGTCCATTCGTAATGGGAGAGTCATTGGGGGTTCTTGGCTCAGTTCCACTAGGTCCGAGAACCACGGTGTCCTTGGCCACCAAGGGGCGATTAGAATCACGTGTGCTCTGTTTGACGATCTTTGATATAGTCCTGGACAAGAGGGGAGTCGGCGGGAAGGCATATAGTAAGTCTCAGGGCCACCTGTGATTGAGAGCGTCCACGGCCTCCGTCTGGCTGTGCCTCGTCTTTGCCATATACCGGAAGGTTTGCCTGTTTTGCTTTGTTGCAAAGAGGTCGATCTCCAGGTGACCGAACCTTGATGACAGCATCCTGAAGACTTCTGGGTGAAGGCGCCACTCGTGTGGGTCTACTGACTGCTGACTTAGCCAGTCCGCTTGTACGTTCTGTGTTCCTTTTATGTGGAGTGCCTTCAAGGATTTCAGCTTGTCCTCCGCCCAGGTGAGCAGCCTGACTGACTCCTGCTGTAGACGAATAGACCTGGAGCCTCCCTGGTGATTGACGTACGCTTTCGCCGTCGTGTTGTCTGTATACACCAGAATGTGAGCATTGCCGATGCTGGGTGCTAGTCGTTGTAGAGCTAGCCGGATTGCTGTTAGTTCCAGTACATTGATGCTCGGTTTCGATTCCTGCTGGGTCTGTACTCCCTGGACTGATAGGGTTCCCATGTGAGCCCCCCATCCCTTCAGGCTCGCGTCCGTTGTTACAACCACCCTTTCTGGGTCGTCTAGAGGGACGCCCTCCTGAAAAATGGCTTGGTCTAGCCACCAAGACACTGAGTTTGGCAGGTTTCTCGGGATTCTGACCCACGGATTGAGACCCCTGGTGAGCTCTTGCTGAAAAGGTCTCAGCAGCCGTTGTAAGGGGCGAAGGTGAAATCTTGCCCACTGCACCTGCTTGGTGCAGGACACCATCAGGCCTAACAATTGGGCTAGGCTTTTCAGCCTTACTTTTTTCTGGTTCATTAGGATGCGAACCCTCTGCCGGATTTTCTCCTGTCTTTCGAACGGGATGTAGGCGGCTCCTGAGATTATATTGATCCATACCCCGAGGTCCAGTGAGTCGGTTCTAGATGGCTCTTTTCTCGATTCACAAAAAACCCGTGGATCGTCAAATATTGGATGGTTCTGTCGAGATCCCTCTGGAGCTTGGTGCGACTCTGCGCCCGGATCAGGATGTCATCAAGGTATGGGTACAGGTGAATCCCCTCCTTGCGGAGGTTCGCCACCAGTGCCACCAGTACCTTGGTGAACGTCCTCGGAGCTGAAGACAGTCCGAAAGGAAGAGCCCTGAACTGGTAATGGGTCTTCTGGTAAGTGAAGCGGAGCCACTGCCGATGGGGCTCCCAGATGGGTATGTGGAGGTAAGCGTCCCTGAGGTCCAGGGACGCTAACCAATCCCCTTCCCTGATGGTGCGACATATTGATGTAGCAGTCTCCATCTTGAATTTCTGGATGCAGACCGTCCTGTTCAGTCGCTTGAGGTCCAGCACCGCTTGCCAGGAGCCCGATTTCTTTGCCACCAGGAAAAGTAGGGAATACAACCCCCATCCCCGTTGGTCTGAGGGGACTGGCTCTATCGCCCTGATGTTTTTGAGCCTTTGCAACTCTTGGAGCACGGTCAATTGCTTCTCTAACCTGCCCAACCTTTGAGATATAATGAAAGCGTGGGCTGGGGTCTTTTTGAACTCTATTTTGTATCCTGCGTTTACACATTGCAGGACCCAGGCATCCGAGACAGACTGCGCCCACTCGCTTGAAAAACTCTGCAGTCTACCTCCCACTTCTACGTCCCCTTTGTAGTCATGCCTCCTGCTTGCGTTGGGTACTCTGGGTGAACCCCTTGGGCTTCTGTTTTTACTGTCTAAAATTGTGGGCCCTGCCTCCTCTGCGTGAGAAGAATCGCCTGGACTGATCCTGCCTATACTGGCCCTGAAACCTTCTGGAGGAACCATATCCTGAGCCATATCCCCCTCTGGGTCTAAAGCTGGGGCCACGAAAAGGATTTTTCCTAGATCGCACCTGCTGCAAGTTCTTTTGTTTGGACTTGTCATTAGCATCGGCCAATACTTTTTCCAGACAGACTCCAAACAACTTAAACCCCTTGTAAGGGGCGGCGGTGAGGAGGTTTTTTGCTGTGTTGTCCCCCCCTCCCATGATCTGAGCCAAAGCTTGTGTCTGGCTGAAATAGAATTTGCTACAGATCTGGCTGACCATGTAATTGAATCCATTGTGGCATCGGATAGAAAAGCGGAAGCCAAGTTAATCCTTGTGGACAAGACCTGGGCCCTTCTATCTGAGATACCTGGGTCTTGAGCCTCTTGTAACCAAGCCATTAGTGCCCTGGCTACGCAGAAGGAAATCACATTTATTCTCACCGCTGTGGCGGAAGACTCTAACCCTCTACGTAGAGCATTCTCCACCGTCCTATCCGTAGTATCCTTGGGGTAACAGTCCCCCTCTGTTGGAAAAACAGTTTGTTTGGCCAGCAAGACTGCGGCTGCGTCAACTTTAGGGTTCTTTAGTAGGGGCTCCTTTCGTCTGGATAGGGAATACAGTGAGGCCTGAGTTTTGTTCATCCTCTGGCCTTTTTCAGGGTGCTTCCACTCCTGGAGGATTAGTCTCTCAAATGCCTTATCTAAAGGAAAACCTGAATCCTTTCCATGCACTGAGGGGATGACTCTCCTCCTGAGAGTCAGAAGACACGTCCCTTAGTAGGCTTTTCAACTAGTTTGAGGGTCTTTGTCACTTGAGAAATAAACTCTCCTTTAAGCTGGAAAGGAAACTGCCTGTCCCTGTCCTGAGACTCCTGTGAAGGGCCCTGGGAGTCCCGATCCTCAATATCCTCCCATTATATATCCGAGTCCGATGCCAGCTCTGAGGTGGCTTGGGCTCGTGTTCTTTTTGGTTGTGGCTCATCCCCGCTTTCCACCTCAGAAGATTGAGGGGATCCCAGGAGTCTAGCAGTAGAGGCCTGCAGGGGGCGCTTTTGTGCCTTATTTTTTGTCTTGCGCGGGGCTTTTCCCACTTTTCCCGCTGAGGGCGTTAGTGTTGAATCTGCCTCCCTTGGGATTAAAGATGTGTTCCTTGCCCCAGAGCCCTGGGGGGGTGGAATTTCTAGGAAGAGGAGGGGAACGCTGTGCTTCAGTGCCCCGTATGTGGGCTACAGGGGTTAACTCGCCTGGGGTCCCTCTGTGTACCTCAGTCAGGCGCTCCAGTGCCAGCAGAATTCTGTCCAGCCTTGACGCCATGCCGGGTGTCCCCGCACTGTCGCCCTCCTGGGAGGGGGCAGCCTGTTGGGCTCTCCCCGCCCCTGCTCCTTCCATGCTTTGTGGTGGATAGGCGGGGAAGGGGGGGAACGAAGGAAGCTTCAATGCTGGCATGGCTTGGCCCGACCCCCGCAAGCGGTGTCAGGGCTCTGAGTGGGGGGAGACTTACAGTTTTCTATGACTCCGCAGCAACTAAGCCGCTGGGGTAGGCGAAAGCCTCTTCTCCCCGGAGTCAAGCTGCTCCCCGGTTCGGAGGCGCTTTGCGCGGCAACCTGGCAGGTCCGTTCCTGCGCGTCTCCCTGGATTTTAGAGGGAGAATCGCTACCCCTGATGCCCCGCTCTCTTCTTTCCTTTATTTTTCTTGATTTTTTAAAATCCTAACTGTTTTAAATTTTGTTTGTCTTTTCAGGTCTGAAAAGCACCTCCGACGGCCGAAGGCAGAAGAAAAGACTGGAGAAAATGGCCGGGGCAGCTCCACGCATGCGCAGAACCCTTTTTTCCTCTTCTACCTCCTGATGGTCATCCACAGAGCTACCCAACGGATCACTGACAGGAGACAGAGGGAGAAATCAGGAAGTCTGTCGCCTACTGTCAGTGGCGGGGATCTAACCCTATATTTTTACTGGCCGTCCAGGAGGCTCTCCCGGGAGAAAAGTGAAGACTTATTAGGATTGTATGCTAGGATGTTCAGGAAAGCACTGTTTATATACAAGACACTGGAAGAACACATAACATCGGTTTCCAAAGAGAGAAATTCAGCCTAAAAAAACCAACATCAAATAAAATCTACCTACCATCATTCACTGTGGATGTCTTATCCCTTAAGTCAGGGGTGGGGAACTTTCGCCCTCTCACTTTGAAAATTAATACAAGCTCTAAGGACCACATAGAAGGTGGGGCTGGGTGCTTAAGGGGTGAGCTCTATGGGTTTTGTCTCCTGTCCTTACGTGCTTGCTCATGTCTACTCCCCTTATGCCAAACTCCGACCACTTTTAGACGAGTGGGTCGCTGTCGCATGACCCGCTCACGCGATATTTCAAAATCCGGCAATGCAGGATTACACAAGACGGCCAGCAGGAATCACGCACGTGAAAGGTGGTTGCGCATTATTTGCCGACTGTGAATTAGATACCTCGATTGTGAGGTATTTAATTTGCGGTCAGCAAATAATGTGCGACCGCCTTTCATGTGCGTGATCCCCGCCGGCCGTCTCGTGTAATCCTGCGTCACCGGATTTTGAAATATCACACGAGCGGGTCGCACAACGGCGACCCGCTTGCCTAAAAGCAACCTCAGCTTTTTCAGTGTTTGGGAGTAGGGACTGGATTTAGGGACCAGATAAAAGGGGGCAAATAAAAACTTGCCGCAGGCTACATTTGGCTCATGGGCCTGAGGTGACCTATCCATGCACTAACTTTACTTTTTGTTCTTTTTGTGACTTTGAAGCCTTTGGGCCAAAGAATATCGGTTTACATTGGAAAGTGGCCAGATAGCAACATCTAAAAGAGAGACATCAGAGAAGACTATTATTTGCATTACAAGCAGTGCTTTTTCCTAGAACAAAACACCATTCATGAAATCCAAACTATTTTAAACTTAATTACTATTAATCCTTCTGGGTAAAGATATTCTTGTATCTCTGAAGCTGCTAATCAAGCTCTCGAAGAACCTGATTGTTCTAAATATAAGCCAGAACGTGCAATTGTCATACCTTCACATCAGTGCCATCTGTAGGCATAAATTCCTCATAAATGTATGAACCTGTTTTTCTCACACTGCTTTCAGGGGAATAAACACTGCTTCTGCTGCCAATCTGAAACAAACATTAGAAAATTCTTCTCTTAGATAAAACCCTTTCAGCTCCTTATATACCACTCTAGTTCCTCCCTTTTCCTCTAACTTTTTGGACAGTAGTTGGAACAATCCACAGGCTAAGCTTTATATAAATGCAAAAACCTAGCAGTAAAATTTTGTTTGAATTCACACGTAAAAATTTACAGCGTGACCCTTAACGCACATTCAAGTTCTAGAAGTCAGTGGTACTCACTCCAGTGGTAGGAACTAGCACCAGTGCTAAATGCCCTTAGAATTGTGCTGTAAATGCTTACGAGACGTTTTGTATCTAGCAAGTTTTTGAATGCCATGGATCTTGGAAGAATTTTTTTTTTTTTTTTTTTTTAAAAAGAAAAAGTAGGAACAGAGAAAAATGAGTTGTCCAAATGACTCTGTGCGTGAATATGTTACAAGGCTACATACGCTATAGGATTAGATGATAAAAGCACATTTATTCTGTAGCGATTATGTTTCTGTATCAGTATTATGTTTAATGACCCAAAGCTAGAATGTTTAATCAAACAATATGGAATACTGTTGTGACATACTAGCAAAGAATGCAAAAATTGTGATATGCTTTAGAACTGGCTGTGCTGTTTTGAAAAGGAGGGTAATTATGGGCAGTTGTGTCCACTCTGGGGCACACTCAAACATTGTTCGATTCTACACTCTCCTATCAGTATTATATTACTGTTTATAAAATAATCTGTTAGTTTAAAGAATGCTTGGCCAGTGAGCCTGTGAAACAGACAAAATTTCATTTCATATGTCACTTGCTCATTTGCACAATTAATAGTAGGGGGTCAGGGAGAAGTGTAATAATAATTTCTTCATTCTTTCATTGGCATAGGACAGTGAATATATACAACCAGTAATACATTGATTAGAATGTCTATTAGCACATCAGCCACTGTAATCAACACTTTCACTGCAACCATACATATTACATTATATATAAAAAGTCAGTTAAAAGGTTAGCAAGGAGAATTGGGCTACAATACATGTACATTGAGGATGCTCAGTTGTATACTTTCTCTGGGGATGTTCAGATTAGTTCACTAGAGTGCATGATCCAGTGTTGGTCTTTAAAAGGAAAGGAAGCTTTGGAGAAGCAGCCATGTGAACTGGATAGGGTATCAGCATCTCCAGCTTATAGTAGTAGTCATGTGTACAATTTGAGTCTTATTTAGACCTATAGCTGCTCCTGGATGCTGTGCTTGCTTACATGGCGGGCCTTTTTCACTTCATAACACTCAACCTAAAATCAGTCCCAAATACAGTAACTATTAAATGAGATAAACAAGGGTTTGAGAACACCTGCTCACTAATGCTACAACAATGGCATGGGTTGCCCAAGAGCTTTGGAGCGGAATTGTAAGGGTGTTTTATTTTCATGCTCTAGACAGTTTGGATCTAGGCTGCCCAAGAAACTCACCATGTCATTCTGTACCATACAGAGGCCACATTCACGATGTGAACGTCATGAACAAATTTAACAAAAAGTCAAATTTATTTTTGTGATTTGACTAAAGCATTTTGTGGTCCCCGAGGTCAGTCCAGGACATCCTCTTGCAGGTGCCATCTCCCCATGTTGTTTTTAAAACTGGGGCACGCAGGGAAGCATTCTCGGTGGCTGCCCCACGATTATGGAACTCCCTCCCCTTGGGAGTCCGCCTAAGCCCGAGCCTCCTCATCTTCTGGAAACAATGCAAGAACTTTTTATTTGGCCAGGCATTTGGCAGGCAGGATTAGGATGGGATGGATTTGGGTGGGAGATGTAGGGATGGGTAGGGTGGGCATTAAGTTTTATTGATTTTTAACAACTTTAATTTCATTTTTATGACTATAAATTGCCTTGAGCCTTTGCAGGAAGGGCAGCATAGAAAAATAAATAAATAAATCTATTTAGGGCTGCTTCAGTTGACCCCTAGTGGGGATGTCAAGGATGTGCATGTATGAAACACATCACTGCATGCCTGGCATGCAAAACATTCTAGGACATTGCAATTCCAAGAACCGGAGATTTCGCAGCAGTAGGGAGAATGTGCGCTGTAACCTGGAAATACTTTGTATACTGTGCTTGCCATACAAACATGGAAAGCATTTATATTACAACTTATCATACTTCAATTCAGAAACAGAAGGGGATTACGTGCTCATTATTCTGGAGTACATACTTTGACTCCTACTCCTGAATATCATTCACTTGATGTGTGAACAATACTAAAGTACAAACGAGTTAAGGACTTCAATTCGATTTAGCTGTTGATGGGATGTACGCTAAGACAGTAGCTGTCACAGCTATTCAAGCAGAAGGCCCCTGGACTTTGAGATATACCTTTTCCATCTTTGGTTTGCCATAGTAACCAAGACTCAACCTTCCCACATGCTGAAAAGCTATTTTTTTTCCTCCTTTGGGGATCAACATAATTAAGTTATGGGTTGCACTGGACAATGAGCATTGTGGCAACTGGAAGCTATATAAAGAATTAATTCTGATTAATGCACATTTAAATTATAGTGAGCGGAATTTAAAACTTGAATGAGTCTAGTTCAGTTTTAGAAACTGAAATAATATTCAACTAATCAGGTAGGTATGGCAGTCTGTCTGTTTTGCAGACATTACTTTTTACTTATTGTGCTGATCTATATAATTAAACATAGGCCAGATTCTTTCCTGCCCAGAAGAACTACTTGATGTGGAGCTTGTGTGTCAAGGACCCACTTTGAGCTTCCTGGTCAAAGTTCTGGCCCAGTGAATCAATCCTTGGAAGTTCTCTAAGGTTCATACTAATGTAGGGTCCCTTTAAGGGTTCCACTTCACCACACTCTCCTGAGAGGAAGGGAAGGAGGAAAGCAGAGGCACCTAACCTGGCTGATATGCAGATGTACTGACAGAGCTCCTATGTGTCAGGGAATTTTCTTTGGGCATTGGCAACCAGATCATAGTCTTGTGGCCATACAAAACATCACATGTAAACTGGACTCCTATTTGTGGATTTCCTACCATGAGTTTGGCTTTCATTTCTTAAAACTACTAAAAAAATAACCAAGATTGTCATTGCTCAATATAATGCAACTTCTATCTTGTCTTTACATGTTACTATAGTATACTCTCACTTTCCGAAAGAGCCGTTGGCTCCCGCCTCCAGCAGATGTTGGATAATAAATGTAAACATTGTGGTCCTCAGCACTGACTGGTTTTTCTACAAATGGCTTCTGGAAAACTTCCCCATTCACCTCCACATGATCTTCTCCTTCAATTAAACTGCATTCTGTTGAAAGCGACAAATCAGATGTTGAAATTTCACTTTTATAAAATGGAAGGAAAATATAATAAAAATGACAACTGCTTACTTTCCAAAGTGAACTATTTGTTCCACGCAAAGGTACTGCTAAGCCACCCTTCCCTTAGCTGGGGCAGCTGATGCTTTCTTAGATTAATAATGAATAATAGTTTTATTTCTATAGTCCCCCCGCTCCCCCACTGCCAATGCCAAATAGCAGTTGGAGCGCTTTACAACAGAAAACAAATTTAAAACAATATAAAATCAATTTAAAACATTTAAAAGGAGAAGGTAAAAAGGGAGGAGAAAGCACATTAAGGGGAACCTGCTGTGGATCCTAAAAGTGCCTGGAAAACAATTAAGTCTGTGCTTTTTAAAGGTGAGAAAGGAAAATTGGTCACTTACCTCTGAATTTTCCTTCTGCAGGGGATCCTCCTGACCGGCCAGTCAGGATAGTAGGGTAGATCCCGCCCAGGAACCACTAGGAGGCAGACAACTAATTTTCTAGACCTCTACTCCCAGGGATCTAACCTCTGTTCTCCAGTCTTTCCAAGCCTTATAAGCCTGCTAGACTTAACTTATACTATGCTAACTAACTTACTAACACTCTAAGCTAGCGAACTGGATGTCAACTTATCCTAAATCTGACTTTCTCCCCATTTATCCTTTTATTCAAGATCGAGCAGCCCATCGAATGGACCAAGGGCAAAAAGGAAACAAGGTAACCACACCCTGATCTGACACCACAGAGCTCTTAACACTCTGGGTGGGGACTGGCCAGCCAGCAGGATGCCCTGCAGAAGGAAAATTCAGAGGTAAGTGACCAATTTTCCTTTCTCCCAGGGGATCCTCCTGGCCATCCAGTCAGGATAGTAGGGATGTATCTAAGCAGTACCCCAGATCCAAATTATGGGAGGGTAAACGGAGTGGATTGTGCGATAGGTAGAATAACGGGGACAGCCCTCAGCGTAGCCGCTGTTTAGAGGATCGCCTGAAGGACCCTTCTCCCGAAGACCGCATCGATCGAATCCTGCAACAGAATCCTGTAGTGCCAAGTAAATGAATGCACTGAGGACCACGTCGCGGTCCGACAGATCTCCCCGTAGGAGGCTGCATTCCTGAACGCCTGAGAGGTAGCAGCGCCCCTGAGGGAGTGAGCAAAAATCCCACTCGGAAGAACTTTGCCTGCAGCCCTGTAGGCTTCCGAGATGCAAAGAGTCATTCATTTGGCAATTAAGGCCTTGGATGCTTTCAGACCCCTTCTCTGGGGGTTGTAGGAAACGAAAAGGATCTTTAGGTCCAAGACCGCTCTTTCATCAGACTTCTTTGGGACCAGGAAAAGAATGGGAGTACAGACCCTGGCTGTTTTCGTGATGAGGGACGGCTTCGATAGCCCCGATAGACCACAGTCTGGATATTTCTTTTTGCATCGCTGTATGTTTGAACTGGTTGCTGGAGACAGGAGAGGAGCAGAAGAACTGACTGGGGGAACGGGAGAATTCTATTGTGTACCCCCACAGTATGATTTGTATGATCCACGCGTCTGTGGTCGCCTGTTTCCACTGTCCTGCGAATCGTTGAAGTCTGCCCCCCAGTTTCTGTTGGTCCTCTCCCTCGGCTGCAGCCCAGTCAGGCGTCCAGCTTGGGGCGACCTGGGTTCTGACGCTGTTTGTTTCGGTTGTCGTGTCCCTTCTGCCTTTGCCACCGGGCTCTGTATCTCTGCTGAGTTCCCCTGTGGGGGAAGAATAGCCGTCTCGAGCCACCCACCCCCGAGGAGGTAGTATTGTAGGGGTGAAAGGAACACTTTTGGGCTCCCACGCTCTGCAGCGTCTGTTTCTTGGTTTTGTCAGTGGTGTCCGCCAGGACTTTATCGAGGCAGACTCCAAAGAGTTTGCGTCCCTGGAAAGGCCCCCCCTGACCAGAGCATTCTTGGACGTGTCGTCCCCTTTCCAGGATCTCAGCCACAGGCGTCGTCGAGCTACCACATTGGATGCAGCTGTCCTGGATGCCCAACGTAGCATGTCTGTAGAGGAGTCGGCTACGAAGGCATAAGCGAGTTGTATCCTGGTAGAGAGAACTCTGGTCATTTTCATAGAAATCCTTGGATCCCCAGCTCGTTTGATCCACGTCATTAGGGTCCTTGAGAAGTAGGAGGGTAGTGTGGCCATCTTTATCACGGCTGCGATTTCTTCAAAGTTCCTCCTAAGGTTGCACTCGATCCCCTTGTCTGTCGGGTCTCAGGGGTAGCATTCCCCTTCTGTGGGGAAGATCGAGTTCCTGGCTAGCGAGGCGACCGCTGCATCCACCTTGGGGATGGCGAGTAGTGCATTCTTGTTTTTAGATAGGGAATAGAGAGCCCCCTGTGCCTTGGACAGTCTGGAGCCCTTATTGGGCCCCTGCCACTCCCTCTTAATGATGCGCTCATAGGCGTTCGCTAAGACCATCCCCCTGTCCCTATCTCTGGCTCGGGGGATGTACTCTCCGTCTTCTTCCTCCTCCGAGGACTCAGATAATGCTTCTTTTTTCTTCTTTTCTCTTAGGTGGAGGGCCTTGGTGACCAGGTTGTATATTTGGTTCCTATATTTGTTAGGGAAGTGCCTGTCAGGGTCTGATGGGGCATCTTGTCCCTGTTCCTCCTCCTCTGACTTCTCTTCACTCTCTGAGACTTGGTCAGACACCTCCCCCTCCTCTTCACTGCTTTCTCTGTGAAGAGGCCTGCTCTCTCTCTTCCTCCTCCTTGCCCCTACCTCGTTCTCATCCGAGGACTGCACAGACAGCACCTCCTCTGGGGGTTCTGAGTCTGAGGAGACCATAGATTCTAGAGCCCTGCTAGATTTTCGTGGCTTCTTGACCCTGAGGTGCTTACCCTTCCCCACCAACTGAGCGCCCTTTGAAGGACTGCTCAGCTCCTTCCCTGGGCGGGGGGGGATCTCTTCCTCTAATTCAGAGAGGATTTCTTTAAGCACCTCCATGTGGGGATCTTGATTTGGAGGGGGAGTGTGAGCTGGGCTCCCTGAGGCGGATTGCTCCTCTGTCTCCGCCTGTTCAATAGTGGCCCTGCGCTTGGGGGCCATCTTTCTTCCCCTTTCCTATACGCGAGGGATTGGGGGGGGGAGGGGCGAATCTTGGTCTAGGGCTGCTGCGGCGCCACGGGCCTGATCTTTGGGGGCAGGCTGCGCTGGCTCCGGATCGGGAATCCTCCGCCCCGCATGCTGTCCCGGATCCTGGCCGGTTCTCGAGGGGAGATCGGGGGGAGTTGCCCAAAGCGAGCGGGGGCCAAGCCTCACTGCGACGGAGCTATCAGAGCCGGGACGCTGCGGCCGGACCTCTACCAAGGCGGGAATAAGCCTCCACCTGAGGGTTGAGGAGGTGGGAGGGAGGAACCGACGGAGGTGTTTCCCCCCCGAGGTCGGGTTACTTGCCGCTTCAAACCGGGCCTTCTCTGCTGTGGCGAGTTTGCTGCGTCCAAGCCTTCCCGCTCCAGCAGGGATGGCCCCGAAGAAGTCCCCTTGTTTGGGCTGTCTCTCCTGCTCTTCGGAGACCCCCGGTAGTGCTCCAAGATCCCTTCACCAAAGGGAGGTGAACAGGGCGAGGATTTGCTCCTCCCCTGGCACCTGGAGTCTCCAAATCCTATTTCTTCTATTTATTTTATTCTTTCTTTCTCTATTAGACTGTCTCAGTTGGAGACAGTCAGGCTGCGTCCTAGCTGTGCCCAGGCAGACACAAGACTGGCGAACAGAGGTTAGATCCCTGGGAGTAGGGGTCTAGAAAATTAGTTTGTCTGCCTCCTAGTGGTTCCCAGCAGGATCTACCGTACTATCCTGACTGGACGGCCAGGAGCATCCCCCGGAAGAAGGGAGAAACTGAGATGGACATCTGAAGGAATGAGTTCCACACCAGTGGGCCCGCCACAAGAAAAGCCCTACCACTCCCTCCGCTGACTAAAGGCACACTCCTCAAACAGTGGGTGGTTTCTGATCACAGATAACCATCAGGGCATAACTCCAGGAGCAGTTCTCTAATATAGTCTGTGACTATACTATTCATGGTCCAAAAAACCAGCAACGTAATCGGATCTAACAAAGGCAGTTGCAGTATTTGCCAATTTGGCAATGCATACAAGGCAAGGACATTGCATCAAATCCTGGAGATGAAGGAATATAATGAGTCCCTATTTCTTCATCCTGGAATGGATTAAATTCTTACCGCCTACAGTCTGGCCGTCGACTGTATGTTGAACTATTTTTGTGACCCTGGTGCTCTTGGCTTGATGAAATTGGTTTAAATGACTTAAATTAAATATCTTCTGAGGATGGTGTAGGAGGAAATTCAGCTAGGCTGCCCTAGCAGACCCAAGATCTAAGTACTCGATGATGGCCAGGAGCAAAATAAGGTGTAAGGGAATGGGAGGGAACCTTAGGAAAATGGGTCGTATTACAGTCCTTAGTTGAATTTTAATTTTATTAATTTGTGTTTTATAGATTTGTATTTTGTGTATTTTGTTATATGACTTCTTTGGATTATGGCAGAAGCTAATATCCAAATAAAATAAAAATCTAAATCTAAAAATCTACCTCCTCCGCCAAAACCCTTGTTCATGCCATGGTTATCTCTCGCCTCAATTACTGCAACCTCCTCCTTGCTGGCCTCCCTCGCTCTCACCTGTCCCCCCCTTACGCAATCCAAAACTCTGCTGCCAAGGTCATTCACTCTGCCCGTCGCTTTGACCATGTGCAGCCTCTCCTCTTCTCTCTTCACTAGCTCCCCCTTCTAGAACGTATCCTGTTTAAACTCCTGGTATTCACATTCAGAACACTCCACAACCAAGCTCCCCCTTACCTCTTGGACCTAATCTCCCTACGCATTCCTGCACGTGCTCTCCGCTCTTCCTTGTCCCCTCCCTCACTCTCCCTCATTTCTCCTGCTCACCTAACCGCCTTCGACCCTTCTCCCTTGCTGCCCCCCATGCCTGGAACTTCCTCCCTACCCACATCCGCCTTGCCCCCTCCCTCCGCTCCTTCAAATCCCTCCTCAAGACTCACTTTTTCCTCTCTTCCTTTCCCAATGCCTGCTAGTCGTTCCCCATATACTTACTGTCTGCCCTCCTCCTGCAGACTGCTGCAACCAACCGGATTGTAACCAAGCCAAGCACACGTAACAGACTTCGCATCCGACTGAATGTTTCTCTGTCTTCTCCCACTGTCGCCTCTCCCTGTCTCCCCCTCCTTGACTTTTAGATTGTAAGCCACAGGCAGGGGCCGCGACTATTTCTATGTTCTGTAAAGCGCCAGGCACATGGCTGGCGCTATATAAATGTTTATAACAATAATAATAATAATAATAATAATAATAATAATAATAATCTCACAATGTGCAGACAGCCAATGCAGAGGAAGCAGGGTGGATGTAGTATGGTCACAGCTGCCTAAACCAAAAAGCAGCTGCGCTGGCGCATTGTGAACAAGCTGCAATTGCTGTGGAAGCACTGCTGAATGCCCACAGAAGAGGGAAAGGAAAATTGGGCACTTACCACCTGAATTTTCCTTCTACTGTGGTTCCTCCTGGACGGCCAGCTAATACAGTAGGGTATATCCCCGTCACTACCAGTAGGAGACAGACATACAACTTTTGCATTCCTACTACGGGGATCATCCTTCCATCCCCAGTGTCTTAAGCTTTCCTTCTTCACTGTTGAAAAAACTTGTATAAAAAACATAGTTGCTATTCCTAATCAACTTCTTAACTAAACTTGATATTTCTAGTTAGCCCTATCAAGGCCAAGTAATTTAAGACCAGGTGAATTTACACCTCTGGTTACTATAGAAGCAGTCCAGACGACAGATACTTGCATCCTCAGATGCGAGATCTCAGAGTACCTTAACTCTCATTTCCCCTCTCCAGAGTTTGATCTCTGGAGGGTCTGGCCGTCCAGGAGGAACCACAGTAGAAGGAAAATTCAGGAGGTAAGTGCCCAATTTTCCCTTTCTCCCTGTGGTTCCTCCTGGATGGCCAGCTAGTACAGTAGGGACCTTCCCAAGCAGTGTCCCCCAACTAAAGAAAACATGCTAAGGGGTGATCATCTTATCAGAAAAACAGGAAAATTTATTAACCACAGGATTAAACCTCCCCTATCAGTCCTTGCAGCACCCTTCTTCCGAAGACTGCCTCTGCCGATTCCTGCAGAGGTATTTTGTAATGCCCCATGAAGGAATGAACCGAGGACCAAGTTGCTGCCCTGCAAATTTCTCCATATGGAGCTGCATTCCTAAAAGCCTGAGACGTGGCCTCTCCTCTTAATGAGTGAGCAAAAATCCCACTTGGGGGTACCCTGCCCTGAGCTCTATAGGCCTCCTTTATACATAATACAATCCATTTCGCTATCATTGCCTTTGACGCCCTCGAGCCTCTATTTAGTGGGCTGTATGCCACTAAGAGTGTCGAGGACTTCCTAAATGGAGCCGTGCGTTCTAAATAAATCTTTAAAGTTCTTTTAACGTCAAGAGTGTGCCACAACCGCTCCTGTGGGTGAGATGGGTGTGGGCAGAAAGATGGCAGATTGATCTCCTGTTCCTATGAAAAGGAGAATTTATTTTTGGAATAAAGCTTGGATCCAGTCTCAGTGTTACAGAGTCTTTTTTGAATATGCATAAGCTCGGTTCTGTGGATAGGGCACTAAGTTCTGAGACTCGCCTGGCAGAAGTAATCCCTATCAAGAAAGCTACCTTTATGGACAGATAGTAAGAGGACACCTCCCCAAGGGGTTCAAAAGGAATTGTTGTCAGAGCCTTGAGGAGCAAGTTTAGGTCCCATGAAGGGAAATAGTGTTCTACCGGCGGAGATATAACTCTGGCCGCTTTGATGAATCTAAGGATGTGTGGGTGTCTCGAGACACTTCTCTCTTTCCTGGTGTTAAGGACGCTATTTAATGCTGCTACTTGCCTCTGTAAGGTATTCGGCTTTAAGCCGTCACTTAGCCCTTCTTGGAGGAAGTCTAAAACTATCCTGATTGAGGCCTTGATGGGATTAACCCCCTTCCTCTCACACCAACCTGCAAACTTTGCCCATGTACTTTGATAAATCCGCCTGGTCACAGGGTGTCTGGAGTGGAGCATAGTCTCCAGCACCTGTTGTGAGTAGCCTAACTTTGAGAGAGCTCTCCTCTCAATCTCCATGCTGTTAGAGAGAGGGATTCCGGATTTTCATGGCTTATTGGTCCCTGAACTAGCATGTCTTTTCTGAATGGCAGAGCGAGATGGGGTGTCGTTGACATTGCTAAAATGTCCGCGAACCAGGGGTGTCGTGGCCAGAATGGTGCCACCAGGATCACTTCCACTCGCTCCCTCTTGATCTTTGCTACCGTTCGTTGTATCAAAGGAAATGGAGGGAAAGCAAAAAGTAGGCCCTGCGGCCAATACAGATTGAGTGCGTCGAACCCCACTGCTTGATTGTTCAGGAATCTGGAGAAGAATGTCTTTGTCTTTGCATTGTTCGGGTTGGCGAACGAATCGACATCCGGAGCTCCGAAGGTTTCCACTATTATTTCGAACGTCTGTAGGTGTAGGGACCATTCCCCTGGATCTATTGTCTCTCGACTGAGCCAGTCTGCTTGAGTGTTCTGTTGTTCAGGGATGTGTACTGCTCTGACTGATTTGAGATTTCTCTCTGCCCATTTTAGCAGAGTTATTGCTTGCTGGTCAAGAGCTTCTGACCGTGAGCCCCCTTGATGGTTGATATAGGTTCTCGTCACCACATTGTCTGTATAAATCAGAACATGGTGTCCTCGAATCAATGGGGTCAGTTTCCTCATTGCCAGGTATACAACTCTGAGCTCTAACCAATTTATGTGGTGTCTTTTCTCCCACGGTAACCACTTCTCTTGCACGACCTTGTTTTGCATGTGAGCCCCCCATCCGGATAGGCTTGCGTCCGTGGTTATCGCGGTTCTGTCGGGATCTATGATGGGTATCCCGGTTTTGAATCTCTCCTTCTCCTTCCACCACCTGAGGGATTTCTTGATCGCTAGGGGCACTACTATCCATGGGTTTCCTCCTTGGGTCAGCTGGTCTTGTCACGGTCATAGGAGTGTCTGCAGTGTTCTTGCATGGAGTCTTGCCCACCTTCGTATGCCTATGCATGAGATCATGCCTCCCAGCAGGCTGGCCAGGTCTTTCAGCCTGGATTTTTGACTGCGGCTGACCTGATCTATTAAGCCCAGCAGGGTTTGACGTCTCTGTTGGCTCAAGTACAACCTGAATAGTCTCGTGTTCAGGACTACTCCTAGGTGCTCCAGTGATTGTGATGGTCCCAGGTGACTCTTCTTGAAGTTCACTAAACCTGTGTTTCTGTAGAAAGGATATCACCCTGTGTACGTCTGCTGTCGCCTGGGGGAGGGTTGATGATCGAATTAGTAGATCGTCCAAATAGGGGTGGATCTTGATCCCCTCTTCTCTGAGTCTTGCTATGAGGGGGATCAGTATCTTGGTGAAGGTTCTGGGGGATGTGGCTAGGCCAAAGGGGAGGGCCATGTATTGCCAGTGTTCCTGGGCGTACTGAAACCTTAGCCATTTTCTGTGTGATGACATGGAGATATACTTCCTTGAGGTCTAGTGATGTTAACCATTCTTTTGGTGATAGGGCGGTTTGGATGGATTGTAGAGTCTCCATTTTGAACTTCTTTGGTCGAACGCACTTGTTTAACCTTTTCAGATCGAGTACTGCCCGCCACTCGTCTGATTTCTTCGGTACCAGGAATAGGATGGAATATAATCCTTGACCCTGTTCTTGTAGTGGTACCTGCTCTATGGCCCCGATGTCCCTTAACCTGCGACTTTCGTCCAGCATGGCCCGGTGTTTCCTGGGGTTGCTGGATCTTGGTGAGGAAATGAAAAAGCTTTTTGGGTATTGGTAAAATTCGATTGAGTAGCCCCTTTGCACCGTCTAACACCCAACGGTCTGATGTTGCCTTTTGCCACTCTCCTGCGAACCTTTGAAGTCTCCCCCGTAGCACCCATTGATTTGGTTGGTGGGACAGCTAGTCATGCCTCTGACTTGGGTCTGTTCGCCCCCTGGGAGTGCTTAGGTCTGGGTCCTTGTCCCTTCTGCCTGTTCCAGATGGAGCTATACCTCTGTTGTTTGCCCCTTGGGGCGTAGAAGGGCTTTCTGTTACCTCCCTGTGATGGACGCTGGTTGAAGGGGCGAAAATTTCTTTTGGGCTGACCTACACTCTGCAAGGTCTGTTTTTTGTTCTTATCTGCCCCCTCTGTCAGGACTTTGTCCAGACACACCCCAAATAATTTTTCTCCTTGGAAGGGGCCTCCTACCAGGGTGTTCTTGGCCATGTGGTCCCCTTTCCATGAGCGTAACCAGAGTCTACGTCGTGCCGCTACGTTAGGGGCTACCGCTCTCGCAGACCATCTCAGCATATCTGTGGAGGAGTCTGCAATGAATGAGTGCGCTAGCTGGATTCTGGTTGACAGAATCCTTGTCATTTTTACAGATACCTTGGGGTCTCTGGCTCTCCTGATCCAGGTCATGAGTGCCTTCGAGAAGTAGGAGGTCACCACAGCCATCTTCATTACTGTGGCTGTTTCCTCCAAGTTACGCCTGAGGTTAGATTCAATCCCCTTGTCTGTGGGGTCCCTTGGGTAAAATTCCCATTCAGTTTGGAACACTGAATTTCTGGCCAGCGAGGCCGCTGCTGCATCTACTTTAGGGATAGCTAGGAGTGGCTCTTTATTCTTTTGTAGGGAATAGAGGGACATTAAAGTTTTATTCATTTTGAAAAGTTTGTTTGGCTGTTGCCATTCTTTTATTATTATTCTTTCATAAGCTTTGTCCAATAAAACTCCCTTGTCCTTAGCTCTGGCCCTAGGGATATATTGCCTGGCCTCCTCCTCTTCCTCCTCCGAGGAATCCGAAGAGGTCTGCTTGACCTTCTTCCATTGAAGGTGCAGTGCTCTAGTTATTTGTTCAAGGATCTGGTCCCTGTACTTCATAGGGAACGGTCTATCTGGGTCCCCAGATGATTCTATCTCCAGTTCCTCTATTTCTCCCTCTTCCATGGATGAGATCTGTCCCTCCTCTTCTGAATTAATATCCTCCCCGCTTTGCCCCTCCTGTTCCAGCTCCTCCGCTAGAGTAGCTGACTCTTGTGAGGCCTCCTCACCGTCTCTTAGGTCTCGGGGTCTAATCGTCTCTCCCTCTGAAGAGACTGAGGCTACCTCCTCCTCTTCCTCAGCCGAGGAGACCGGGGAGTCTAGGGGCCCATTGTTTTTTGCCTTTTCTGTTTGGGAGCCTTCCCCTTTCCTGCCTCTTTGGAGTGGCCCTTAAAAGTTCTCCTCCTCCCCTTATCCCTGGGAGGAGACCTTTTGTGTTTTAGTTTGGCCAATATTTCTTTAAGGACCTCCATCTGCAGGTCCTGAGGCTTGGGGGGGCGGGGGGCTTACTGTTTCTGCTTGTTGAACCTCTGTGGTTGCAGCTCTTTTCTTTCTTGCCGCCATTTTGACGAAGAGGCCTATTTGTCTGGGCCTTGGAAGCACTTGGAGAGCCCAGGAATACACTCTCCCTCTTCGCCGCTGATTTGCTTACTGTGGCGTCGGGGCTGCGTTCCCCAGGAAGGTTAGTGGCGTCACATGTGCCCCGGCTGCTCTCCCATTGGTAGCGCTGTGCCCGCTTGTCATTTAACCCTCCCCCTCCCAAGACGCGTCGATCACGTTGTTCTAAGTTTCCCGCCCGCGCTAATCCGTGGGGGGAGGGGAGTAGAGGAGGGGGCGTGTCTGCGCATCCGATGAGTAACCACCCTCTCGGCACCGCCGTTGAGTGGGAACTGAGTTCTCATTTCCCGCCAGCCTTTTTCCGGCTGCTCGGGGGGGAGGGAGGGGGAGGAAGCGTATGTCTTTTCCACCAGAAGAAAAACTCCCCCCCCCCCCCTCGGGTATTCCTTCACAGTAAGGTTCGGGCAGAGCCGCGGGACCGGCTGTACCTGTGAGTTGGGGGTATCCCTAGTTCCCGTCCAGGAGGCCACGGGAGTGGGACAAAGATTTATTCCCCCCGCAGTGAGCCTGCCGAAGCACCGGGGCTCTCCTGCTCCAGGTATCTCCCCCCTCCTGTTAGCGGGAAGAGTCGTCCAATGGTACCCTGTAGCTATCCCCGTAATGGGTGCTATGCCCCCTCCTCAGGGTCTCCCTGCCCGAGGGAAAGGGATCCACCCGGTCCTTGCTGGCTGACACACCCCCCCGCCCGGAGGAGGGGGGGCGGTGAACAGTTGGAGGACTTTCTCCTCCCCTGGCACCTGGAGCTTCCTTCAGTGCTGCCTGTCTTTTGTTCCCAGGTTTCTCCTGGAGACAGCTAGCCTGCATCCTACCTGCGTGAAGGCAGACAATCAACTGGGGATGGAAGGATGATCCCCGTAGTAGGAATACAAAAGTTGTATGTCTGCCTCCTACTGGTAGCGACGGGGATATACCCTACTGTACTAGCTGGCCGTCCAGGAGGAACCACAGGGAGAATTACAAGCTTCATGGTCACCATGGCATGGGTCACTGCAGCAAGGTCAGCTTGGGATAAATAAGGGCGTAACTTACACAAATTCTGTAGTTGAAAAAAGCATCTTCGAACCATGTTTGATACCTGAGTTTTCGTAGACAGAGTGTATTCAAAAATGACACCCAGTTTTTTTTATCTGGCCCACCACCTCCACCCCAACCCCAGCAACATACAGAGGACTGAGGGAAGCGAGAGCATCCTCATTTCGGCTTCCCCTCCCCACCACCATCAACTAAGCCTTCCTCAGATTGAGAATGAGGTAACTCCAATGCATCCAGCTGGCATATCATTCAGGCTTTCCTCCACGGCAGAGGCCAAGGTGACAGGGCTCATGGGATAAGAGATATACAGTTGTGTATCATCAGCATGATAATACTCAACCCCATGCTTACTCATGACATCCGTGAAGGGTTGCATGTATATGTTGAACAACATAGGAGAAAGAACTGAATCTTGAGGAATGCCGCATTTCAAGTCTCTCAGCGATGATGCCTAATGATCCATCATCATTGACTGACTTCACTCCGCATGACCAAAATCACCAACCAGCAGCTCCTGTCACATTAGTGATATCCCTCAGCTGCCAAAGCAGCAACTAATGTTCAACTGTATCAAATACTGCTCTAAGATCCAGAATGACCCAAATGGCTGGCTATCCTGGATCTAAAATCATCAACAGATCATTCATTACCGTGACAAGTGCAGACTCTAGTCCGTGAGAAGGTTGGGACCCAGATTGGAATTTCCCCAAGCTGCACTTGCAGCTTGTTCAGAATGCAACAGCATACCTGCTTTTTGGTTTAGGAAGCTGTGATCATATTACACCCTTGAAGCTTGGCTTTTGGTAGCCAAGTGAGTTTTGTGTTTTTGGCGATATGTCGTAAATTAATTATCTACCTATTACACCCACCCTGTCTTCTCTGTGTTGGCCGTCTACAGCCGTACTGCCACAATCTTCCCGATCACCTTCCCCCAAAAAGGTAAATTGGAGACTGGGCAATAATTGGCAAGCACTCCAATGTCAAGAGATGGTTTCTTGAGGAAGAGGCAAGCCTCTGCATATTTAAGGCTGACAGGTTTCCAGGAGCCGCTGGAGAGCTATGGCAGGCAGCTTCAGGACCTGGGACCTCTAGGGCTTACTAGGGAAAGGGTACCTACGATTGTGCTGGAGCAGGGAGGTTGGGCCTGGCAGTCAGGAAAGAATGCTGTGGGTCGCTGGAGCAGGAACTGCCAATCTACAGAATGCTCAGGCAGACTTGCAGGGTCTGCCTCCCTATCTCAGCTCAACCTAGCCAGCCAGCCACCTAGTTAGTCCCGGAGGCTCGCAGGAGCTCCTGCTGCTGTCCAACATGTCTCCCCATGATGGGAGTAATTAAAGGACCAGGATTTGATTGGGATGTGGGTGAATTGCTAAATGTGCAGAAGTGTCAGTTAACAGCTCCTTACTCGCCCATCACACCACACCCAGCCCTTCTCTATCACACCCACTCCAATAGCCCCTCATGTGCCCATTACACACATACAACCAGCCCCTCTCTATCACACCCACCTACACAACTAGCCTTTCACTTGCCCCTTGCATCCACATAACCAACCCCCTCACTTACTCCTCTCTCCACACACACACACACACACACACACACACACACACACACACACACACCTCACCTCAAAAGCACCACCCTATTGAGCCAAACCAAGTGTCCACCATTAAAAAAATATTCCTTAACAAGCACCAGACTGACAATTGCTAAAGGGGTGTGGTATGGGGGCAGGGCCACGGAGGACCAAATTTTGTTTTCACTCTGGGCCCTGCAAATTCTAAGCCTGGCCCTGTCTACATATGAACTATTCGTAATCATTAGCATAATAGTGGGGGAAGATAGGGGTCCATTCCCCCAGCTTCTGAATTGGGGGGGGGGGGGAACGTCAATTTAAACCCCAGCCCTGCACTTCCAGATTTGGGGGTGTCCTGAACAGCACAGTTAGTTGACTGTGTGTGTAAGGTTTTTGCTGACTAGAAGTGGAGAATACTGGCTGGTTGTGAGATGCTGTGACTGAGGGTTTTGTGAAGACAGCATAAGGGCAATACCCCAACTTTGGGGCCAATTTTTGCACATCTTATTCCACATCTTATGACCCATCAAAGCTATGAATACACTTTCATTTGTCCCTGCTCCTTTCTCCACCCACTAAGTATACCAGGGTGGCCTTAACTGACACAAGAGAAAAAGATGTCAAAAGGGATGGAGGCAAACAGTGAGCAGAGAGCAGTTACAGGTTCATAATGCTTAAACAGAGTGCTCCAAGTTATTTCAATTACAATAAATGGTTACCTTTGGGTTTGTTTGGATCACGATTCAGAACTGCATAACGGGGAAGTAAGATGCCTTCAGCTTTAAGAATGCTATATACTTCTCTCCTAAAAGAGCACAAAAATTAAGCAGACAAAATGAAAAAATTTCAAAACAATATTTGCAGTGTACTGTCAATGAAAAACCAAACACCAGAAGCTTGTTATATTGTATACAGTTACGTAAAAGCCTGGGTGAAGGGTTGGGAAGTGTTGCATTGCATACAGTTACGTACAGGCCTGGGTGAAGTGTCTCTGGGTGAGAGGCAGGGAAAAGAGTGGGATGAGCCTTTCATAGGTGAGGATTTTAAGAGGATTTACAGGAGCTTTAGTTTATATATACTATAATTTGTAGGGTGTGCGTGTGTGTGTGCGCACGTGATTTTTTAAAAAGAAATATAATAAGCTGTCCCAAGTGCTTTGGGAAAAGGCAGTATAGAAATAACTAAATAATGAACTAAATAAATAACCAAACTGCACTGTTAAGGTCTCAAGTGCTGTGAGAGTTCTCCATTTAGAAAACTACTGGAGTTGTCCATTTAGATTAGAAAACTACACTATTGTAGGTTTACACAAATGTCACTGTAGCAGTACAAGTTTTAACAAATTGTAATTGTGTAGAGTGCTGTGGCAGCCCTTGAGCACTGTTGCAACAACTTTTACACAAACACAAGCATTACAAGGTGTTTGAAATGCCATATTCCTTTAGTGTGTTGGAGACTCTAGCGTAGGTTGAGTAATAATTACAAATTCTGATATTACAGAAAATTTGCTTTGGCTATTAGTGTGATCTTAGAAGACATCAGCATATTCACTGTCTTATGTTTTGAATAGTAGATAAAAACAATAACAATTCTCTACAGAGTTAGCACGTAACTAGTGCTTTATTTTTACTTTGGAAAATATACCTTATATATATCACGATCTAGAAGAGACATTCGTGATTAAGGTTCCAGGGTCTAAGCGTGTATGAAATGAAACAAAACCCAAACTAAGTGTGTACATGGTGCCACCATTCAAGCCCACCACTGTCCAACCACACTGCCACCCAAGTCTGCCACTCCAGGCCTGCCTCTCTGCTGAGCCAACCAGCTGCAGCCACTCTCAAAAGTCCTCTCCCAAACAGGGTGGCAGTGGCGGACTTGGGTGAAGGAGCAGTTTGGCAGTAGTGGCATCAAGTGCAAGTTTGGTCTGTATGTCATGTGTACGCATACCGTGGATCGGAACCGAAATATACAAATACAGCATAAATCTGATAGTCTTATTCTTTTCCTAACCTCTAACTCTTTCGATGTCTCACTGGTATCTTCTTTGCCTCCCTTCTCTCAGTTGCAGTTCACCAAGGCTCTGTCCTTGGCCCTCTTCTCACTTTACATGCTATCCATGGGCAAACTCATTAGCTCCCAAGGCTTCCAATATCACCTGTATGCTGACACTTAATCCTCTCTCAACCTTCACCTCCTCCATCCAGTTTTGCATCACCAATGACGTCTGACGTCTCTGCTTGGATGTCTCCCCATCATCTCAAATCTAACATGAACATGAGTGAACTTCTCATCTTTGTTTCTGAAAGATCTTCTCCCTCTTCTCTCTCTATTGATAGTGTCTCCACCCAGCCTGCCCCCAAGGATGTCACCTGGGATTCATCTTTGGCTCCTCCCTTTCCTTTGGACTGTACATTCAGTCCGTCATTTTGTAAAGGTATCGAGACCCAGTCCTTCCTTGCTGTTCCTGCTGCCAAAACTCTAATCCATACTCTAGTCATCTTTTGCCTTCACTACTACCATCTCCTTCTTATTGGTCTTCCCCATTCTCACCTTGACTCTCTCGCTTCTGTTCAGCACTCCACTGTCAGTTATCTACCTCTTCTGTTTTGATTACGTCCAACCCTTCTTCACCTTCCTTCAAAGACTCCCTCACCCTCTTCATATTGAGCACAAATTCCTTGTCCTTAAGGCTCTTCATGGCCTTGCTCCTCATCTTTCTGTTCTCATTTCCCATTACGTACCCACCTGGTAACTCTGCCACTACCCTCACCGTCCCCAAATCTCCAGCTCCCTAAACCATCTTTGCCTCTTCTCTCATGTTGCCCCTTACACCAGGAACTCCCTCCCTGAACACACACGTTCTGCTGCCTCCTGACTTTCAAATCCCTCCAAAAAACTACCCCTTTTGTCAGGCTTTCCCTTGTTTCTCAGCCTCAAAAACTGCTCACTGATGCTCTTTCTACTATCCTAGCCTTCAAGACCCCTTTCTTCCACTGTAACTAAGCTAAGCATGTGCATCTGTGACAACTTAACTTCATGACTGTATCCTCATGCTTCCCTATGTTCTCCTCTCCTGTCAATTCTAGCCTGTAATGCTCAGTGCCAGGCACATTGCTAGAACTATGTAAGTTATTAATAATTTGGACACATCATTTCAGTTTCCCAGTATGCTCTCATTAGTGTTTGAGTTTTTGAAATTCCTGGGCTTGTGAGATCCAGACTCTGGACTGCCTATGGATAGGGGTGTAGGTGATGCATCAATGGCAGTCTGAGTTGAGAACAGACTGCAAGCTCCAAATCCTCATCCACTGTTTAGTTTTCCCTTACCAAACTGCTGCTGTAGGTTGCACTGTAAATTACACCATTGTTGAACTGTATTCACACGACTGTCAGAAAAGCAGGTTCTCCACAGGGAACTAAGTTATTACATGGCATTGGGTAAATTTCATGGAAACTAACATCCATGATAACTGAAGGAGGAAAATTGGGTCCCTTACCTTGGGAATTTTCCTTCTTGATAGCTCTAATGGAAATCCACTAATTACTCTAGGGACAATCTCCACCGTGACCAGCAGGAGGCAGAAGAAATTTAAACTGGGCACGCTCCATAGAGACCTTCTCCTCTCAGCCTGCCAGTTGTTTCAAAGGTCAGAACCTGAAAGAAACTTGTTAAACAGCCAAGCCTAGCCTCCCCTGACTAAGGGGAGTACCCCAGGAACTACCAACACAACTGAAAAGCGAAATTTGCCATTTGTAAAGCGACCAATCCTACACTACGATAAGGGAATAAATAAGTCACTACTCTCCCTGTCTTTCATATTTTGTTTCCTCCCACCCCCTTAAAAATAAATAAAAAAATAGGGAGGGCTGAATGGGTTTCCAGTAGAGCTATCAAGAAGGAAAATTCTCAAGGTAAGGGACCCAATTTTCCTTTCTCCTCAGCTCTACTGGAAACCCATTCATTACTCTGGGGACATATCAGAGCAGTGTCCCAACAGACCAGACAGAAATGAAAAAACAAACAAAAAGCTCCCACCCCTATACATGAAGTTAGTGGTCCAGCACCTGTTGGACTGAATGCTACTTCAGCTGAATCAAGGGTGTGAATTTTGAAGTGTCTCGTAAATGTGTGAATGCTGGACCACGTAGCAGCTGGGCAGTTCTCCTACTCAGGAGCCCTGGTCCTTAAAGTCCAAGATACAGCTACACCTCTCACTGAATGTGGTAGAACTTCGGAAGGGGGTGACCAATCCTAGGCCCTGTAGGCCTCCGTGATACAGACCGAAACCCATCTAACAAGGACAGCCTTAGATGCCTTTAGATCCTGTATCCAAGATCTATAATTGACAAACAGTTCAGACGACTGCCAGAACGTTTCTGTTGTACTAAAGTAAATTTCAAGGGCCTTATGAACATCCAAGTTGTGCCAGGTCTTTTCCCAAAAGATGAATGGGTCTACGGCAAAAAGGAAGGATGTATGATCTCCTGGGCCCTATGAAACCTTTACACCTAAAATTGTGTTAATTTTAGGTATAAAAGGCCTGATCCAGTTGAAGCACCACCAATTCCTTCTTCAAAACACTAAAAGCTGGTTCAACTGAGAGGACACCCTAACTCAGAGGCATGTCTTGCCCAAATTATTGCAACTAAGAATGCTACTTTAATGGAAAGAAAAAAAGAGAAATCTCCTTCAGTGGCTTGAATGGCAGCTTGAGCAGTGCTTTGAGACTACTCTAAGTTCCAATTGGGGCATCAATGGACCACTTGAAGCGAGATAAGTCTCAAAGTCCTCATAAACCTCTTTACGTGTGGATGACTGGATAATTTAACCCAAGAGTGTTCCCATGACACTGTCCAATGCTGTCACCTGTCACGTCAGCGTGTTCAGTTTCAACCCCTTGTTCAGTCCCTCTTGAAAAAATTCATGTACATTTCAAATCCTCGCTTTCATGGTTTAACCTCCTTAAGCGAACACTGCTCTACAAACATCTGCCAGGTGGTCTGGTAGATATATTTATTTATTTACTAGATTTTTACCCCACCCCTCCTGAAAACAGCTCGGGGCGGCTTCCAACAATAAAAAACACATATAAGATACATATAAACAATTTAAAACACATCAAAAAAACAATTCAAGGTATTAAAACAGGGCCTGGGAAACATTAAAACAATAAATAAGGTAGGGGAGATAAAACCCTCTAACCCCCCCTGCCCAAAGGCCTGGGCAAACAGGCGAACATCCAGGTTTTACAACTTCGCCGGAATGTCAATAGGCTTGGGGCCAGGCGAGCTTCCTCTGGAAGGGAGTTCCAGAGGCGCGGCGCGGCCACCGAGAATGTCCTCTCCATTGTGGCCCCCCGCTTAACGCAGGGGACCTCCAGGAAGGCACCCCCGGCAGACCGAAGGAGCCTCTCAGGGGCGCGGTGGTCCCTAAGGTACGAGGGGCCGAGACCTTGAAGGGCCTTGTAGATCAACACCAAAACCTTGAACCTAGCTCGGCACACTACTGGCAACCAGTGCAGAGTCCGGAGCACAGGTGTAATGTGCTCCCGACGACCTGTCCCCGAAAGGAGACGGGCCGCCGTATTCTGCACTAGCTGCAGCCTCCGAACCAGGAACAAGGGAAGCCCCACGTGGAGCGCTTTGCAGTAGTCCAGCCTCGAGGTGACAAAGGCATGGATGAGGGAGGCCAGGTCCGGGTCGGAGGCGAACGGACGCAGCCTCCGCACCAGATGCAACTGGCGGAAAGCAGCCTTCGCGACTGCCTCCACCTGCCGCTCCAGGCATAGATCTGCATCCAATATCACCCCCAGACTCCGGACCTGCTGAACTATAGGAAGGCGAACCCCCCCCCCCCGATCAGGGGTGCCACTACCTCCCTCGCTCTCCCCATCAACATCACCTCCGTCTTATCGGGGTTGAGCTTCAGTCTGCTCTGCCACATCCACTCCGCCACGGCCTCCAAACACTGGGATAGCAATGAGACAGCAGGGTCTGGGTCAATTGAAAAAGAGAGGTACAGCTGAGTATCATCAGCATAGTGGTGACATCGCACCCTGAACCCTCTCACGACCTCCCCCAAGGGCTGCATATATACATTAAATAATAATGGAGACAGAATGGAACCCTGCGGAACGCTGCATGATAAAGCGTGGGGGCAAGGTGTCTCATCCCCCAGCGCCACCCGCTGGCTTCTCCCCGAGAGGAATGAGCGGAACCATTCAAGAACAGTCCCATCCAGCCCCCCCAGGTCACGCAGCCATCTCAACAGCAGCCCATGGTCCACGGTATCAAAAGCGGCAGATCTATCTAGATGAGAAATGTCGAACATCCTGCATCCATCTCCTGGCGGAGGTTGTCGACCAAGGCCACCAACACCGTCTCAGTGCCATAGCCAGGGAAGAACCCAGATTGAAACGGGTCCAGGAAACCGATGCTATCTAGATGGAGCTGGAGTGCCACCACCCGCTCAATAACCTTCCCTAAAAAGGGGATGCATCCACGTCCAAATATGGTTTCTTCAGTAGCCTCCTTGAGGCTGGGCGACAGCCTCCCCTGCTGCAAGGGCACGTTCACTACTCTCGCCAGCACCGTCCCCAACATCTCCCTGGAGGCTTTCACCAACCAGGACGGGCATGAATCGAGTTCGCAACAGGTGGCCCTCACCGACCCCAAGACATCCACCGCATTGGCCGGCGTCACTTCCTGAAACTCCCCCCACAAAGTTGGACCAGACGGGGCCTCCATCACCTCGTGCTCTCCCCCTACTGCCCCTAATCCAGCGTCAAAGTTGCTCTGAATCCAAGTGATCTTGCGAAGTAGTTGACAAACTCCTCACAGCTGGCCTGGGACAAGTCCCCGTCCAGGTGGAGGTCGGTCGGACTGACCAGCCCCTGCATCACACAAAACAGCTGCGCTGGGCGTGACTTCGCAGACGCTATGAGGACGGCAAGGAAGGAGTTCCTTGCTGTCCTCACAGCCTCAACATAGGACTGCAAATGGGCCCTATGGAGAAATCGGTCTGAGTCAGATCGAGTCCGACGCCAACGTCGCTCCAGCCTCCTCGTTTCGTACACCGCAGTCCCTCAGTAAACCAAGGGGTCCTGCGGTGATAAGACTGAGGCAGAGGGCCTCAGATGCCCTTAGTCAATTGTTTTGTGGCAGACAACAGAATATTTAGGAGCACATCTGAGTAATCCAGGTGTTTCAGGGTGGTGCGTTCAACCTCCAGGCTGTTAGCTTTAGAAACTCTGGATTTTTGTAGGTTACTGGGCTCTAAGATAGAAGGCTCAGAAGACCAGAGAGGCATAGCATTTCCCTTAAGCTCAGTGCCACCAGATCCAAGAACCATGGCCTCCTGGTCCAAAACGGTGCCACCAAGATTACTGATGCCACTTCCTTTCTTAGTTTGTTTATTGTTCTTGATATTAGAGGAATCAGTGGAAAGGCGTATAGCTGGCCTCGAGGCCATGTTTTGTTTAAGGCATTGACTGCCTCTGCTCCCTACTGACGTACACGGGACATGAACCTGGAAGTCTTGATGTTGTTGCTGGAGGCAAAGAAATCAATTAGGGGTATGCCACAGGTCTGGACTATCAGCTGGAATGCTTGATCACCCAGAACCTATTCGCCCTGGTCCAACTGTTGTGGCTCAACCAGTCTGTCTGCACATTGTCTTTTTCTTTGATGTGAAGAGCCCTGATGGATAGAACGTTCAGTTCCACCTGCAGTAGTAACTGTACAGTCTCCTAGTTGGACATGAAGGTAGACCTGGACTTGAATCCCCCTGGTTGTTGACATATGCCTGGGTGACGTTGTTGTAGCTGTAAGATCAGCACATGCTGGCCCCGAATCCTCAGGGCAAAATACAGCACGTCCAGGTGAATCGCCCTCAACTCCATCCAGTTCATTCTGTCTCTCGCATCGATTCCAGACCATGCTCCCTGTATGAAGCTCTACTGCAGATGTGCCCCACAACTATGGAGACTCAAGTCTATGGTGACTATCAGCTGGTTGGGATCCGACAGGGGCAATGCATTCAGGAAGCAAAGCAGTAACAGTCACCAAGTCAGCGGATCCTTCACCTGTTGAGGGGCAGACAGTTGAGGATTGAGTCCCTCCCGTGATGTGGGTCTGGGAAGGTCAAAGGAACACTTGTAGAGGTTGCATGCGTAGGCTGTCCCACTGCAGCTGTTGTATGCACGACACAAACAGCCCGTGAAGACTAGCTAGGATCTTGAGTGGAGATCGAGCTGCTGATTGCACTCGAGACGCCAAGGCTCTGATTTTGTCCTCTGTCTGGGGGGGAATATAAAGTTCGCTTAATGCAGTGTCCAGAATTATCCCAAGATGCTCTAGGTGTTGTGTGGGAGTAAGCTGGCTTTCTTCTGTGTTGTTGATGAAGCCAGGATGTTCTAAGCATGTCCTGGTGATGTCATGCATGGCCTGGGCGCTGCTTGGGGATATGACCAGATCATCCAGTATGCCTTTTAATTGCAGACCTTCATGAAGGTTCTTGGGGCTAATGAAAGGCCGAAGGGAAGCACCCGGTATTGCCAATGCCTGTGATTGTATGAGAAGCAGAGCTATTTGCGATGTCCCCTTTGGGACATGGAGTAAGGCTTCCTTTAAATCCAAGGATGCCATCCAATCTCCCAGGGAGATAACTAGACAGATGGACTTTAGGGCCTCCATTTTGAAGTGCTTGGGTCTCACCCATCTGTTTAGCTTTTTTAGGTTGAGCGCTGCTAGCCTCTCCAGAGTTTTTCAAAACCAGAAATAGAACCGAGTAGAGCCACCTGCCTTTTTCCCATTCGGCTCTATGGCCCGCACATCGTAGAGCCTTTCTATATCCTTTGCCATGGCCCTGTGTTTTGAGGGGTTGTGAGAGGTCGGAGAAATGAGGAAGGACTCCAGGGGGTTTCCCTTGAATTCTATAGCATATCCCCTTGATACAGTAACCCTGACACCCCAAACATCTGAAGTCGTATCGGTCCACCTGTGCAGAAAGTGAAGCAGCCTTTCTCCCAGCAATGGACCATCGTCACACCTCGTGCTGAGATAGTCATGCTTCGTTTGCCTGTGTGGCACTGGTCCCATGTTTTGGAGATTGCGACCCAGAGAATCTGTTGTACCGCTGCCGTCAGCCTCCTCCCTCTATGGTCGCCCTTAGAGTGAGAAAAAAATAATCTTCCCACACTGGAGGGGATGTAATATTGAGACCTGCTATAGGGGTGAAAAAAACTCCTTTGGTGTTAAACTGTTGGAGAGTGTGTTTCTTCATTTTGTGAGAGGCCTCCTCCTCCAGCACTTTATCAAAACAGACCCTGAAAAGCTTTTCTCCGCAAACACTCCTGACACCAGGAGATTCTTGGACGAGTCACCAAAACAATATCAAATCCAGAGCCTCCTTCTTGCAGCTACATCTGCTGCAATGCTTCTGGCTGCCCAGAAGATGGCATCAGAGGATGCACCAGCAAATAAAGGCTGAAGCTAGGTGGATTTCCAGGGCAAACTTTTTATTCTGTTTAGCTGAGATCCCTGGCTATTTGGCTTGCTTGAACTATTGGAGAAGTGCTCAGGCAAAGAAAGACAAGACAGCAGATATGCAGAGGACTGAAGCAGCAGCTTTGAAGCGCCTTCTTAAGTTTGACTCAATGACCTTATCTGTGCCGTCCTTGGGGTACAGAACCACCTCCGATGGAAACACTGACTGCCTAGCTAACGAAGCTTTCAGCAGCAGGGGCATCCTCCAGATTGGAGAGGAGCTCAGGCAGCTTTCCCTTATCTGGTGTCTCCTTTTTCATGGCCCCTTTCTTGCCCTGATTCAGGGGTACAGAGAGCTATTCCTCCCCAGAGGACACATCTCCTTGTCCCTCTTCTTTCTCCTGGCTATGATCCACCTGTCCTCCTTGAGGATTTGGGGGGGTGGGGGTGTCAGAGGAGTCAGTGAGCTTCAGCAGCTCTAGGAGGACCCTTTTTGGTTTTTTGAAAGCTGGGAGCTTCCCCCCGTGCTCTCTGGGTGGGTGTGCTTTTTATTCTTTACCCACCCCTACTTTTTTAGGCTCTCACAAGGGAGGCCAGGATTTTACCCAGGGCCTCCATCTGCAAAGACTCTGCAGGGGACAAATGGGGGTTTGGGGGGGGAGTGGGTCTCACTATGTCCTGGTCCCTGATTTTTAGGATCCAGATTGGTGTGCTGTCTGGCAGGCGCCATTTTAGATTAGGCAGGCTGCTGTGGCATGCACCTTCTGGGCTCTTCCCTTCTCTTTGGGGCTGGCTGGGGCTGCAGGGTGCTTTGACTCACTAGCAACAGGCTCGATGGGCAGAGGGAACGCCTGCTGGTATTCCTTTGCACCCATCCTTCCCAAGTCTGCGGAGCCAGGAGACAAGGGAGAGGCTCTTCCTTTCTCTTCTGGGCTGGCCAGGTGCGCAGGGTGCCTGGACTGACCAGCAGAGGGGCTTGATGGGAGGTGGAAGCACCTGCTGGAACTCCCCCGTCCCCATCCTTCCCTCCTGTCCGAGTTCTAGGAACCAGGGGAGAGGGACAGTGGAAGAGGAGAGAGTCACCGGTCAGTTCTGCTGAGACAGAGTGAAGGGTCAAGCTGGGATATGGCTGCTGCTGCTGCTGCTGCTCCAATCTGTCCTAATCCACCACACTACCCTAGGCCATGGTTTAATTGCTGTCCCAGGGGAAGGATCCTGCCCTGTGCTCAACACGTCTACTCTGTGACCTACTAGTACCGAGGCAGAACTCCAACTGTCGGGCTGAGAGAAGAAGATCCGTTTGAAGCATGCCCAGTTTGAATTTCTTCTGCCTCCTACAGGTCCCAGCTGCAACTGTCCCCAGTGTAATGAATGGATTTCCAGTAGAGCCAAGGAGAAAAATGCAGCTTAACACGTTGCTTTCCAACTCTATAATGGAGCTCAATAAGCAGAATCAGACCACAGCATTTAAATCTCTGGTCTTAACTAATTTCTCTGTATATTTTGAGACTATCATTTCCATTTAAAATAGCTAAAACTAAATTCCGTATAATGCAACAATGATGCTAATAGTGAAACTTATCTATTTTTAGCTCTGAGGCCACTGTATTGATTTGTTATTCACACACGATTTGTACAGTCACAAGGTGAAACACCAGTAAAATAAAATCAACTGTTTGAGAGACAAATATTTCTGGTAAGTGAATAGTAAGGCAAAATTAAAGTTTTAGAACTTATCAATTGCTAATCACTTCAGCTCCATGAACTCAAAAGTCTTGAGTAAGAAAATGGCCTAAGATGCACACCAGAATGAGAATCTGCTAATTCCGATTTAACTAATTTTACACACTGCAGTAGCACATATCGGTGCCCATTAGAAAGCCCTTGTCCCCCAAAAATCTACATCCTAGATTTACTTTTAAATTGTAAGCTCTTCAAAACAGAGACTGACATTTCTTATGCTTGTAGAATGGCAAGCTCTGATCAAGACCAGGGCAGTAGGGTTAGGAGTAAATAAACCCAAAGTAGTAAAATCAAAAAGAGTGTACTATCCATAGAAGATTAAGGTTGACTGATCACACCTATGCCTTAAACTGGTCATTTCTTATACATATTTACATGTCAATAATGGAAATCTGTAATGCATTTTAAAAGACACTGTCTGCAATTGTCATACCACTTACTCTGTACCAGTCCCACTGAAATCAGTGTGATTATGAGTCCAGAGTAAGCGTCCTGAGTATTGCAGCCATTCTCAGCCTTGTTGTTCACTCGACACATACACTGGCACTATCATTTTGGTAGCAAGCAAGGAAGTGACAGTTGTTATTCTGAAGCTCTTACAATCTAAAAGTCAGTCTTCCGCAGCCTGTTAAAACGTCCATTGTCTGATTATCAGCAAAATGGAGCTGAAATTAATTTACTTACCTGTCTTGTATGTGATACTGCATATTCAAGTCATTAATTACAAATGGACTCCTGAGTTTTGCATAGGCAACTGCTTTGTCCAGTGGAAACCCTAACAGAGATTATTAAGGATTAGTTGTTGCTAGAGCATCTAAATAAATGGGTAAAAACTCTTTCAAGGTTATACATATCACCTAAACTGGGAGATATTTTTATGTTTCACCAGACTACCTGAACTTATATTAAGCATTTGGGTTTTAAGGGAATATGGTCTTTTAGAAAGTTTAATAAATGTTGACTTGACTGAAACATAACTGCTACGAGGGTCCTGTATTAGTGGCTCACTTTTGAGTCAGTGAGAATTGGGCCATTGTAACATCTCTGCATCCCAAAATTTGTTTCTATGGTTGTCTTTAGACATAATAGCAATGGGTGTCTGCATGCATGTTTTGAACTTGATATGAACACCAGTTTGGCCGTGTTCACCATGTGGTGCTGCTTAGACACACAGCCCATCTTGGGGCAAATTGGTGTTTTGCCCACCACCAGATCTCAGCACACAAATGCTGCCACCTCATTCCCTGTGTTGTACCTGATAACACAGCACAGGATATCATTAGGCACAATGTTGGCCATGTGCTCAGCCAGAACACACAAATTTGTCCTTGTGATGCAATGGTGTTCACATTGCGTGTTCAACGTGTGGCCAAACTGGTGTTGGGATTGTTATGGTGCTTACGCACAATGGCCAAACACGTGCTTAGGGGTTTTGACACCTGATCTTTGTTATGTCTAAAGATACCCAATATTAGAAAGTCTCATGTTTTTTTTATTACCAGTCACTATACAATTTAGTATTCTGTCAGTGTACAAGAAGCTTAGAACTCTAGTACAGCATTCAAGACTAAGGGAGTTTTAGGCAAGTGCCTCCACACTTATTATCCACCAATCACCCACCCATGATGCATGTTGCAGGGCTGCACTGGCGCTTGTCTAAAAAAAAACCTAAGATGCATTGACATAACTGTGTACCAAGCTTAAATAATACTAGTTCCAATTTTTACCAAAAATATTTAGTTTTCCTAGAACCAAATGTCTCTAAGTAGAAGAGAATCTTATATTATACACGGCTATCAGCAGCAGCATAGTAGCTTCTTTGGACAACAACATTCATCCACCGAATCATTAGATTATTCCAAATGCCATACAAAAAGTATATGACTAAATATTTAACATGACAGCATTTAAAAACATCACTGTTGAAGAACTAAAAGCAGGTTTTAAGATACTGATATTGGGTTGGTCAATTTTTTCCTTTAAAAAAAGCTCTGTTTTCTTTCCCCGCAGACGATTAGCAGAATTACAAGTGAATAAATTTTCCATTAAGAACAGAAAATGAAAAGGTGAAAATATTGTTTAAAAGTTAAGGAAGTACATAATATTATGCCTGAAAAGCACTGCAATACTAAGGAATTGTCTGGGCAAAATTCCCAGTTTTGGTTTTACTGGTATGATTGTATTATTTTTACATGGGCAACGATGTTTACAAGTAGTTTATTAAAACACAAGACAAAGAAAAAATGATATTTGATAAAAAATATAGATATATGCATGAAAATGAACTGGAAACCAAATTCAGTAACGCATAAATGATTTTACACAGTACCAATAAATGGTTTAGAAATAAAAGACTAATGACTAGTAAATGTAAACTAGAATTTTTAAATGGGAAGCGATTTATAATAGAAAAGAGAATTGTGTCTTAACTGTGAATTCTCTTTCTAGCAGGGAAACCAGACAGTCATTCGCTTTGGGGTTGGTTCCCCTCTTCCACTCGCAGGAAGCTTTGGGGTATGCGTAGAAGGGACGACCCTTTGTGAATCTCCAGTTAGTCCAACAGCTGAAGAACTAAAGAGTAGAGCTAAGAAAACTTGAATAAAACAACAATTCCAATAAGTAATTGAATTCAGCCAATCCAGGGGTGAGTGTCTGTCTGTCCGGTATCTCTACCAGAAAGAGAATTCACAGGTTAAGACCCAATTCTCTTTGGGATACTGGCCAGTCACTTCCTTTGGGGATGTACCAAAACAGTAAGCTACTTATTATTCGGAAGAGAGTTACAGATCTAATCCAGAACTGACTGTAGGGCTGTCTGGCCGGAAGTGGCTTCCGCAAAGTCTTGGGTGTGAATTTTGTAATGCTTAACAAATGCGTGCAGAGAAACCCATGTTGCCGCTTTACATACTTCCTCATACGAGGCCCTAGCATGAAAGGCTGCTGAGGTAGCTGCACCCCTCTCTGAGTGGGCCCAAATGCTTGAGGGAGCACTACCTGTAGCTTTATAGGCCTCAACAATACACCAAGTAACCCATTTTGAGATTACTGATTTTGAAGCTCTCTTACCTTCAATCCCACCATGATCGCTACAAAGAGCTGAATATTGTCTGAATTCAGATGCTCTGTTTGAGCAGATTTTTAATACTCTCCTGACATCTAGACGATGCTACTGTTTTTCTTGTGGATGTATCTGTGGCTAGGGTCCCCTTGTGTTTGAATCTCGAGAAAAATTGAGGGAGCTGGGTGTTCTCCACTGAAGCAAATAAGTCTATTTGTGACCTCCCCAATTCCTCCACTACCATCTGCCTCCTGACATAGTGCCCATTCCCCCAGGTCCAGGTAGTGTCTGCTTAGCCAATCGGCTGACACTTTGTCTATTCCTTTGAGGGATGTTATGTTTGCCTTCACCCAAGTAAGCAGTCTGGTTGCCTTGGTGTGACGGCGGAGACACTTGGATCCCCCTTGATTGTTTATGTATGCCTTCATTGTTGTGTTGTCCATGTAAATTAACACATGAATACTCCCTGTGAAGTTCCTCAGCATCAGTTTCCCAGCTCTCAGTTCCAGCCAATTGATGCTGTGCTGGCTTTCCTGTGCTGGCGTCTGCTCTAGGTGGGCCCCCCATCCCGTTAGACTTTCATCTGTTGTTATTAATGCTCTCTTTTGTTCTAATAGGAGGTCTCCTTGCTGAAACCTGCGTGTTAGTCTCCACCAGTTCAGTGCCTTTTTTACCTTTTCAGGTAGGATTACCCATGGGTTCAGGCCTCGGTGATCTCCATCTGGAATGGTCTCAGAAGCTGTTGCAACACTTTCTGATGAAAATGAGTCCAGTGGAGGTGCTGGATGTATGAGATTAGGAGTTCCAGCAGGCTGGTGAGGGGCTTCAGCCTTATTCTGTTACTCGCTTGCAAGGTTGCTATCATGGTTCTGATGTTTCTCTGCCTCTTGGGAGATATATACAGTTTAATTGGGTGTCTATTATAACACACAGGTGTTACAACCATTGTACCGGGGTTAATTGGTTCTTTTTTCCATTTTATTACCAAACCGTGGCTCGAAAGGTACTCTATTCTTCTGTTTAAGTCCCTTCTTGCTTTCTCCTTGGACGGGGATCTGATTAGCAGATCGTCCAAATCCCCTCTACCCTTACATTGGCAATGAAGAATATCAGGACTTTCGTAAACGTTCGGGGTGAGGACGCCAGCCCGAACAGGGGAGTCTTGTACTGCCAGTGAACCTGGTTGTACATGAACCCGAGCCACATCCGGTGCGCAAGTCTCACTGGTGCATAATGGTATGTCTCCTTCAAGTCCAGCAAGGCTAGCCAGTTATCCTGTGAGATTGTCTGACATGACGGTTGCCATGCAAAAGGTCCAGTATCTTACCCACCGGCTTAGTTTCTTTAAATCCAGGACTGCGGATTTCTTTGGGATTAGGAATAGGATGGAGTACAGTCCCTGGGCTTCCTCCCCGGGACAGGTCATATCACCCCTATCTCGTGCGGTCTGGCAATTTCCTGTAGCACTGCCTGGTGTTTGAGCTGCTCTAACAAAGCAGGGGAGATCATGAAATGGTCTGGGGGCAATTTCTGAAACTCTATGGAATATCCTTGTGATATTACCTCAAGTACCTAGGAGTCCGAGGTCAATTTTGCCCAGGTTTTCGAGACATTTTGGAGCCTGCCCCTATGACTCTGTCCTTACCTTGCTGATAGTCAGGAATCCTGTTTTGCCTATCCTGTGGTTCCTGCCCTAGGTCTGTTCGAGAGTTGGAATTGCCTTTTGCCCTACCATTTTGGTTTGCATTTGAAGTCTCAGTTTTGGGATTGGTTACCCAAGGGGACTGTGGTCCCCGAGTATCTATATGCAGGATGGAAGGTTTTCTTTTTTGGCCCAAGCTGTTGTAGCATCTGCCTTTTTGCTTTATTTGCATCCGCTAGGACTTTATCTATGCAGGTATCAAATAGTTTTGTGCCCTGGTAAGGTCCAGATATGAGGAGGTTTTCGGCTACCGTGTCCCCAATTCCATCTAGCTGCCACGTTAGCCACTACTGTTCTAGAGGCCCATGAAAGTGTATCTGTTGATGCATCCACCAAAAAGGTGACAGACAGTAAGATCCTCGAGGTCATGACCTTGGCTCTTTCGTTGGATATGGCTGGAAACAGAATCTCTTGGAACCAACTAAGGAATGCCCTTGCCGTGTAGGATGTGGTAGTGGCCATACGGAGCGGCGGGGCTGAGGGCTCAGTAGAGCAGACTCTATGCCCTTATCCATGGTGCTTTTTGCGTAACAGTCCACATCTGCAAGGAAGACCGTCTGCCTTGTCAGCAAGGCTGCTGCCACATAGGGCTTCCTTTTGCCTTAAGAATGAGTGTAAGGATTCTTGAACTTTCGTTATTCTGAGGGACCATCCTGGCTACTTCCACTCAGATATGATTAACCTCATGGAAGCTTTGTCCAATGACATGCCCCTGTCTCTACCATGCACCTGAGCAATGTAGGCCCTGGGTGCTCCTAAGAGCCCTCCTTCCTGGCTTTCTCTTGTAGCTGCAGGGTTTGTGTGACGTCTCATAAGCTCTTCCCTATAGGTAATAGGGAATTCTCTATATCTTGATTATCTGGCCATTTAAAAAGGTGTCTTTTCAAGAATTTGGCACTTCTCTAGAGAGGATTCTGCCTCTGTCTGATCCTCTAGTTCCAATTCTCTCACTTGTTCCTTCTCCAAGGAGGAGTCCCTGAGAAAGGACAATTGGGTCACTTACCTTGTGAATTGCCCTTCTGTTAGGATGCGCAGGATGGGAACTCTTTACTCTGAGAGGCAGACTTCAAAGGAATCCAACTGGCCATGCGCAGAGGGGGTTTGTCTCTCCCATTTGCCAGTTGTTTAAAAGCTGTAACAATAACTATACAACAAAAGCTCCTCAAAAAAGGTGGGTTTTTATTTTATATTTATATTTTTATGGCTTCCCCCCTAAAGTGGTTTTATATTTGTATTTTACATGTTTTATATTTTAAGCCACCCCAAGCTGCTTTGCAGAAGGGGCAGAGTATAAAATTGGATCACTTATAAAACTGTATAATAAATAAATAAAATAAATAAATGAATGAAAAAGGGAAAAGACTTCAAGTAATGTGAAAAAATTGAGGGTAAGGACTAAGGGTATTATTTGCTGATCCCTCGGAACAACTTGGATTGATCCAAGCCATCCCAAAATAAATTGGAAATTTGAACTGATGCCAGTTAATAAAAATTCCACAATGGGAGGGCTGAGTTCCTGTCCTGCACATCCCAGGAGAAAGGGCAATTCACAAGGTAAGTGATCCAATTGCCCTTTCTCCTGGGATGCACAGAATACGAACTCTTTACTCGGGATTTTCCAGAGCAGTAATAAGTTTACCAAGGAAGGGAAGAGCCTGGATCAAATCAAACTGAAAACATTACTCGAGTACCCCCTGCAGAACCCTGCGGCCGAATACCGCATCTGCAATGTCTAGTATGTCAATTTTATAGTGTCTAGTAAACAAGCGAGAGCTAGCCCAGGTGGTCACCCTACATATCTCCATATATGGAACCCTGGTCCTCAAGGCCCAGGAAGTTGCTGCCCCTCTGGTAGAGTGGGGAACAATACCTTGTGGAGGCATTAAATCAGAGGTTCTTCACGCCTCTGAAATGCATGCAGAAATCCATCGGCCGATGGATGACCTAGAGGCTTTACGCCCTCATTTCTTTAAAGTGACATCTACTAGAAGGGCTGAGGACTTCCTATAGGTGGCAAGACCTAAGAAGGTAAATTTTAAGCGCCCTTCTTATGTCCAAGGTATGCCACAACTTCTCTAGAGGATGGACTGGTGGTGGACAATAGGACAGAAGTACTCTCTCTTCCTGCCTGTAAAAAAGTGGTCACCTTCGTAATAAAGTAAGGGTCTAGCCTGAGGACCAGTATGTCTTCCTTAAATATACACAACGAGGGGTCCATAGAGAGGGCTCCTAACTCTGAGACCCTCCTCACTGGCTATTACAAAGGTAATGGCTATTACAAAGGTGACCTTAATAGTGAGAAAATAAGTTGAAGCCTCATTAAGAGGCTCAAAAGGCAGACCGGTCAGGGATTTAAGAACTAAATTTAATCTCCAAGTGAGGAATCTGTGCACCACTGCGGAAGAGAAAGCCTTAGCGGCCCGTAGGAATCTTTTAATATGAGGGTGATTAGAGATACTCTTGCCCCAGTGACTGAAATGGTGCTGTTTAATGCCACCACCTGTCTAACTACGGTATTAGCCTAAAGGCTCTTGTCCTAACCCTCCTGTAAAAATAAGAAAATGTCCGCAATCTTAGGACTTTGGGGATTCAGATGTCTGTATACTCACCAAGCAGTAAAAACTCACCAACTGCATTTGTAGATGCGCTTTGTTGACTGGTGCTTTGAGGCCATGAGCATTTGGAGAACTGTGTCTGAGTATTTGAAGCTTTTTAGGGCTGTGCGCTCAAGAGCCAGACAGCCAGATGAAGAAAGTCCTCGTAAAGGACTGGGCCCTGAGAGAGATCTGGATTTGTCGGCAGCAGAAGAGGTTCCACTCTTGATAGATTTACCATGTCCGCAAGCCAGGGATGTCTGAGCCAGTGAGGAGCCGCTAGGATGATGATGGCTCCTTCCTTGCAAATTTTGCTGTTAGTTCTCCCTATGAGGGGGAATGAGGAGGAAGGTATACAATATCCCTCATGGTCAGGGTAGGTTGAGCACATCTATCACCTTTGCTAGCAGGTGACTGGTGCTGGAGAAGAATCTTTTGCACTTGGTGTTCACCCCGGACACAAACAGGTTTAGGATTGGGGAACAGGGCTATCTGTCTGAGCGCTCCCAGAGACAGAGTACATTCGCTCAGGTCTACCTTTCATCAGCTGAGCCAATCTGCCATGTTGTCGGTAGATCTCTTGATGTGAAAGGCAGTCAGACAACAGGTTCTGTTCTGCCCATGCAAGCATCTCCCTGGCTTACCTGTTGAAGGTGAAAGATCTGGACCCGCTCTAGTTTCCGACATAGGCCAGTGCCATGGTGTTATCCGTATAAATTAGAACGTGGGTTCCTCGGATGTGAACAGCGAAGTGGAGGAGGGCTAGATGAATTGCCCTGAGCTCTAGCCAGTTCATGCTGTTCATCTTGTCTCAGGGAGACCAGGTGCCCTGTGCGTAACTGCCCTGCATAGGAGGCTTGCATCTGTGGTTATCACCTGTCTCGGTGGATCGGGGGAGTGGGACCCTGACAGTGAACCGGTGAGGCTCCATCCATCAAGAGAGAGACTGAATGACTTTGGGTGTTAATGTCAAATACACCTTGGTCTTCCCCTTAATTTTGGCTTGTCATGGGAGAAGGAATCTCTGAAGGGGCCAGAGATGCAGTCTCACTCATGCCAAGTGTTGGAGGCATGGCACCATGAGACCTTGAAGACTGGCCAGCTGGGAGAGAAGAATCCTTTTATGGGAGAGGGCCCTTGTTATGAGGTCTCTGATTTTCACCTGATGAGCAGGCAGGAGAAAAATCCTGTCCAGTTTCATATCTATTATCTCTCCCAGATGTTCTACTGATCAGAATAGGGTGATTTGACTTTTGTCTAGGTTTATTATGAATCCATGGCACGACAGGACTTGTTCACTGCTTGCACAGCCTCTGTCTGCGAATGGGACCGAATCAAGATGTCATCCAAATATGGGTGTATGAACGTGCCCTGTGTTCGAAGATGGGCCACGAGTTGTATGAGAACCTTGGTGAAAGTTCCCAGGGTGGTTGCTAGTCTGAATGGGAGAGCTCGAAATTGCCAGTGAGCCATGTTGTAACTGAACTGGAGCCACTGCCAATGTGTGGGACAAATGGGCGCATGTAGGTAGGCGTCCCCTTAAAAATCGAGAGAGGCCAGCCACTCACCCCTTGCTATTGCCAGGCATATGGAAGACAAGGTCTCCATTCTGAACTTTTTGATCTTGATTTGTTTAGAGTTTTTAAATCAAGAACAGCTCTCCCCTCGCCATTTTTCTTCGATACTAAAAATAAAACTGGTTTGATGGCTCCTGTTGATGCCAGCCTGTGGATCTCTCCCTGCATTGCTAGATGTTTCTGGTTGCAGCAGGATTTGGGGGATATGCAATAAAGTGGTCGAGAACTGGAAAACTCTTTATCGTGTAACCCCTTGAGACTGTTTCCAGAACCCAAGCATCTGATGTCACGTGAGCCCAGTGGTATGCAAAAAGGAAAAGTCTTCCCCCTACCAGTGAACCGTCTTCCTCGGGCAAGTCTTGTAGGCAGGAGTCCTGCTTTCCTTGCTGCAGAGCTGGGTTGGGTCTGCTGGATCTGTGGTCGAAATTCTATCTGCCCACTCTAGGCCATCTTCTTCTGGCTCCTCTGCCTCGAAAGGGAAAGGAAGGGGAAGTCTTCACAGGTAGGAAGTAAAGAGAAAAGGCTTGTTGGAAGGTTGAAAAAGTTTGTGTATTAAACTGTTGAAGAATGTGCCTCTTTTCTTTATCCCCTGCATCCTTGAGGGCCTTCTCTAGTGAGACACTGAACAACTTACCTCCCTGATAAGCTCCTGCCACCAGAAGAGTCTTAGCATGGGTATCAGCCCTCCAGGATCTAAGCCATAGCCTACGCCTGGAAGATATGTTGGCTGCCATGTCACGTTGCCCAGGCCACCTGCATCAGTAGTAATGAATGAGGTTGCCATAGCAATGTTGGCTGACAACTTGCATGTGACCTTTTTGAGGCTTCTGGACTTTCTGATTTTGAACCATTTTAAAGTGGCCCTGGCACAATACAAAGAGCCAATGAACATGCGTAGAACTTACAAAATGCCTGCGGAGCCTGGACTTCACTCCCCTATTGATGGGGTCTTTCGGTCTATATCCCCTTCAGAGGGGAACACTGATTTTTGAGCTAGGGAAGCAGCTGCCACATCAATTTTAGGAGTGCCAAAAGAGAGAGCCTTGGTCTTAGAAAATGCATAGAGGGATTCTTGGGTCTTGTTAAGGCAGGGAGTCTTATTTGGTTACTGCCATTCTGACCTGATCGCCCGTTTAAATGCTTTATCCAGTAATATCCCCTTTTCCTTATGAATGATTTTGGGATGTAATCTCTATCGGAGTCCTCATCAGAGGATTCAGAGTGATCACCTTTGGGTCTCTTTTCAGTTATCTCCAACACTCTGTGTACAGAGAAATCACAATCCTGTTCACTAGGACCAGGAGCAGGGGTGTCAGGGGCCTGCACCTTCTCATTGTGAATCTCCCCCGATTCATCAGATTCCTCTTCTCCCTCAGACTCAGGATCAGTGGCTCCCATGGGGAGAGACAAAGCCCCAGGCACTTGGAGATTCTCTTCCTCTTCACACTCCTTCTTCCCTGTCAGGGTGAGGTATGGGGTGGGGGGTACCCGAGGTCTCCTCCTCAGAGGGCCCCCCCCCATGTTCTCCTAGCCCCTGGGCTACTCTGGGGCTTCCTGGCACCATTTCTCTCTACCCCTCAACACTCACAGTTGTGCAGCACTGGGGGTGGGAGGTGAGGGGGATTGCAGGGCGTCTCTTGTTCCCAGGCCTCAGTGCAGGTTCAGGGTGTGAGCGATGGGCTGGGAAGAGGGTGGAGGTGGACTTACAGTCCAATACCTTCTGCTGAGACTGACTACATCTGAATCACAGCTTTGCTCTGCCGCCAACTGCTGCAGGCAGTACAAGTGGTTCCTCCACCTGCCCTCTGCAGTGTTTTTTCTCCATGGGGTGTGAAAGGTGGGCAGTAGGTCCAATGTTGGCTCCGGTGTTCAGCCTTTCCTTTTTTCCCCCCACTCCTACGAGAAGAGTTCAAGAAGTTGCTTCTGCCGTCTCGGAGGCAGAAACAAAACTGGAGATTCATGGAAGTTCATTCCTTCTGCGCGTTCTCCAAAGTTTTGAGTTGCTGCCTCCTGCTGGTGAAAGAGGGGAATGACCCAAAAGTAAATGAATGTCCTATATCCCAAGGAGAAAAGTCCCTCTGAAAAGGTGGCCAACCTTCCTGAGCTGACAAATTTAACCCACTAGAAGATGATGACAAGAGGATATGTGAAGTGAAGTGAAGAGTCCCCATCCCCCCACCCCCAGTAGTGACTTCGCTAGGGACCAAGTGGCCCTCAGACAAAGCTCTGGGGTGATAAGCTGTGCAGCTAGCAAATTGGGTCACCTTTTATAGTCCACATCGCTATTTGAAAGGCAAATATGGTGAACCCCATGATTATTTAAGCTTAGCAATTTTATTATAATTTTAGCTAATTCTGCATTATCCAATCAGACTTATTTTACTTTCCATTTTTTATTCTGACCTGCCAATCTGGCCTATTTTATTTTTATTGGCGTAACTCCAACTAGGGACAAGGTCAAATTAGCCTTAAGCCTAGTAACGTCTATTCCCTATTCCTCTTTTTTGTTAGTCTGATTTTACTCATGTCAAACAAGCAAGCAGCATATAGCTATTAACCAAATAAAATATTACAGCACTCACCTTTAGAATGAAAAGAAATGAGACAATCACATAAAGGCCAGTTTTCCACGGGTTCATTTAAAACGACATCTTCTTCAAAAATTACCACGGTGATGTATTTAAACATGGAGAGGCGTTCAAGAATTTCCTTCATTGGTTTAGACTTGGATTTTTTTGCCATGGAACATATCCCAACTACAATCTGCCTTTCTGGTGGCTAGAATAAAAAAAAAAATAAGGCAAAAAAAAAATATTCGGGCTGGGAATTTTTTTCACATCTTCACAAGATATAAGTGCTTTATCCAAATGCGGGAATAATTATACTTTAAATGAACATTATTTCTTCTGCTCCTTTAGAGCATTAACCTTGTTTGTTACCATAGAGCTTGATGACCTCAACCGAGATCAGGATACTATTGTTCTAAGCAATCTTCAAACAGCAATGGACAAAATTAAACGTTAAAGCAAAACTGTGTTTGATAATCTGTTTTACTATTTTCATATGACAGAACCTTTGATAATTCAGTGGCAAGATTATTGAAGCAAATGTGAGAGCTGACTGTCACAGGAAAACAGCAAGGATAGTTGGGGGGCAATGAAGTCACTCTTTAGTCTTAGCAGTCACCCTTCCACAACCTTGCAAAAAACATGAATGGCCATCCAAGTACCAGTACCCACCCTTAAATTTTGACTGCCATTTCAGAATTAAGTATATGCCTCTTTATTTTGTAAATTTAATATACACTTGCAGCATCAGAAAATTGCAATTCCTGAATTCTGAAGCTCTGCAAAGATATGTACAGAAGCATTATTTGTAAATAATCTATTGAACTGATGACTTTCTTCATACACCCAGCACAATAGCAACATTTCATTCAACAGAAACAAGGACCTTAAGTATCTGCAACTTAAAATATCTCTCCTAGATAAAACTCTTTATGGCTCATCAATAATAAAGATCCCATCTTTTAAATAGTCTCTGTCTAGGTATTTATATGGTCCTCATCATTTTAATATGCAAATACACAAAACAATTCTCTTAACAATGACAAGATCACAAAAAATAATATTAAGAATCTTTGTTATGTACTTCGACGTGCTGCATTAAGATCTCAACCCAGTAAGGTGTTGATTGAAAAGTCTGCTCCAAACACAGCAAAGCTAATATGTTTAATTCCAACATCAATTCACATTTCAAATGAAGAATTTATTTCGTTACTTGGCTTGACTGGGGCCAAGATGTTCAATGCTTTATAGATTCAGTCTTTTTTATATGCCAACTCAGTTACTCTAAATTCTTAAACTAATGTTTTAAAATCCTTGGTAAATTACTCTATTAATTACCCCATCCAGATTATTAAACACTTGGTAAAGTACCTACAGAGTCATACTCTTCATCCTCATCTTCTGCATGGTCATAGAAGCTATCAAAGTCCGCAGATCTGGTTGGATCCAGCAACTCCTCTCCATCTTCACCACCCACAAAGAATCTAGGCGCATCACTCTCCGTTACACTCACAGACATGATTATAAAAATTAAAGGGATCTACGTAGACACTACAGCCACTTCAGTAGCGGAGATACTGTACATATTCCCCAGTAGCTAGGGTAACAATCCTTGCAGTTTGTCACTGCTTACGCAGTTCCTTGCTACAGTGATAAAGTCAGCTGCCAAATGCAGTTTAATTGATATCATCTGTCCATTGTTTTCCAGTTGTTTCATCAGTAAAAAAAGTCTCTGCTGGTTACCACTTCCTTGAGATGCTGTGGCAATCTTTTACCCTAAAGAAAGAAAAAATGCTTTTCAGATTATTTCTAATGTTTTCCAATAAAGTACTTGTATTACTCTACTAACACAAAAATTAAGATAGTGAAATTACGCTAAAAATGTCACAGTAATAGTAACCTAAAAAGATAAATACATACACGAAAGGGGAAAACTCATTTCAGGCCGATTCACACTAAAAATATCCTATATATTGATCATTAGGTATGGAATGGTAAGGAAACAAGAGTCAAATGCAGAGAATAGTTGTCTTTTTAATGTCAGTTGAGGAAGGACCATGTTCTTCCAACAGGAGAGCAATATCCTCAGGGATAAGAAACCCCAATTCTCATTCTTGGGAACAGGTGCTTCAAAAAGTTGCTTTCCCAGCCAATTTTCTTATCACATTACACAACTAAAATAAAGCAATGAGAGAGACTGTGACTTCCAGCAACTGTCAGATTTATCCTCAAAGCACTCCACTGGTGCAAGATTGAGTCTGCGTCAGTAGACCAAACTAAAAAGAAACATTATGAATAGGTGGTTAATTCTGCTAAAATTCCTTTTACAAAAGAACCTTGATTTTTAGCTTTTTAAAAATTTTATTTTTCCTGATTTGTAGCTTTTAAGGTATTTTAAAATCTGTAGCATTTTACTACAAGAAAGGTCATTTGGAAAAGAAAACAAATAGGGCTGATAGGGGGAAAAGTAGAATTTTAGAAATATAAGAAAGAGAATTTCAGCAAAATGAGTCTTCTATTCCCAAATTGCTCTGCAGGCCCAAGTCTCATTGAAATAAATGGTGCTTGTGTCAATGAAACACTCTGAAGATCAGGCAGTCAATCTGTTAAGAGTAAAAACAAATGAGACGATAGCCCATGTTAGATTCATGTCCACCCGCTCATTTATTAAGTGTCTGTCAGATGTTAGCTCACACCCACCATGTGGCCAACACTCACCACCCACTCACAATGTAGTTCAGGGACATTACGAGACCACCATGAGGGTGAATCCGGGCTAATGTGCGCCCACCTGACCATATCCCATCAATTATTCTTCTTATTAACCACTTCTATAGCGCCAGCAATGTACCTGGCACTTTACAATTGTAAGAGACATGGTCCCTGCCCCAGAGGGCTTACAATCTAAGAAGTTGCGTGCAGCCTTCTTGAGTCTAGGTCCACCAGCGCCAAAGAGCGGCAGGTGAAAGTCCAACAGTGTTCGGAGGAGTGACCACTTCCTGTCCCACTCTCCAGTCTCGCTCTCACTGATGCCTTAAAACCCCACCACGTCATTTCCCCCCTGTAACTGCTCCTGATCCCAGCTGAGAAGCTGCAACCACCAGTGGACTTCTCCCCATGCCCATTCTCGCCCCAGAGCCAGCACGGGTCCATATGGACACGGACGTTGTCATGGCTCCAGCTAAGCAGCCTGCCTTTGGTTCAATGGCATTCCCACCCCACCCCCCAAGGCTACAGAACAGCAACTGAATACACATGGAGGGGTTCACGTTTACACAGCTGCATGATAAAGGCTTCCATTTATTAACTTACTATGCTCTTTATGGTTTACTGTGTTGCCAGGTGGCCAGGACAACATGGAGGAGGAGCAGGAAAATCACAGGGAAAGAGCTCCACAGGATGGGAAAGGTATGTGCAGGGGTGGGGGGAAAGCACCTTGGGGGGCCTATGGGCTGGCGTGGCAGTGAAACCTGAAATGGCGGGCGGAGGAAATGGTGTGAATGGCAGGAGAAGAAACGCAACCGAAATGGCACGCAAAGGGAAATCCCCATGGCATTGGGATCCCACTGCAGCAGCCACTCAGCTACTCATCCCTGCTTCCATTCGAGAAGACAGAAAACTGAAAATTGGGTGAATAGGTCTCTGAAACACCAAGGAGAGAAGATGGATGGGGTGGCCTAAACTAAAGGATTTCCTTATTTTCTTGTTACAGATCTGCCAGCGCAAATGGGTGTGAACTGGACCCCCTGCCACAAGCACCCAGTGGAACCATGACCTGCGCCTCTGTAACCACAAGCTTCTCCTTTCTGATTAGGACAAGACATGAAGAAGAAGAAAAAAAAGAAAAAAATCAAGGTTACAAATTGATTTATTTTTCCTAAAATAAAAATTATTTTTTTAAAAATATTTTTTTTCTAAAATAGAATTTTCTTACTTTCTAAAAATATTTTTCTAAAAAAAATTACTTTTCAAAAAAATAGATCATAAATTAAAAAGTATCTTGCAGTCTTAATAATGAAGTATAATCACTCTTCTCTTCTTGTGTTTACAGAAAGAGGAAGTTCACGGAAGAACTGAACTCATGCAAGATGTTAACTCCTCCAAACAAACATGAAAGGTATGATGCAGTTTCAAAGCCAGGGGGAAAACAGACAGTAGCAAGGTCCCTCCTCACTCTATGAATAATATGGAGCAACCACCCTTTCACTCCTGCCTGTAGCCCTGGGTGCAGTGTTAAGGGGAGATGAAGCAGATTCCATTTGCCCATCTTTTGGGTAGGGAGATACCCATGAACCCATCCATTCCCTGAGATATTCAGGTGCAGGAAAATCACCCAATTTTCCTGAAGCTGTAGTGCAGGAGTGGTGAACGTTTCTATCCCTGTGCTCCCCTCCCCTCTCTGCCAGCCATAGGCAGCCAGGCCCTGGGTACAGAGTGCAAAGCGGACAAGCTCCCTTTGCGCTCCCCTGCCATTACCCCAGCCAAGCAGGAACACGCAGATGCAGCCAAAAAGGGGAAAGCGGAAAAAGTGTAGGAAAAAATTGACATTTTTCAAGTTTTTAAAATGCACTTTACAGTTTATAATAGTCAAATAAAAGTTAAACAGTTGCAGTTTAAAAAACACACTTTAAAATTTAAGTGCAGTTAAATAAAAGTTAACCAAAAGTTTGTTTTTTTTATAGTTGAATAAGTTTGTGTTATATTTTGTTTCTATCCCTGGTTTCCGTGCTTATTCTAGGAAAGGTGGGAAGTTTGGAGTGGGTGGAGAATGGTCGTATGGCATAGCAATGAGCTGCTTATGGGACTGGGGGTGAGGAGGGAAGCAAAGGGGTAGGAAGCAGGGGTTCAAAGAAGGGGGAGGTGAAGAATGGTGGTATGGCATAGCAATAAGTTACTTAGGGAGTTGGTAGCACTTGCACTAGAGAGCAGGTGGAGCACATGGGGAGGCATTGAGAATAGCGGATTCTCCAATTCTAACTAGGATTCGCTGTGTGCCACATGTGACCACCTACTGGCCACTATGACTATTTGTCATCACAGGACTGGCTGCACGCGTACCTATTGCACCAATTTTCAGACAGGCATTGTCCCATGTATTGCTCATTGGCAATACATGCCCAACGACGTTTTTTCAGAGGCTCAGCCTGAAAGCCAGGCAACATGCACTGCTAGTACCACTGCGGTGTAATCCTGCCAACGCACATTCTTTGGACCGAGGAAGAGATGAGGGCCTTCATCGCTCATAGGAGAACATTGGGGAGCAGCATGAACAAGAAAAGGTCATTATTTAAAACATGGTTAAGCATTTAACACCAACAATGAACTGTTCATACAGTAATTAACTCCCCAGGTAGCCTCCCTCTGCAAAGTGTGGCCATTTGCAAAGTGGATCACCACCACAATACATACCAACTCTTATCCTGTTCATGAAAATGGGTCAATTTCATGCTCTGTGGATTCCACCCACGTAGAAAGCCAAGTGGGTGCATGGGTGCACACAGGATCGGCAGGGTATGGGATGGGCCCCAATGTAACCCAAGATGCTCAAGTGTATTTCAAAAATTGTGATCCTCATTTATGAAACAGCTATTTTGATAAATATATATAAAAAATTCAAGCAACTCTACAGACCAATTTTAAAATTAATATATGAAGTAACAAGTTTGTAAGTTAGATCGTCCCAAATAATAAAAAACCCCAAATTCTGAACCTCTACATGCAATAGAAAACCTAGTTATTTATAAGCATCAAATTATTTACAAGCCCCATCTTGTCCTGTTTTATGGGATGAATTTCAAGACATGTCGCCCTGTGATGCGGGGGATGTTCTTGGGACTGTTCAAGCCACTTATTGGGAATTAGATCCATGTCTGTCCTGGCTGGTTAAAGCCAGTCAGGAGAAGGGAGGGCCATTACTAGCCGGGATAGTCAATGCCTCCCTTAGGGAGGGCAAGGTGCTGGACCGCCTCAGGTGGTGGTGCGGCCCCTGCTCAAAAAGCCATCATTGTACGTTGACGGCTTGGCCAGCTATCAGCCGGTCTCTAACCTTCCCTTTTTAGGGAAAGTTATTGAACAGGTGGTGGCTCAGCAGCTTCAGGAGCATCTGGACCAAATTGGTTTTCTGGACCCCTCGCAGTCTGTCTTTCTTCTAGGTTATGGCACGGAGACTGTGTTTGTGGCCTTGGTCGATGACCTCTCCCAAGAGTTGGACCACGGTCATTCGACCCTGTTGATTCTATTAGATCTTTCGACTGTATTTGATACCATTGATCAGGAGTTGCTGGTGACTCGGTTGCGGGACCGGGGAGGAGTGGGCGAGAGTGTTCTTGAATGGTGCTGCTCCTTCCTGGCTGGGAGAACTCAACGTGTGGTGCTGGGCGATTGTTCATCTTCTCCCCGGAACCTCACGTGCGGAGTTCCACAAGGTTCTCTCTTATTCCCTCTCCTGTTCAATGTATATATACAGCCTCAGGGGAGGTCGTCCGAGAGTTTGGTGTAAGGTGTCATCAACAGAGCACATATTCCACCTGGGGCTTGCTTCCCCACTGCTCCCGCTGTTGTGCCCGCTCCAAGGAGGGTTTACCTGGCCGCGATGGAGGACAGGGGTGTGAGTAGGGGAGACCGGGACATCTTTGGAATCCTCCCCCCCTCCCCCCCTCCCTTGGACTAAGCACCGGAAGTGCCGCGGGGCACTTAAGTGAAGGGCTGGCAGCTGCGCCGGCCGCAAGCCGGCAGCCACAAGCCGAAGGGCCGCGGCCAAAGGGTGCGGCCCTTTGGGGCTTGGTGGGGGGGGGGGGAAGTTATGTTGGGGTGGAAAGATAAAACAAAAAGGGGGGGAGGAGAAATGGGGAATGGGGGATAAAAAGGAACAGAGGGGGCTTATGATTGGTGGAAATGGAAGGGATGGGGTGAGGGAGGGGAGTTTTGAGATGGGTGAGAAGGGGGAGTTATGTGTAGATGGGGTGTCGTGGGTTGGGTTAGTAAAGGAGAGGGGAGAGCGGGAGGAATTAGATGAGCTAAATATAACTGCTGATGTTGGTCTGGTGGGGCCACCTCCCCCTGGTGAGAGCGCGGTGGAGGTGGCCAGGCTTTCCCTAGTGGCAGCAGGGGAGGAGTTGGTGGTGGTTGGGACCTACCCCGTTTGTATTGGGGAGGTTATAGAGTGGGACGTTGGCTGAAGGCTGGGGAATGTGCTGTATTATTATGTATATTGAAAATGCATATTATGTTAAATTGTATATTATGTTAGCTGTTGTTGAAATGGTGTTTTGGGCTCCCTGCATGGAAACTCCCAGAACTATTGTTATATTGTTGTAAGCCGCCTCGAGTCCTACGGGAGAGAGTGCGGGGTATCAAATATATATGGAATGGAATGGAATGGAACATGCTGATGACACCCAAATTATCTCTCTCTTTTTCATCAGACTCAGGTGCAGTCTCACTGCTTACCCAGTGTTTATCAGCTGTGGGGGACTGGATGAGGGCAAGTCACTTGAAGTTAAATCCCGACAACATGGAGATGATGGTTGTGGGGAAAGCCAGGGAAGTGATGGCCCCCATCACTGATGGAGTCTGTCCTCCTCTTATCTCAGGTCCGTAGTCTGGGGGTGTTCCTGGATCCACAGCTCTGCCTGGATGTCCAGGTGGCGGCTGTGACAAAGAGCGCATTCTGCCAATTACACCTTGTACGTCAACTTAGGCTATATGTCTTGAACTCGGACCTGGCCACTCATCCATGCTTTTACTACCAAGATTAGACTACTGTAATGCACTCTACGTGGGGCTACCCCGGCGATGGTTTGGAGACTGCAGCTGGTGCAGAATGCAGCGGCTCACCTCCTTAAGGGGACGAGTCGTTGCGAGCACATTACTCCAGTGCTCCGCTCTCTGCACTGGCTGCCAATAGTCTTCCGGGCCCAATTCAAGGTGTTGGTTTTGACCTTTAAAGCGTTAAATGGCCTTGGCCCCACCTAGTTGCAAGACTGTCACCCTCCGGATTCTGGATCGGCCTCTGCGGTTGGCTGGGGGTACCCTCCTTGAGGTCCCCCTGATTTCTCAGGTGTCAACCATGAAGGCGTTCTCCGTGGCTGCTCCACAGCTGTGGAACTCCCTCCTGTTGGAGGTCTGCTTGGCCGTAGACCTTCCCTTTCCGTAGACAGAGTAAGACCTGGCTGTTCCGCTGGGTCTTTGCCACAGGCGACGGAATGGATGGGTTGGGTTAGGGTGTGGGTTTTATTGTTGGGTTACTTTAATGTGAAGTTAAATGTTGCTTTTTTAAAATGTTTGTGTTTTAAAATGCCGTTAGCTGTCCTGAGTTGCTTGTGCAGGAGGGGGCGGCATATAAATGCAAGGAAATAAATAAATAAATAAATAAAATAAATAAATAAATAAATAAATAGATAGTACAAAAATAAACTTAGAAAAAACATGGAAAGGCCAAAACCTAACGCAACATTCATGCAAACCTAATCCTAACTCCAACTTTACGATAGATGTCTGTTGTTCCAACATTTAGCAATCACACCTGCACAGGTTTTTGCCCTTCAGTGTATTCTAAAATTCTTAGATCCTAACTTACTCACTACTTTATTACACTACTACAAGAGCTGCACTCCAAAGAACAATCTTTACTGAAATTAAAAGCCAGTCATCTCTAATTTGAATTAACTTCTCTCAGTTTCTCAGCAACAGCCACAACCCAGAACTCTTTTCTTTATAACAGCATAAATGAATACACTCACAGTAACTGCCACATTTTCCAGGTCTTATCTACACTATCAAAACTAGTATTCCAGCAACTGCCAGCAACAAAACTGATGCAGCTGTCATGACAATGGTGTACATTCATGTACAGAAAACACTTGTATTTTTAAGTATCATGTTGAAATACTGACGGGGAAAGGGTTTGTGAATTTTGTTTAAAAACTATCAGTAGGTTAACACTTATGTCAATCTTGCAGCTTTTTGCACTCAAAAATGTTTCCCACTTTGCTCTCAAGTACTTTTTGAAACGTTCAACTAAAGTGTTGATGGCTATGACCAATTTTCTTCAGTCCGTATTCAGTGATTCAGACTGTCAAATACATGTTCTGTGGTTTGGGCGGGGGAGGGGACTGTCAGTGGGATGAAAAACACAAATACAGACCACATCAGACTCCGGATTTCATTCTTCTTGATGACAAAAAACAAGGTACTGGTGCCTTCAAAGCTATTCATAAACATCTACAGCAGGAATGGAGAACCTCTTCCCTCTCAGGGGCCACTGTAGTGCTTTGGTGTAGGAACTAGATCCAAAGCCCAAACCCAGAACTGGAAAGGGGACACAAAAACTTTGAGGGCTGCAGGTTCCCCCACCCCGATCTACAGCTCCTCAATTAAACAATATTTCTGTCTTAACTATGGTTTACTTCTTTCTCCAAAGTCATGACTACATGAACTATTTGTTGTACCCTTTTGTTTATGATATCCTCTTAATAGCCTAAAAATGAAATGCCTTTCCATACCAGTTTGTTAATCCTTGCATGCAGATGACAATTTCTCTCCAAGTTACTGCTAATAGAAGTTTTGACCTGATTACAAAACTCTGGTTTCACAACATCAATGATGATGTCATCAAAGCTCCAAGGACAAGGTCTGTTGGGTCATTGATGCCAAGGCAACAGGAGTACTGCCAAGCACAAACATGTTGCAATACAAACATGAAGAGCTTTGATGAAGTAATAATTTCACTATTAAGAGAGTTACACTCCACTTTTAGCTTCAGCAAGAATAGCTCAGGATAAGCTCTTGGGCTCACAGGGGCTGGGTGTTTTCAGCAGTTGAAAGACAATAGTGACACCAGAGGAAAAATCAGACCACGTCAGAGCTTAATCACTCTAAGATCTCATGAAGTACCATCACACATGGGACTTCACTAAGTAATGGCACCGTCTTAGGCTCAACACGCAATTAGGATGGCTAGGAGACAGAAAGGAGGAGGAGGAGAAAAGGACAACGAACAAAACAAAAAGAACAAGGAAGGCTGTTTGTAATGCTCAGTGTTTTCTTTAGAGATGTTCAACTTATATTCCATGATAACACTTGCCTCAGAAACAAAGCCAGGAGTATACACCCTGAGAGATTCAACTCATCAGTTTAAGGAACCAAAGAGTCAGAATTTTAAGAAATGCATGGTCCAACTAATGGTCCATGAATTCTTTCCAAGTCCAATCTATTTAAAGAGATGCTGAAATGTTTATTTTGCTATTTCATTTGCATTACTATCTCATAAAAACTATTATTTAAATTGTTAGCATTCTACAATCACAATATTTTTACACAAGGCATAACATACTAAAATAGTCCTGTTTCCAATGTGACCACTAATGATCATCATCGATCTGGGTTTTATTTAAAAGGCTTAGAAGAAACAACTTCAATGTCTCTTAGAAATTTCCTGATCGATGCAGGCTTTCAAAGTTTTAAATCTCTATCATGCAGTTTAAATACAAAAAGGAATTATAAATACAGAATTAGCCACCTTAATGTGATATTAATAGATCATAACAGGATAGGTGAAAAGGACTTAAAAATAAAAGCGTATGAGTAGGATCCATTAACTAAAGTAAAAGAAATTGATATAAAAATAAGAGATAACTTATTGACCAAGAATTACCAAACTCAAAGGGTGTAAACGAGACAATAACCCACTGGACTCCATGTTTAGTCCACGAAGCCTCCCCATTCACATTTAGCATGTAGAGCCTAACAAACATGCAGTCCTTGCATGTATTTCTTGCGCATGTGGGTAGCCCATCCTCCCCACCCCAGCTTAGTCGAACAAACCCTATAGACGGGCTGATGATCTTCCCTGCTATGTTTCGCATGTTCTCCCATCCACAGTTCCCTAGCAGGTAGCAGCACACAGTTTTATTGGGGTCTCACCCACCCTGGGGTTGGAAATAGCTTCCGGTTCACACAAAACCCCCAAACATGTGCCAATTGCACCTCCATTCCAGCATTACCATACAGTTGGGACTGAAAACATCCCCACTCGCCAGGGCGCTCTGCACTTCTCTGCTTATTCAAGCCTCTTGTATAGGGCAAGAAGTTCTCCATCAGTGGGGTCACATTCCCTGTATCCCAAGCCACTTGTTTCCCCACAAGAGATTCAGTTCTACCATCCAATCGAGAAACAGTGGCCCTGTAGGTATCCTCTCACTGTTGTAAAGGCAGTGATGAAGAAGAACACCAGCAAAAGGTGCATCCTCCGTCAGTAACATCCTTACTTCTGGCCGTGCACAAACATCGAGAAAAACCACAGTCTCAATCTCATCCCACTCTCACAACTCGTCCGGGGTTCCCACTCTTCCATGCTGCTGAGCTTTGAACTGCAGCAGGGTTGTGCGGTGTCTGCTCTCCATCATGCATACATAGAACCCCATCGTGTGCATGTGCCACCCTATGAGTGGATAGCCAGTCTCACAGGATGGATCCGACAGTTATCTTCATAAATCAGGCCTCACCCAAATGTCAGCAAAGGCCAGGGTATCCATCACCCCCAACTTCCTTGGGCTGCATATCCTGGGCAGCCACAGCACTCACAGACCAAAGCTGAATTCATTTGGCTTTCCCAGGCAAACACCCACAGCAATAGCTTTCTATGGCATACTCATCAAAAGCAAAAATTGTCCTTTCAAAAGCTAGGAATATATATGAGTTAGTTTTAAACAATGGGCAGCTTAGCTCACATATACATTCCATATGCAGTTACTTTCACTGCCTTGGCCTTGTGGTTTCCCCCCAACAGAATCCTAATAAAAAATTCCATACTTCCACGTGGTAACTGCTGTAACATCTTTAGACGACTTGGCATCTGCACTGACGTGCCTGTTACATACATTAGCAGTGCTGATGGAACACACACATGCAGCTTTGCAAAAACTTTTTCAACCACAGTAGTCAATAGCTAAGCATGCAGCCAGTCCTGTGATGACATATGGCCAACAGTGATGACATATGGCCAACAGTACTTGCTCATGTGTGGCACACAGCCAATTTTATCTAGGCAGTTGTGTAAACTGTTAAAACACTTGTTGCGTGGTCTGCTGACTTCTTGGATGTCTAACACAGCCATGGATCCCAAGAACTTCACTGTGCATGTTATGGTCCTCCAGGTCTTCGTGAGTCCTGCTCATCATAAAATGCAAGCCATCCAGTAGATCCAAACCTTCTCCTGTCTTTGATTCGATTAGACTGCAAGGAACAGGTAGGCTCTTGCTCGATCGGTGGCTGGAGTAGCGGAACACCCCACATTATGGAGGCAGCTCCTGCTTGACTGCCTTCCTACAGTCACAACTGGCCACACTGGGGAAGATAAAAGCCCAGCAAGGGGAGCCAACATGCTGCGAGATATCTGACAGAATATGCGGCTTCAGTCACCAACACCCTGCATATGGCACCCACCAAGAGGCTTTTGCAGGTCAAGGAAAAAGCAGACTGGTGGGAGAACGTGCTGTCCTCTTGGCAAGACATCTAGTAGATCTCTTAACTTCACAATGCCCCATCACCTTGTCCTGCAGCTAGCAGAGATCCTCAGGCTGCGACTGGAGAAACACAGATGGAGAAACTCGTGGCCATTGCCATAGGGAAGCTCACCACTCCAGACTCCTGCTGCTCTGTCAGTCAGTAATTCACCACTGGAACTTTCATGGTGGGCACTATCCTCGTCACGGATGCAGCAACCCCATGAAGGTGATGGAGAACTTTCAGAGGGAGAGGTTCCCCAACTGTATATTTATTTATTTACACTTTTTATCCCACCGTTCCCAGAAAAGGAGGCTCAGGGCATCTTACAATGATAAAATAATACACATAAAAAACAAATACAAAAAAACCCACACCCTAACCCCAAACCATCCCCCCAACCTTTTTCCACCTCCTATCCCCTAACTCGCACTTTACCCCCACAACGCTCCACTACCATAGTCCCCACTGCCAAACATCCTTGCAAATAAGATGGTTTTGCACTGCCTCCTAAAGGTGCATAAACAAACCTCCGAGAGAAGGGAGTTCCACAACTGTGGTGTGGTGGCCAAGAACACTCTCCTCGTTGTAGAAGCCAGGTTAAAAACTGGTAACTCCAGATGGGCGTCCCCAGCCGACCGCAGAGGCCTCAATGAGACATGGTAGGCCAGGCGATCTGCCAGATAAGTGGGTCCCAAGCAGTTCAGGGCTTCAAAGGTCAAAAACAGCACCTTGAGTTGTGCCTAGAAGACAATAGGCAACCAGTGCAGATTTCAGAGCACCAGTGTTATGTGCTCCTTTCAACCTGTCCCAGTAAGGCCGCATTCTGCACCTGCTTGCATCTTCCCAACAGTCTTCAAGGGCAGCCCCACGTAGAGCACATTGCAGTACTCTAGCCTCAAGGCAATTAAGACATGGATGATGCATCACGGAATCGAAAAGAAAAGGCCGCAGTCTTCTCACCAGATACAGGTTGAAAGGAGCACATAACACTGGTGCTCTGAAATCTGCACTGGTTACCTATTGTCTTCTAGGCCTATTGTCTTCTAGGCACATCTTATTTGCACTCCTGGCCACTGCCACACCCTAAAATTCCAGGTGCAGCAGTGGAGCCAGGAGCACTGCAAGACTGCGATGCTGAGTGACCAGGGAGGGCTGCATCCCATCAATAATAAGGGTCCCAATTCCCCCCCAAGTCACAGGGGCAATTGATGGGAGCCATATCACCATCATCTATCCACCCTATAGCAAGGGCAACTACTTGAACCGCAAGTGGTTCTTCTCTGTTGTTCTACAGGCTGTAATGGACCAGGCTGTTCCTGGATATGCTGGCTGGGTGGTCCGGGAAGAACCATAACACCTGCATTTTCTGCTAGTCCCCCTTCTTTGGACACATGCACACCAGGGACTTTGGACCCACCCCTGAAATCTGCATCAAGGAGGTGCTCATGCAGCCTGTTCTGGGGGACTCCCACTGAAGCCCTGGCTCATGAAGGGCTATAGCATTGCCCACACCATGGAGTAAAGGTACTTAACAGGCAGTTCAATGTCACTGACTCTGTAGTGGAAACAACAATTGGGACCCCCAGTCGCAGCCAGGATGGATTTCCAGCTCGAGACCACTCTCCTGCTAACCACTGCCACCTGTGTTCTCCACAACAGCTGAAAGACCCCTCCCACATTAGCTCCAGCAAGCTAGTGCCACTGCTCTGGGACCAGCTGAACAGAGTGGAGCAGCACATAGTCAGAGATCAGGGATGCCTTGTGCCAGCACATCAACTGCAATGCTACCACGAACAGCCAGCCTTAAGTGAGTTTACCGATAATGCCTTTTAAGCTGTTTTCTGTGTGCCAATGGGTGTTTTTAAGTGAGATGGGTTGGGCAGGAGCAGAGGTGTCTTGCATGGGGAAGCCCTTCAAACAAGCCCCCCCCCCCCCCCCGCATGGCCAGTGGGGATTTTTCTGGAGTGCCCCGTGCACGACCATGAGTGGGCGGTGTGTGGGTCATGGAAGCGCGCACCTGCACGCACCAAATTTACATGAGTGCTTCCCTACGTGGACAATGGGTGCCCATGCATGGGGGTGTCTCATGTAAAAACATCCAATGGGGTTTTCATCTGGTCCATTCAGCCTTCTCCCCAACCCCCACAAACACTGGGATGCCATACTTCCCCACCCCATGCTATTTCCCACCCTTTCCTTTCTCTGTGCATTGTCTTTTGACATTCCCAGGTTAGAAAAGCTGCAGGCATGAAGCCCTGCTTTTTCCTAATAGCATTCACAGACTAGCTGGGTTTGTGAATGGCAATAGGAATCTCCTAACCATCCTCATTGCCCTCAAGTGCAACTGTTTCCAAACCCTCAGCCCCTGTAAGTGCAGGAGCTTACCGCTATGTCATACTGCCATTCACAATGCCTCTCCCCCCCGCCTCCCTTGCACTCACGTTCAAGTCTGCAGCCAGTGGACATCCTACCTCCCCATTTTCAGTGAGCAACCACATGCTCCCTTCCCTTCCAGACTGCTGCTATGTCACACCACCATACATCCCCCACTCCTCCAAAATTCCTGCCTTTCCCAGATTAAGCATGGAAACCACTGACTGAGAAAAATAGCACTTTATTACACAATAAAAACATTATTTTGACTTTTATCAATTTACATTAACTTTACTTTATATTTACTTTAAATGCAAATTGGGAGGGGAGGGGGGGGACATTTTTCGCGTTATTGCTTCCTGTGTTGTCCCCTTTTCAGGACAGTTGGGCATGCTCACTTGGGTGGAGGGTAATAGCAGGACAACGTTCTCCCCTGCCTCCCATGAATCCACCAGTGAAGACTCAGGAGGAGTGGGAGGAGGCAGAGCACTCTACTTCCTGGTTAAGGTGGAGGTATACCTGGAACAGGGAGGGTTGACCTGCACGAGCACACAGCAGAGAGGGCTCACGTGGTTTTGCTGCGGGACTGAATGCTGGGGAAACCAGGGCAGTCAGTCAGAAGCCGGGCAGGGTGGTGTAAACTGCCAAAGGGGGTTGGTGAATGGCGTCTGCCCCTGGCCAAAAATTGCTGCACTCATGGTAGCTACATGCTGGAGAAGGGAGTTCTGAGTCTGGAAAGACTATAACAACAGATCTCCCATCTCCTTGTTCACATTCTCCATCATGCCATCCAAGTGCTTGAACTGCTGCCAGAGGCGTGCCGAGCGCCTGCCCTCCTGCCAGTGGTGCAGGCAGGCCTTGGCATCCAAGGCCATGGCTTGTGCGGTGTTCTACTGCTCAAGTCACCTGTACTCCCCGGGACATGCCCAGGACATATCTCGGATCTTGTCCACCTGCCATGCGGTCTCCCCAAGCAACTACCTTGCCAAAGCCTCCGTGCGCCGCCAGTTGTGCATCCACAGGCCCTGGTTCCACTAGGCACTTATGGATAGCCGTTGTGGTGGCAGACCTGTAGCAAGGCAACAAGGAAAGCCATTAGTTCAAACTATCCCACGCAGCTCTGGTGTTTTAGTTCCCCACCTGCCCTTTCTCTCAATACAACAGCTGCCTTCCCCACCCAATGTAACTGCTTCTCTTCCCACACCAAGGGAAGCAAGAACGAGTACCTGGAATTGGTTGCTGCTGACAAGTTTGCTGCAGTGGGATCAGAGCGTCACGAAGTTCTCCTATGATCACTGTAGAGAAGCACTATCATTACCACTATTGCCCCTTCCCTCCACACATGCCATTTCAGCTTTCACCACCCCAAAACCTGCTGGCCCACCAAGATGTTGCTGTGCAAACAGGCACACACACACACACACACACCCCAGAGGCATTAGCTTACTGTTCTCCTCCTCTGTAAACGTGGACTGTTTCATCCGTTCCCTTCATGAGCACCTCTGGTGGCTCCTCAGAGGTAGGTTGGCTCTCCATATTGAATCGGTAGACTGTCGGGGTCAGTCCTCGTTGACCATAGCTGTCTCTGGGGTGGGACGGACACAGAGAATTCTCTGCTGGTAGTCACGGCTTGAAGCTGCACAGCATTTGCCTCCCGGAGTTTTTCCGGGAGAGAAAGATGTGCTGCAAACCCAGACAAGCTGAGACAACACGTTTGAATTTGGCGCACGCTGGGCTTTTAAAGCACACATTACATGCATGCCAGTGAGTGGAGAGGGGCAGGAAGTGGTCATTCCTCAGAGCCTTCAAAGGAAGGATGGGGTAGAAATTTAAATAAAATACTAAATAAATTTAGGCTACCCCTGCCCCCGTGACTGTATGGTGCTAGCAGACCTGCTATCCCTGCCTGGGGAAATGGGCCAGGAGAGGTGTCCTAGATGCCCCCCCTGAACCAGCAACAGAGTTTGGAGGCAACAGCAGCGGTGGGGATGGGGCCGTTTAGGGTGGCTCTTCCCTCCTCCCCTGATGTAGCCGCTGTTGCCAAGTTCTGCAGCTGGATGGGTGCATGGTGGCAGCGCCTGGGGCTGTCTATGGTGGCAAAAACGCTCACACTGCCCCTGCCTGAACCCCCAAGTCATTTGTTTCCCAGAAGAGTTAACCACTGCCACGTGTTGCCTATAAAATGAGAGACCAGCAGAGTCACGTTGGGGACACCCCACAAGTTAGCTCCAGAGAGACGGTGCCTGTTCTGGGACCAGCTAAACCAAGCAGCACAGTGCAACTGCATGGCCAGCGGCCTCCCCATCCCCATTCTTGATGCACCCACCACCCCCTTCTTTCCCTTCCCATCGTTCCCCTCAGCCCCCAAAGCAGCATACCGCTGAACTACCCCACTCCCTCAAGCTTCTCACCTTTCATAGAATAAGCATGGAAACCACAGAATGAAAAAATATCAATTTTATTCAACAATAAAAATGTTAACTTTTATTTAACTATTTACAATTTTAAATATTCAACTTTTCACGATTTTTTTTTTTTTGGTAACTATTTACAATTAAAAAAAGCAAATATAAAAGCAAAATATATATTAAAATAACCTGCTTTGCTCTGTAGAGGACAGAACAACATACAGAACTTAAGCACTGCCATTTGCACTCTCCCCCGTGGGTCTGCCATGGTTCCTAGTCCCCCTCCTGCCCCCACTGCCAGGCCTGCCATGGTTTATTTCCCACTCCCCACAACTGAGTCAGCGAGTGGCAGAATGCTCTGTGCCACCTGGAAAGTCAGCTTGTTTGCATAGTGGCATTCCACTGGCAAGGTCCGAACCTCACTGCATGGAATGGTCCAAGCAGGCTTCGGCATGGCGAGAGGAGATCTCTGTATGGTACATGTCCTGGTTATGCTGGGTGCTTGTTCCTGGAGGATCAGTCCACGCCTGTTGCAATGGCCTGTAACAAGGCAACAAGGAAAGCCATTCGTACAGGCAGCCCCACTTCCACCTTCCTGCCTCAGTGTTTCAGCCCCTGCCCACCTTTCCTGATCTAACAGGCATCCTTCCCACCCAAAGAAAAGCGGGAATGAGCACCTGGCCTAAGCTGCTGCTGGGCGGTTGCTGTGGCAGGATCTCTGAGGCACTGGTTTTCCTTCCATGATCACCGCCCGTCATGGGTCCTCCTTTCCCTCCCACTCCCAGCCCGCCGTGGTGCCTCTTCCCACCCAATCTAATGGGCGCCCATTCGGCCCAAAGGGAAGTGGAAATGAGCACCTGGCTTTAAGTTGCTGCTGGTCGGTTGCTGCAGTAGAGTCTCGAGGCATACTGTTCTCCTCCTGAGATTACTACCCACCACTGTTTCTTCCCTTCCCCGGAACCTATTGTGTCCCGGGGAGTATCCTGCTGCTCCCGAGCGCTCTCCTAGCCACCTGTGAACATAGTAAAGGAAAAAGCCCACATAACTAGACAGCAATACAAGAAAACCATCATACAGCTGTATAAATGCAGCCTCCACACCCATACATTAACTTACCATTAACTGTGGAAGTTACTCCAGAGAAGGCAACAGGGTCTGAAGAGCGAGTATTGGGCATGTGCTGCAAAAAAGGAGGAGATTGGACAGAGCATGTCTGAATTTTGGTGTGTACTGACCTTTTAAGGCACCACTGGAGCAAGAACTGAGAGGCAAGAAGTAGTCGCTCCTCTGAACACTCTAGGCTCTTTGGCCCTGACTCTATGGTGCTAGCAGACCTACATGTGTGCAAGGCTGTACGCAAGATATTTGATGGGATGCGGACACTGGCCTGTGTTTGCCCGTATGGTAAGCTCTCTACATCGCAAGACCATGCTGTGAGTGGGGGCTGCGTGTCCGGTGAGTGGTGGCCATATGGCCAGTGGGGACGAACATCTGGTGAACACCAAAGAAAAGGGCAGGTGGACACCCACCTGGTGTGGGCCAATACTGACCAGCGAGTGGCAGAATACCCCAAATCTTCCATTTTTATAGACCCTGCGGGGTCCAAAAATTTGCATACCTTCAACAGAAGTTGGTCCAGTAAAAGAGATCATCTGAACTACTGTCTCCTCATCTAGCTTGTTTCTTGCTTAAACAGAAACTCATTCCTATCTTCTATAATTATGTAGAAGCCATTTTCTTAATACCCTACAAGCACTGAGACCATGAAGCACAGAAGCCATGTTTGTGTGTGTGCAGCAGGCTTTTAAGTGTTTCTATTAATCTCTTTCCATTATACACAATAGTTGAGAAATGTAAGTAAATCTGTATGTAACAGACTCGTCAACAAGTTAGCTTTAATGAAAAGCTTGCTTTTAAACATCTGGTTCACAAACTTGACAAAATCATGTCAATATGATAGAGCCATGGCTCTCAAACTTCCTTCTGCTTGTCAGCTGCAGTTAAGGCCCATGCCCGTACCACACACATATATGTACACAGCTTGCTCCCTTTCTTCTCCTCCTCCTCCCTCTTCCCACTCACCTATTGCTTCCCCTTCTCTCCCCCTTGTTCTTTGACACTATCTGTCCCCCTAGCAACCCCATTATTTTGGAAATTCCCCCTAGCTCAGTAAGACTGTGGAACTGTGTGTTTGCCAATTGGGATCCTTCTTGTGACCACTAGAACACTTCCACGTCCCCCAGTTCGAGAACCTAGGTGATAGACTGCTGCTCCCTGTAACAATCTAGTCTAGCTCTTGATTATTCCACAACATTCAGAAACCCAAACAAAATAGATTTAAGCTCCATACATTCTTTCTTTAACATAATTCTTCCTCTCCGAATTGCTTAGTCACATGGGAAACTAATTTTTTATGTCCTTAATTTTCTAAGATACTCTTTTATAGGGGTTTCACAACAAGTTTCATATAGTACAACCCTCCCACACCCCCAAAACAGCCCAACAACAAACCATTGCACACAACACCAGGTTGTTGTAACTAGTCAGTTTCACTCTAAATTCAGGCTGTACTATATGGAAAGGTTCTAAACAAAAAGTGAAGCTGCTTCACACCCTTTCTTTCTCAGGAAAGGACAAAATAAATACAAACAAGGCAGTGAAAGAGGAACAAAACAGAAACCAAAATATCCCCACGAAGACATAGAGGGAGACAAAGTGATTCGAATTATAGCTTTTATTGGACCAAATGCTGTTGGTGAGAACGATCAAGCTGGATAAAAAAGACATGGCAGAAAAGAGTAGATAAAGGCAGGGATAGAAAATTGCACTATGACTTGATCCTGACATATTATTATTTATTACCTGAACAGGTATCTGAACTGGTTAACACAGTTTGTTCATGTGTCCCCCAGATGCAATCACGTAACTCCCTACGTGAGTCGCTGCCACTATGTGGCTTGTCTGACCACAGGTGTCAGATGGGAAAATGAAAGACTACAACAGCTGGTGGCAGGCTTATGATCCTGAATACAGTGTGCACTAGAAAGGTTACCTCACTATAGGCATCCCTATGCATAGTAAGTAGTGATATTGCAAAGGCTGATGAAGACAGAAAAGGGCATGGGGAGAAAAGGGAGAGGAGAGTTTGTTTCCACCTGCACCAGGCACAGGTGTAGCACCATGAGAATTCAGTCTCATTGAAGCCAAACTGTCACAGTGGAGGAAGCCAGCGCGGAGCACAGTCCATGCTGGCTTCCTTCATGGTGGGCAGGGGGATATGTGAAAAGGCTTTACTGGCACCACAAACCCTTTTCACACATGTCCCCGCCCTCCCCCGGGAAGCCAGCCGAGGCTGCACTCCACATTCATTTTGTGTGACTAAGCCATTAGTTATGCATGTGTGTATATATAAAAAGTGTGTGTATACAACCTAAAAAGCATGCTTGTGAGTGTGTATGACCTATAAAGCTCTAAATGACCACCTTCTCCCTTACATTTTATCGTGATCCCAAGGTCAGCCGAGAGGGTCCTCTTGCGAGTTTTATCACTGCACGAAGCTTGTACAGCGAGGGTGCGCAGAGAGGTATTCTTGGTGGCTGCCCCACAGCTTTGGAACTCCTTCCCCTGGAGGTTTGCCTGAGCATGTCCAAAGGCAATATAAGATCTATTTATCTAGCCAGGCATTTGGAATGCAGGGATAAGGTTTGAGATGTGTTTTTTAAATGGGATTTTAAAGTACAGTTTTATTCCATCCATGTTCTTAATATAGGTTTTGTTACACACCCTTAGTTTTTGGAGAAGGACAGATTATTAATCAAAATAAATATTATATAGACACACACATATTTGAATTAGAGTAGAACACTACTTGCAATGCTTTTAGCAGGTCATGTTTAATTCCAAGTCACATTTCAGTTAAGTTCATAATTGCCTACATCGTGTTATCTAGAAGCAACACTGCATCCTGGGATGGTACAACTAAACAAAAGCTTTTCATCTGAAAAAGAACTGTGGTTTGTATATATGTACTGATAAGAATATTTTAACAAACACCAAAATGCTACATTGCATCCCAGCTGAGGATTATGTTCATCTGACTACAGGAGCTGAGCTCCTCTATCACAAGCACATCATGCCAAAGGAAAAATATTGCTTCCGTAGATTGTCTCAGTAATCATACAAGTATTTAAAACCCCCACAAAAATAAATCCATACTAAGGAACTGCATATACTAAATATTCTCTTACCAAAATGTGAAGGGAAGAGGTGAACTGTATGGAAACAAGAGGCAACAATACAGCATAGTTGCTAAATCCTAAACGCTTGCAGCACCGCTTCTCCTCATCAGTCAATCCTAGCACTGGGCAACGTTCATCAGGTCCCCTCCTGCGATGGATAGAAACAATAGGCCAAAAAGATCTCCTTTACATTCTTACACTCAAACATGACAATTTTGTACAGATGTCGAATTAAGGCAGATGTGTCAATTGAAAGTACCATGGAACTGTAAAAAAACAAACTCACCACTAATATTTGAAAGCTAGGAAACAAAAAGTCAATAAAAGATGTTTGAATAGTATTCCCCCATCCTGTAAACCAAAAGGCAATTACTATAAGGATGCAATCTTCCACCATTTCAATCATGGAATATTACACCCTAATTATTTGAACTTGAGGAATTGCTGAAATTGAGAATTGCTGACTGTCTTGCTGACATCTCTGCCTGGATGTCTCGTCACCAACTCAAGCTTAATATACCCAAGACTGAACTCCTTATTTCCCTCCCACTTCCCTCTCAATTTTCATTGAGGGAGTAACCATCCAGACAGTCCCTCAAGCATGTAGTCTGGAATTCATCTTTGACTCCTCCCTCTCCTTTAAGCCTCCGACCCAGGCTGTTGCTAAATCCTGTCGCTTTGCTCTGTGCAACATTGCTAAAATCCAGCCCTGTCTTACTGTTGCCACTGCAAAAACCCTAGTCCATGCTTTAGTCATCTCTTGCCTTGACTACTGCAGCTTCCTCCTTACTGACCCCCTCAACTCCGTTCAACGCTCTGCAGCCAAAATCATCCACTTTGCCTTTTGCTTTGACCATGTTCAGCCCCTCCTCTCCGCCCTGGCTCCCTCTACCGGAAAGCATTCAGCACAAGCTCCTGGTCTTCAAGGCTCTTCATGGCCTTGCTCCCCCATCTCTCTCTGCTCTTGTATCCCACCACACTCCTGCCCGGGAGTTTCGCTCCTCGTCTGCCCCACCCTCACCTGCTCATGAACCCCTTGCTCCAGTAAACGTCTTTGCCCCTTCTCCCTTGCTGCCCCTCATGCCTGAACTCCTTCCCTGGACACATTCACTCCGCTCCTTCCCTCCCAGCTTTCAAATCCCTGCTGAAAACCCACCTCTTCCGTCAGCCCTTCCCTAGCTTGTCATGAGTGAAATTGCGTCCTTTTGCCCACTCACTCACAATCTAACTCCCTGTAACTAAGCAAAGCACGTGCCTGCAACTTCTCAACCTCATGAATGTACTCTTGTCTCTCCCGATGTTTACCTCTCCCTCGTCTCCCCCTCCCTTGTCTCTTAGATTGTAAGTCCCTCAGGGGTAGGGGTTGTCTGTAACTATAGATTGTACAGTGCCAGAAACATTGCTGGTACTATATAAATAAATAATAATAATAATAATAATAATAAAATGCATACATTCTGTATATGACCATGTATTTTTAAGATTATAGTAAGTTAGTATCCAAGGCCAGCTGGATTCAAGGTGCATGTCATTTAAAAATCATATCACCATTCCAGATATAAAACCTGAACGAGACACATTAAGTGACGTCAGAGATAAGATAGTCAACTCCTGTATTGGGAACAGTTTTCTTGACTCACAGAACCTCAAACTCTATGGCCCATGTTCCCCTCCCATTCATCAGAAAGGGGTTTGTTTGTTTTGAAGGGCACGACTTTTAAGAATTTCTACGCAAAGGATGACTGCGGTAGAAATACTGGGATATTTAGTCTATTTTAAAATTGCATCTAGTAGTACCGATTGGTGGGTTCCCCTCCTTCCCCCACCCCAAGAACACACACCAACATATCTAGTTTTTGCTATTAGTATTAATTTGGGAATCTTGTGCAAAATTCTTCCAGATTTCAAGAGCTGAAAGCGTTAACAAGTTTTGTTATTGATTTAAAAAATATTAGTTCCTTTATCTTATTTGCACCCTTTCAATAGGTTATTTATATCCCTTCAATAACTCTGATGCAGTCAGCTTTTCTTTTCAGGTTCCACCCCCCATTCTTTATCTTAATTCTCTGCTCTACTGTGATTTTTTTTTTTTGGGGGGGGGGGGGAATCTTTCAATTTTATTGTATTACTTTTTTTGTTTGGATTTCCCTGCAGATGCAGACACGGTTCTCCATGCAGCAAATGTTCCTAGAGAAAAAATATTTTTTTCTTCCCTCTCAGTACTTTGTTATTAAAAGAAGTGAACATTAAGCAGCAATTTAAAAAATAATCACAGAATGATTATTTTTCATGTCTGAAAAGACAGTTTGAGAATCATTGCTATGAACGGAGAAAGTAAACTGATATGCATTTTATGGAAGGGGTTATAGGTCTGAAAAGCAACCTGGCCAAGGTCATTGCCTTCATGATAGTAGCAGAAGTGCTGACAGACACTGCAGTGAGCTGGTGTCTGAGATGAGTAACAGTAGCAGATGTCTGTTGCAGGTCAACAATTCAGATAACCTTCACATTTGTTAACCTCCAAATATTTTCTAAACCTAATCATTCCACACATACCAGCCATTACTGAACTTTATGCCAATTTAAAAAAAATTAAATACTAAAAAACAAGTCACTGCTTTCAAATTACAAGGGTGGAAAAAACAAAAAACAAGATCCTTTCACAAAAAAACATTTTTTTTTCTTTTTGCAATTCCACAAAGATAACTTGATTCAATTTCTTCACTCCCAACTAGCTCCCTTTGATGAAACAAAAAACAAAGCATTTAAAACTTTGTCTTCAACAAGTTATAAAGGGGATGACAGTATGGACTATCTATTTGAACGGTGAAGTCTTCATACCACGAGAACATCCCTCCATAGAAGATAAACCAGTGAGCATAAGCTAAACATTTCACTGTTTACCACAGAATCAAAAGTTCAGCATGGGACGATACCTATTACATCATCCAAGGTATCTCCTATTAGCAATATATTATTTTCTCCTGTCTTGTCCAGCTTTGCTTTCAGGCTCCCACACAATGGGGATTCTACCACTTCTCATAGAAACTAGTCCCCAGCTCAAGAACTATCAGAAATTTTTCTTTCCATTTTCATGCCTCACAAATATGCCACCCTTCATCTCCATCGTGTTTACACATTTAAATCTTGTCACTCAGGTCTATTGCACAAAGTATGCTCAATTCATTTGTTCTTTCTTCATAACTCATAGTGCAATTCTCTATATGCTTTGTGCAGGCATTAGCTCTCAGTTAGTGCCAACATCAGTTCCACTGAAATGAAATCTGCATTAGCACAAAGGGCTTCCACTGGCACAAAGCAGCTTGCATTTCTCATCCCTCCACTCTCACACTTCAGTTGATTTTTTTCTTAGGTTTCCTCCTAGTAGACAATAACTTTTAAATAAGATAGGCTGTGATCCTAAATACACTTGTACTCATGGAGCCCCCTTCAAGTCAACAATGTTCTGCCAGCATAGGTGCCTTTGGGATCACAGATAAAGTGCCCAAAATTCAGATAATTATAGCAGATATAGTTACTGTCACCAGGCACATGTTCAGGATACATCGGTCTATACATTTTTCTATACACGCACTCCAAAGTTACAATAGCCATCTTGCTTCCTGTTTTAATAAAGTTTATTTAAATTCATTGGCAATGTGAAAATGTCTGCGTAAACAGCACTCAGTGGCACCTGGGAAGAGGAGGTTGACCCCTGGATGATGCAGAATCTGGAGAAAAAATAGGGCAGCTATAAGGTAAAAGTAAGAGTTTTATGCATCTTTTTAATCTGAAACAACAGATCATACAGGTGAGGGCTGGGAGTAAAGGCACATATTTGCGTCAAAGGCAACTGAAAAAAACCATACTCAGTGGTTCCCTTCCGCATTCAAGAGGATGAACAAAAACTTTCTAAAAAGTTATAGATTGTTAGAAAACAAAGATGGGTGAGTGAATTTTTACAGACCAGCCTATCTCCCACTTGCCTCTGGTAAGTATACTTTTTTCAGCAGGTGAGTGGATGTTACAGCTCTGGGCCCCTGCCCCACACTGTAAGTCCCAGACTGGCAAGAAGTCTTTTCATGCCTGGTTAGTGATTTCTATATTTGGGGATAAGAGAAGCCCTGTTCCACAACAGTGCTATAAAGGCAAACTCCAACCTCGGAAACTTGATTAGTCAGGAACAGAAAACAAGGAGCTTGCCTCCCCACCCTATCTATACCCAGAGAACACGAGCAAGAAATTGGTCATCGAGCGACAGGAATGACATGACAGCAGTTCTGAACCACTGTTCTACTCCTCTACTTAGTAAAAATCCTGTGTTTGGAAAAAGCTGACACAGCCTCAAAAGCCATTACAGTTCCTTAATAAGAAGCTTGGAATATTTTCCAGAAAGATGTTGACTACTGATCCAATTGACTATGGGTCTGTTAACCCCCCTTTTTTTAAAAGATTTTTTTTAGCAGCTTTTTTCAGATAACAGCTAATAAGCATATAGTTCCTCTTCCTGTATTTTACTGCATGCTTTTCTTCCTGTATTTGTGCATATTGCTCTAGGCTTTATAACCATCCTGTTGTCTACATACTTTGCATGCAATCCGTGCCCATTGATGCCATGGGGAGCTTTGCCCTTGTCTTTAGTGGGCTCAGAATTGCACACTGTCAATGAGTCAATCAGAAATGAATAGCTTACACTCTTGGAACAGCTTTCATTTGAGAAATAGTCTTATGCCACCTTCCTCAGACATAAAATTGTTTCATTTTCTGTAGATTAGTAAGATGAGCAAGAAAACTTTCAGTTTCCAAAAACGCACCTGTTTTGCTCACTTTTTCTACACTATTAGACACAATTTTCCATGCACTGAAATCAATAGTTCAACTCCCATTGACTTTAATGGTGGAGGATGTGTAATACCCATAGCCCACTATGGAAGGAAGGGTAGATCAGCACAGCTGTGGCAGTTTGTAGTCCGTGTAGCAGTAGACACTAAGGAAACAACAGTGATAAACACCGATGTAGACACTGGGGGATCCCGTGTGGATCACTGTTAAGGGAACAGGTAAGAGGGCAGCGAAGCCGGGCTAACCACCCTGCAACCGAGGGAGGGGGGGGGGCGAGCAGCCAGGGCTTTGCAGGCGCTGTGCCGCGTGTCCGTCACTTCTCTTACCCCGTGTTAGTTACTACCAGACCTTGCCCACAAGCGAGGGAAATGAGATGTCGCAGCTTGCGGCAGCGCTGGAGTCCCAGACCCAGCGCTGCCTTTGTTTACTGAGGCAACCCGACTTTCTGCGGCTGGTAAAAAGTCGCACCCCACCCTCCTAAAGGCTGCAGGGCCAGGAAGCAGCGAGAGGAAAGCGAGCCGCGGCCAATCCCACGGGGTCCCGGCCCGCCTGCTCCTCTCTCCAGGAGTCCGGGGACGAGGAAGCGTGGGAAGAAAGGATCAGTCAGAGCTCGTTCGGCAGGAACCAGGCATCCACCGGAAAGGAAAGGAAAGGAAAAGAGAGGAGAGAAGAGCCGAGCCCCTCACCTCCCCGGAGTCTCTCAGCACCACAATAGAAGGTTCCATGGAGAAGTAGCCACCCCGCCCCCCGCGAGCTTACCTGTAACTCCTCCGTCTAGACCCGCCCCCTAGCGGTATAGCTCCTCCTCTTCCTGTTCCTCACTTCCAAGAGCGCCACATAAGTCCCGCGCACGGATTTACTGGCGGTGTTTTTCTTCCACCTTTGTCTGGCGGCTATTGCGATAGCTCTACGGAGCCAGGTGTGTGAGGGGATGGGTCTAGCGGCACTTGTAAGACTTTCACCTTGGGGCCAGCAGTCAGACTTGCTGCTTCCTAACGGGAAAGGGGAAGAAATAGCTTATGAGTTGCGCGCATGCGCAGCTGCTACTGGGCGGTTTGGCCGACGAGTTCGGTGGGTCGGTAGTATCGCTGGAAATTGTCGATCCCAGCATGCTGTGCGGTTCTGGGCAGGACTACAATTCCCTGCGTGTGATGCTTCGTTCAGATTATTAGAAAGTCCTGGGAGCAGAATGCTGGGAAATGTAGTCTACGAATTCCTATTGGTTAGTGAAAGCTAATCCTGCTCCAGTAGCTGCTGCTCGCTCTGAGCGGGAAATGAATGCGGAGCCAGGCTGGGCTGCCTCAGGGTGGGCTGGGCATGAGGTGTTTGGTCTGCAGGCAGCTTTTCCCTGTGCTTGGAGTTGAGCCTCTTCAGGCTTGTGGGCAAGTTGTTCCAGAGCCTGCAGCTGTGTTTTGCTTGCAGTAGTGTCAATAGCTTCTCCTTAGTAAAAGCGACCCCATGGCCATTGGATACTCACTAGATGGAACAAACCCATTACCTAGGGTGACCATTGGTCCTGGGTTTTTTAAGGGGTTGTCTATTGTCCTTCATTTATGCATTTTTTTGCTGGTGTTTTTCACATGCTACTGGTGCTGCCACTTTCACCCCACCCCTGGAAGTCATGATCTTGTCGTCTTCAGGGTGGGAACAGCGCCATTGGAGGTGAGCCAGTTGCCCCCGGGGGATTATCATAGCATCTGGCTTTTCCAAGATGACTATTTTTTTAATCTGGATTTTCAGAATATACACCCTTGGCCAGGATTCTACTGGCACCGTTGCATCTCCCCCCCCCCTAGTGCTTGTTGCTCAACTAGAGGGGGAAAGCCCTGAGCCAGCTGCACTCTTCCTTCCCCCCATGTCCTGAATTCTGGGGCTGTGTCAGTGGCTACCCTACCATTACCCTACATAACTAAACATGATCAGCAGGACAGAGAATGATCAAGTAGGATCAGTTTGCACAATTTAATATATGTAAAACTGATGTACGTTAGTCCCTTGCTTAATTGAATTTGAGGCTGAAAACGAGTTGCCCCTCACAAAGACTTATGCTCCTTGCTGTGACTTTGTGTCATCATCTGTCTGTTAGCTCCGATACAAAATGAGGTAGCAGCTCTTTGAGAGTAAGCTGCAATTTATTAACTTCTCTTAGTGGAGGTTAAATATTCTCACATAGACCTAGAATGTCATGGATTTGTGACAAAATCACTAAATTGGCAACATTGCTGGCCTCTGCTGCTCTCGACTTATGCCCTTTTTACATGGACTGGAGGTGGCGGCAGCAGTCCATGTGTACGCTGCTGCAGGGGCAGGGTGGGGGTGCAGATAGGTGCATACCCATTCTCACACATGGAGCAACCTGCATTTTCACCGGCACCCATGGACTTCCACATTTACACAACATGATCTCCCACAAGGATGATGGGTGTCCACGCGTGGTAGCGTCTCCTGTAAAAAGGGCTTTAGACCCAGAGCTCTGTAGCACCCAACCTTGCCCTACCCAACGAAGTATGTAGTGTGAACGGAACTCTGGACCTGAGTACGAACACCATTGAAATGAGTGGGGCTTGTGCTGACAGAGCAGTTTTAAACGTAGAGCCTTTGAGCCTTATTTGTTGTTCAGAAATATGTTGGGGATTAATATGTTGTAAGAATTATTCATTGTATTTTATCCATGTGACTCAATGACTTTAAATTAGTAAAGATGCATAAATAAAAAAATACTTCCTTATGGAGCCAGATCTTGGCCCCCAAACTTTATTATTATTATTTTAAATTTTACCCCACACTTCCTGCCAACGGTGGCTCAGGACAGCTTACAATATCAACATATAAAATACAAATAAAAAACAACCAAAAATACAAAAACAAAATGTTTACACACAACCCTAGACCATCCCCCTAACCTTTCTCCACCCCAATCTCCTAACTTTAGGGCCACTCAGGTGGCTATCTACCTTTCTAAAGTGAAACCCTAAAGTGGGATGTCTCATGCTCTTCTCCCTGTAATTATGATTTACATAAATTAGCATAATTTGAGCACTGCCTTACACCACTGGGCTACAGCTGCTCGCCCATTTTTTTCTTAGACTTTGTCAGCTTCCTTCCTGCTTCGGGCTTGGTGTTTGCACTACTCAGAGTGCAGACAAGACATTTTAAGTAGTCCTATTTGGCCTCTGGGTCACTGACCCTGCAGTTCAAGGTGTGACACTATGGCAGCTCAAAGGAGCTATTCTGGGAGATGAATCTGAATAATGAGGTGTTGATAACATGACTGTGGGACCTGACAGAGGTTTGAAAGAACAGTGCTTGACTGGTGCCACTCATTCTTGTCAGGGATGTTCCAACAGGTGGTGACGAACGATTGTCATCCTCCCACCTTCTCTCCTGTGGGGTCCTGTAGGATTCCATCTAATCTCCCCTCTTGTTCAATACATATCAAATGTCACTGGTGAGATCGTGCATAGACTTGTGGTGCACTGCCATCAGTATGTAGACAACACCAAAATCTATTTATTTTTTTCATCCAACCCAGGTCCTGCAGTCTTGGTGCTTACTCAGTGCCTGGCTGCCATTGGGGACTGAATGTGGGTGAGCCGACTGAAGCTGAATCCAGACAAGACTGAAGTGATGATGGATGGCCGGCCCAGTGACCTGGGGGGATTGGGAGCCCATCATTCATCGGGTACAGCCTCACCTGGTTACTCAGGTTCACAGCCTTGGGTGCTCCTGCATCCTGAGCTGTGTCTGGAACATCAGGTTGCATGGCCAAGAGTGTCTTTCACCAACTCCATCTGGTAGAAGGCTGCATCCCTTTCTTGCAGATAGGGAGGCCATGGTCATCCATGCTTTTGTTACCTTAAGGCTAAAATAATAAATATACAATCCATAAAAACAATTGATAAAATACTTATAGTACCACTGCACCACCAGGATCTACCCCTGTCCATTAAATGCCTGACCGAATAAATAGGTCTTGCACTGCCTCTGGAAGATGCTCAAACTAGGGCTTAGGCAAACCTCCAAGGGAAGGGAGTTGCAGAGACGTGGAGAAACCACTGAGAATACCTCTCTATGTGTCTAGATCGTATGAACCTCGGCTAATGATGGAACTTGCAAGAGAGTACTCTCTGCTTTAACTTAAAAGCCACAGAGGAACATAAGGAGAAAGGCAGTCAGTTAGATATGTAGGGCCCAGGCTGTTCAGGGCTTTATAGGTCAAAACCAGCACCTTGAATTGTGCCAGGAACCCTATTGGCAGCAATTCAAGGTGCTGGTTTTGACCTATAAAAGACCTAAATGCTTTGATGACTAGGGCTGAAACGAGATTTCACCAGAACAGAAAATCTTGTAGAAATTCAAGTTCCTGATAACATCTCGGTTGAATTGAGAACCTCTTGGTAGTCTGTAATGTCTTGACCACCATTTCGTTTCTCGATTTAGTGACTTTCCTCTTACTGGGATCCCATTTACCACTTTGCTGTCAATTTCAAATTCTGAGAGGTAATACCAATGCAATGCTGCATTTCTTGCACCCCATTTCCCCTCATACTTCCTTTCTTGTATGCAGATCTTTTTACTAATCTGCAGTCCAACTGCAGATTGGTCAAAGCAAAGGGAAGAACATAGAACAGCAATTCTGATTGGATGGCACTGGAGTGGAGGCCAAGGGGATATTCACACAATGATTGACTCAGAAATGTGGAAACAACAAACCTGGAACTAAAATGATATCTTTGGCAATGCTGTAGGTAACTCAAGATATTGTGATATTGTGAGAATCGAGAAATTGCATCGGTATTGGGAAATTGATCCCAGTTGGTGAAATTTCTCACAAGTAGCAATTTAGCTTCTTGTTTCAGCCCTAATGGTGGCCACTTCACTTGGAAATGAAAGTGTAAATCATTACATGGCTGGCTAAGTTAGCTTTAGGGTTGTTTATATGGCAGAAAACTATTGGACTATGTTAGGGACCAATATGTATAATTAATCATATTAGATTAGATGCTAGACATTTCCTCCCCTCCCCCCCCCTTTCCATCCTATTGCATATCTTGCTTGCTTATTGCATCTTTTAAATTATATTGTAAATTCTCTCAGTGTTTCCTCTGTTTGATCAGCATTTTTCTACAATATAAATTAAAAAAACAACTCTATATAAATACCGTTGGTTTTCAGATATTTTCAGATATTTAATTTTTTTAAAGAGTCAAATAATATTCAGTGACTTCAAAAATATATTTTTTCCAATTAGGCCTCGCAAAGCTTGTGTAAATAACTGCTACTCTACCAGTTTTACTGAGGAATAAATGTAATTTAGATTTTAAATAATTTAATGATAACTATAAAGGAAGTTGCCAACAGAGGGGAAAAAAACAGAGTACGGCAAGGAACAACTGAATTCTCGAGGCTAGTCCTTAGTGCTAGCATGCATCTCCATTCACTGAGGGTGACTTCAGACATTATGAGATCACGCTCAACCACAGTGAATTACGGTCAATTCCGCGGCGGGGCCAAAGCAGCCTGCATGTCTGTTCGGCGGCCACCAGATGTTCACCACAGTCAATACCCACATGGGGTCAAAATCAACCACGCTTCCGGAGCTCCAGCCTGGACCGTCTCCGAAAGCGTGGTCAAAGATTCCCAACGGGAAACAAAAAAAAGTAATGTCTGAACGGCACCCAGCGTCTGGAACCAAAGACAATGATTCCCAGCCGAGGACAAAGCATGCAGCGTCACTGCCAGGCAACCAGCAACAACACAGACCGGGGAGGGAGATTTAAAGGGCACACGACAGCAGCCAGGACGAGGCGCCCCAGCGCCTTCCAGATGCTTTGACCACGGCCCGGCCGGGATCAGCGTAATGTCTGTTGCGCTGCCGTGGTCCGGTGGTCCGATTCCCTGCCGTGGTTTCGGTCCCGTCATGTCTGTTTGGGGCTTTCCTTGACCACAGGTGGTGGTTAATCTGTTCACCCCCACCAGGAATCCACTGTGGTGAAGCGGGACCGCGTAATGTCTGAAATCACCCTGAGACATCCATCCGAGTCCCATTCGTTTCAATGGGACTCATTCCAAATGCCCTGAAGATTGTGCTTAAAGTGAAAGAAACTGACATCTGATGATTACACTGACAACTAAAAAGGTTAGTGGGAAGAAACCGGGATTATGTGTATCAAATGGGGAAAAAATTATCTAAAACTGAATAAGCACAGTTTTAAAAGAGTAAAACTCAAAAAGGCTTCTAGCAGCCTGGAAATTTACATGACAATCTGCTTGCTTGCATTAAATCAGAGAAGACCAATTACCTGTAAGAAGTGCTAAATGATTAAAAAATGATGTGGTATAGGCTACAAATGCAAAAATAGAAAGCTGTCTAATTTGGTGGTGTGTGTGTTACAAGGGAGAGGAAGTGGGCAGCCTGGACAGGATAATGAAGTACCCACTAAGAAATAAGTGAAATAAAGAATTGAAACAATCATCACCTCTACAAGTAGGCCACATGAGATGCAGGAAATTAGCGGTCCAGGCAGGAAACTCATGTAGTTTTTTTCCTCCTAGGACCTAGTCCAACAAAACATTTTTTTATGTGCTTTTGTAGCTTGGGGTTATTTCAAGTTAGCCATCATACTTAGTCTGTACTATAATGGATTTTTCCTCCATCTACTGGCACCACAAATTATTTAAATGTAGATGCTGCTCTTGCTGGACAAGAGAATATAGAATTGTAGTTTGACCTAAACAAAAGCAGGGTGTGTGTGTGTGGAATTGGATACAGGAGCAATTTTCAGTAGAGCTCCAAGGTTTTTTGGACTGTAACAAATATTGTATGTTATGTGGGAAAACATTCACTGCTTCTAACCCATTAATGTATCTGGGGGACCGCCTCACTTCCCCTGTGTTTGTGCACCCTTTGAGATCATCCGTGGGAGCCTTTTCGGAGGTTCCCCGGGCGCGGCAGGTGGCCACTGATGTTAGATCTTTTTCAGTTGCCGCCCCTGTGCTGTGGAATTCGCTCCCAGAGGAGGCTCGGTTGGCCCCCCACTCTCCTGTTGTTTTGACGTTTATGTAAGACCTGGCTGTTCTGCCAGGCCTTTGACTAGGGGTAGGGGATGGGTGGGGTTGGAGGGAGTTTTTTCCCACTGCATAATGTGGGATTTTTAACTGTTTAAAATGTTTTATTGTTTTAATGTTTTTTTATATTTGTTGTTCGCCACCCCAGACTGCCCTGTGGGCAGGAGGGGCGGGATAAAATTTTTGTGTAAATATAAATAAATAAATAAATAAATATATAATCTAGAAAATTTTACATTATACCTGGTTAGCTTTTTAATATTTCAGCATGTCAGATATTTATTACAATAAAGTCTTTAAAATATTGACACTACTATTTTCATTTTGCATAGTGCTGTACAGTAAATCATACAGTAATCCTATAGCAGCAATCCCTGTCCTTTCCCACTCCATTTGCTCCTAACTGTTTATCTCTTTCACACCAATTTCAGTGGTGAATCCAGAGCAATCTCTGGATGCTCCAACTTGCACTGGCATATTACTGCCCTGCCAGCCACTATCAACAGAACGCACAGCAGCCTGCCCTGCTGGTGCGATACCACTTTTCTCCCATGGAATATGCTTTATGATGGGGAGAGGGGATGGTCAAGTGGCATACATTTATTGTATGAAAGGGTAATCTCACCTGGTTTAATTCCTTTTGTGCTTCTGTAGAAGTACAAAGGGGACTTAAGTGAAGTTGGGATTCTGGCCTCTTTTAGATTGTAGATTCTATGGAACAAAGACTTTGAATGCAATCCTGACGCCAGTGAAATCAGTGGGCATTTAGTTTGTAACGTGGAACTCCCTTCCAGTGGAGATTTGCCTCTGCCCAGATCTGCTCATGTTCCGGCGGCAGTGTAAGACCTGGGGTATGTTTTACATGAGACGCTACCACGGGTGGCCACACTTTACTCTGGCGTGGCCACCCATGGTGGTGTCGTGTGTGCTCCCGCCTGCCAGATGTTACCATGTGTGGGAGCAGAGTTTTCCCCGAACCGTGACAGTATTAACTCTGGGTTGTGCACTGGGCTCCTTGGCAACGCACAACCTGGAGTAAGCCCTACCACATTCCAGGGAGTCATCCCTGGACGGGTAGAGCAAGCTGTCACATGTGATGATGACCTGCTCTAACTAAATCTGACTGGTGGCTGGAGCTTTTCTGGAAGGATGTGGTGATCTCATAGGCCACTGGACCTGCCCATCAGGGAGGAGGCACAGCCACACTCAGCAGCGTGGGGGGTGGAGCCATGTAGACCATGTCTGCACATCGCCTGCACCCTCTCCCTGCCCCCTCCCCGGCCGCTGGCACATCTGCTCAGCAGCAGGCCCAGATCCTGCCTGGGGTGAGAGCCTTCACCCCAGGCAGGATGAAAGCATGGCGGCGCCTAGCGTCATCACATTTAAAAATACCCCTGGTTGTTCCGCCAGGCATTTCGAGGAGGAGACAAGTAGGGTGGGTTGGAATGGGGGTGTGGTTGGGGGAAAGAAGGTAGGGGTTTCATTAGGTTTTTATGTTCTTGTTTTTTATATATATATTTTACCAATTGTAAGCCGTCCTGATTTGCCTGAGGCAAGAGGGAGCGTGATATTAAATATTTATATAAATTAAAATAAATAAATAGTCAGTGGAATTAGGATTGTACCCTGTGTCTGTTTGTCCTGTAAATCACATAGTGAACTCTTTGGTACTATAAAATAACTATTATAACATAGCAGCATTCAGCCCATTATTGGTGGTATTTATGAAATCTCATTAACAAAACATATACGTGACACTTAATTTTTCAGGGATGTATACTTTGTATTCATGTATACTTGCACATGGCAAAGTTATAGCCCCTAGCTCTCTTGAGTGGTTTCTAAGGAAGATTAGAAATGGCAAATTGAAAAATGATACTTTCAGTGTTCAAATTCAGCAGCACACGCTTTGACACTGGGTGAAATATATTGATTCTGAGGTGGGTGGATACTGTTATACGTTGGCCCTTTTTAAACGGGCTGTGGTATGGGGGGCAGATGGTTGTGTGTGCCAGTGCACGGGTGGTGGGGGGGCCGCCATTACATGGATGCACACCCACCTCCGCACACAGAGCAACTGATGTTTTCACCAGATGCTCTGCGTGTGGGCTATGGGTGGAGGTGGGTGTAGTGCGGGAGCACTCACACTCACCCCCACCCACCGTGGTGGTCACACGGGTAGCACCCACGCAGCGGATCTGCATGAGCATGCATGGGCCCATCTCGTGTGAAAAGGGCCTATCTAGCCCCCAGTAGGGGCTAGATAGTTAGTCAGGACCATTTTCCATTCTAAACACTGAAATTAAAAGCCCTTTTAAAAATAAATGGCTTAAACTTTTTTTTTGAAAATGTAATTCTGTGTTCGTTTTGGTGGAATGGTTATATATTGAAAATTTTGAAGCAGATCCATCATGGTGATGAAAAGTTACAACAATTTAAAAGTTAATTGGTCTACACGGACCAGCCAGCCATCACTCGCCATGTAACCAAGCCAAGCGTGTGCACCTGGAACCTCACATCTTTGTGAACGTTACACTCCTTGTCTCTCCCTCTGTTCCCCTTCCTTCGTTTCCCCCCACCTCTCAGATTGCAAGCCCTAGGGCAGGGGCCATGTCTATTCCATTACTTTGTAAAGTGCCAGGTACATTGCTGGCACTATATAAATGCTTTATAATANATAAATAAATAAATAAATATATAATCTAGAAAATTTTACATTATACCTGGTTAGCTTTTTAATATTTCAGCATGTCAGATATTTATTACAATAAAGTCTTTAAAATATTGACACTACTATTTTCATTTTGCATAGTGCTGTACAGTAAATCATACAGTAATCTTATAGCAGCAATCCCTGTCCTTTCCCACTCCATTTGCTCCTAACTGTTTATCTCTTTCACACCAATTTCAGTGGTGAATCCAGAGCAATCTCTGGATGCTCCAACTTGCACTGGCATATTACTGCCCTGCCAGCCACTATCAACAGAACGCACAGCAGCCTGCCCTGCTGGTGCGATACCACTTTTCTCCCATGGAATATGCTTTAAGATGGGGAGAGGGGATGGTCAAGTGGCATACATTTATTGTATGAAAGGGTAATCTCACCTGGTTTAATTCCTTTTGTGCTTCTGTAGAAGTACAAAGGGGACTTAAGTGAAGTTGGGATTCTGGCCTCTTTTAGATTGTAGATTCTATGGAACAAAGACTTTGAATGCAATCCTGACGCCAGTGAAATCAGTGGGCATTTAGTTTGTAACGTGGAACTCCCTTCCAGTGGAGATTTGCCTCTGCCCAGATCTGCTCATGTTCCGGCGGCAGTGTAAGACCTGGGGTATGTTTTACATGAGACGCTACCACGGGTGGCCACACTTTACTCTGGCGTGGCCACCCATGGTGGTGTCGTGTGTGCTCCCGCCCGCCAGATGTTACCATGTGTGGGAGCAGAGTTTTCCCCGAACCGTGACAGGATTAACTCTGGGTTGTGCACTGGGCTCCTTGGCAACGCACAACCTGGAGTAAGCCCTACCACATTCCAGGGAGTCATCCCTGGACGGGTAGAGCAAGCTGTCACATGTGATGATGACCTGCTCTAACTAAATCTGACTGGTGGCTGGAGCTTTTCTGGAAGGATGTGGTGATCTCATAGGCCACTGGACCTGCCCATCAGGGAGGAGGCACAGCCACACTCAGCAGCGTGGGGGGTGGAGCCATGTAGACCATGTCTGCACATCGCCTGCACCCTCTCCCTGCCCCCTCCCCGGCCGCTGGCACTTCTGCTCAGCAGCAGGCCCAGATCCTGCCTGGGGTGAGAGCCTTCACCCCAGGCAGGATGAAAGCATGGCGGCGCCTAGCGTCATCACATTTAAAAATACCCCTGGTTGTTCCGCCAGGCATTTCGAGGAGGAGACAAGTAGGGTGGGTTGGAATGGGGGTGTGGTTGGGGGAAAGAAGGTAGGGGTTTCATTAGGTTTTTATGTTCTTGTTTTTTATATATATATTTTACCAATTGTAAGCCGTCCTGATTTGCCTGAGGCAAGAGGGAGCGTGATATTAAATATTTATATAAATTAAAATAAATAAATAGTCAGTGGAATTAGGATTGTACCCTGTGTCTGTTTGTCCTGTAAATCACATAGTGAACTCTTTGGTACTATAAAATAACTATTATAACATAGCAGCATTCAGCCCATTATTGGTGGTATTTATGAAATCTCATTAACAAAACATATACGTGACACTTAATTTTTCAGGGATGTATACTTTGTATTCATGTATACTTTCACATGGCAAAGTTATAGCCCCTAGCTCTCTTGAGTGGTTTCTAAGGAAGATTAGAAATGGCAAATTGAAAAATGATACTTTCAGTGTTCAAATTCAGCAGCACACGCTTTGACACTGGGTGAAATATATTGATTCTGAGGTGGGTGGATACTGTTATACGTTGGCCCTTTTTAAACGGGCTGTGGTATGGGGGGCAGATGGTTGTGTGTGCTAGTGCACGGGTGGTGGGGGGGCCGCCATTACATGGATGCACACCTACCTCCGCACACAGAGCAACTGATGTTTTCACCAGATGCTCTGCGTGTGGGCTATGGGTGGAGGTGGGTGTAGTGCGGGAGCACTCTCACTCACCCCCACCCACCGTGGTGGTCACACGGGTAGCACCCACGCAGCGGATCTGCATGAGCATGCATGGGCCCATCTCGTGTGAAAAGGGCCTATCTAGCCCCCAGTAGGGGCTAGATAGTTAGTCAGGACCATTTTCCATTCTAAACACTGAAATTAAAAGCCCTTTTAAAAATAAATGGCTTAAACTTTTTTTTTGAAAATGTAATTCTGTGTTCGTTTTGGTGGAATGTTTATATATTGAAAATTTTGAAGCAGATCCATCATGGTGATGAAAAGTTACAACAATTTAAAAGTTATTTGGTCTACATGGACCAGCCAGCCATCACTCGCCATGTAACCAAGCCAAGCGTGTGCACCTGGAACCTCACATCTTTGTGAACGTTACACTCCTTGTCTCTCCCTCTGTTCCCCTTCCTTCGTTTCCCCCCGCCTCTCAGATTGCAAGCCCTAGGGCAGGGGCCATGTCTATTCCATTACTTTGTAAAGTGCCAGGTACATTGCTGGCGCTATATAAATGCTTGATAATAATAATAATAACCAAGCCAAGCGTGTGCACCTGGAACCTCACATCTTTGTGAACGTTACACTCCTTGTCTCTCCCTCTGTTCCCCTTCCTTCGTTTCCCCCCNCAACTTGCACTGGCATATTACTGCCCTGCCAGCCACTATCAACAGAACGCACAGCAGCCTGCCCTGCTGGTGCGATACCACTTTTCTCCCATGGAATATGCTTTAAGATGGGGAGAGGGGATGGTCAAGTGGCATACATTTATTGTATGAAAGGGTAATCTCACCTGGTTTAATTCCTTTTGTGCTTCTGTAGAAGTACAAAGGGGACTTAAGTGAAGTTGGGATTCTGGCCTCTTTTAGATTGTAGATTCTATGGAACAAAGACTTTGAATGCAATCCTGACGCCAGTGAAATCAGTGGGCATTTAGTTTGTAACGTGGAACTCCCTTCCAGTGGAGATTTGCCTCTGCCCAGATCTGCTCATGTTCCGGCGGCAGTGTAAGACCTGGGGTATGTTTTACATGAGACGCTACCACGGGTGGCCACACTTTACTCTGGCGTGGCCACCCATGGTGGTGTCGTGTGTGCTCCCGCCCGCCAGATGTTACCATGTGTGGGAGCAGAGTTTTCCCCGAACCGTGACAGGATTAACTCTGGGTTGTGCACTGGGCTCCTTGGCAACGCACAACCTGGAGTAAGCCCTACCACATTCCAGGGAGTCATCCCTGGACGGGTAGAGCAAGCTGTCACATGTGATGATGACCTGCTCTAACTAAATCTGACTGGTGGCTGGAGCTTTTCTGGAAGGATGTGGTGATCTCATAGGCCACTGGACCTGCCCATCAGGGAGGAGGCACAGCCACACTCAGCAGCGTGGGGGGTGGAGCCATGTAGACCATGTCTGCACATCGCCTGCACCCTCTCCCTGCCCCCTCCCCGGCCGCTGGCACGTCTGCTCAGCAGCAGGCCCAGATCCTGCCTGGGGTGAGAGCCTTCACCCCAGGCAGGATGAAAGCATGGCGGCGCCTAGCGTCATCACATTTAAAAATACCCCTGGTTGTTCCGCCAGGCATTTCGAGGAGGAGACAAGTAGGGTGGGTTGGAATGGGGGTGTGGTTGGGGGAAAGAAGGTAGGGGTTTCATTAGGTTTTTATGTTCTTGTTTTTTATATATATATTTTACCAATTGTAAGCCGTCCTGATTTGCCTGAGGCAAGAGGGAGCGTGATATTAAATATTTATATAAATTAAAATAAATAAATAGTCAGTGGAATTAGGATTGTACCCTGTGTCTGTTTGTCCTGTAAATCACATAGTGAACTCTTTGGTACTATAAAATAACCATTATAACATAGCAGCATTCAGCCCATTATTGGTGGTATTTATGAAATCTCATTAACAAAACATATACGTGACACTTAATTTTTCAGGGATGTATACTTTGTATTCATGTATACTTGCACATGGCAAAGTTATAGCCCCTAGCTCTCTTGAGTGGTTTCTAAGGAAGATTAGAAATGGCAAATTGAAAAATGATACTTTCAGTGTTCAAATTCAGCAGCACACGCTTTGACACTGGGTGAAATATATTGATTCTGAGGTGGGTGGATACTGTTATACGTTGGCCCTTTTTAAACGGGCTGTGGTATGGGGGGCAGATGGTTGTGTGTGCCAGTGCACGGGTGGTGGGGGGGCCGCCATTACATGGATGCACACCCACCTCCGCACACAGAGCAACTGATGTTTTCACCAGATGCTCTGCGTGTGGGCTATGGGTGGAGGTGGGTGTAGTGCGGGAGCACTCACACTCACCCCCACCCACCGTGGTGGTCACACGGGTAGCACCCACGCAGCGGATCTGCATGAGCATGCATGGGCCCATCTCGTGTGAAAAGGGCCTATCTAGCCCCCAGTAGGGGCTAGATAGTTAGTCAGGACCATTTTCCATTCTAAACACTGAAATTAAAAGCCCTTTTAAAAATAAATGGCTTAAACTTTTTTTTTGAAAATGTAATTCTGTGTTCGTTTTGGTGGAATGGTTATATATTGAAAATTTTGAAGCAGATCCATCATGGTGATGAAAAGTTACAACAATTTAAAAGTTAATTGGTCTACACGGACCAGCCAGCCATCACTCGCCATGTAACCAAGCCAAGCGTGTGCACCTGGAACCTCACATCTTTGTGAACGTTACACTCCTTGTCTCTCCCTCTGTTCCCCTTCCTTCGTTTCCCCCCACCTCTCAGATTGCAAGCCCTAGGGCAGGGGCCATGTCTATTCCATTACTTTGTAAAGTGCCAGGTACATTGCTGGCACTATATAAATGCTTTATAATAATAATAATTAATAAATTCATTGGTAGTGGTCAATTTGAAAACATTTGGACCTTTTGTTGCGGTTCATATGTTCCTCACCTTTGTGAACTGTGCCCCAAGACGTCAAAGGCATGTAGCTTGAGCTGTCAATGAAGTGGGGTTTTGGGCTGATGGTGTTTAGTGAAGGCAATGAAAAGTTGTTAAACATTAAAAAAAATTTTAAAAAAATTAGTTCTCGCATATGCACGATGGAGCAGTTACCAACTGTGGCTTGGCTACAAACCGGCATAAAGTTACCTGACCCAACCAACTGCCCAGCCCGCACATCGACATGCCCCACCACATGACATGAAAACATGATGGTTTGCATAGCCACCTTGAGAGCCACTCCCCATCACATTTGTGTGTTAAATTGTATATTAGATGTGTTTTGAAATGTAAATGTAGTTGTATATCACTTGGTACTTGGCTTTTTTGACTGCTGTCCCATTGGCCTAGCTGCAGCAGTAAACGCCCCTTTGTGTTCCTGAGCTGTCCATGGCTTGTGTAACATGTCCCGGGGTTTTGTGTGTTGTCACCCAGTACCCTTATCTGGTGGACAGCCCTGTGTGCTGGGGTGGTTGCCTGGGTCCACCATCCCCTGTTCCTCCTCTCCCGCCCTCTGGGATTCCTGTTGAGGGAGGGTAAAAGTTTATAGAATTTCTATAAATATCAAGGACAGAGTTAAGGCTTTGTACAAAAATTTCATAGGTGACATAATAAATGATCTCTAAAGAAATATTGTGGTACCTGTGTGCTGAGGTGGCTGCCTGGATCCACCATCCCCTGTTCCTCCTCTCCTGCCCTCTGGGATTCTTGTTGAGGGAGGGTAAAAGTTTATAGAATTTCTATAAATATCATTGACATCTAGTATACACATTTAACATACAATTTAACAATTATTTACACTTCATTATCTACATTGTGTAACATAGCATCAACATTAATACACCATAGGTATTTAATTCATTACCATACAGTATTTACCATACATGCTTATTTTGTTGATTATTTGCTGCTAAATTATGGTACTACAATATTTCTTTAGAGATCATTTATTATGTCACCTATGAAACTTTTGTACAAATCCTTGCTGGCCCCTCCAACCTCAAAACCCACCAGCCACCCCTGCCTGGATTGTTTTTCTGCCTTTTGCTTGTCAGCTTCAGGTTAATACTCTTGCTAGATCATGTACTACCACTAGTGACGGTACAATTTATTATCAAAGGAACAAAGGAAATTCAGCATACGTTAGGGAAATAGTTGTTGCCTGAACTACAGAGTGGGTCTTGGATTTTCAAAAATCTGCCTGAAAAATTAATGAACAAAATAGTAATAGCTCTACTTGGGGATTGATTTGTCTTTTTTCATCAACCTGTCTCTCTGTTTAGCTATTGCTTATAGGTTACGTTACACACTTGTAAACAACTTGTGTGCATAGCATTATTGATTTCAATGGACTATACACACAAGGGCTTGTTCAACAGGACTGTATTCACAAGAGCATTGCTACATCCTTATTTTTTTTTACATAAGTAGAGAGGAGTAGGGGCAAAAGGGCAGGTCATTAGTATTACCTCTCTTAACAAGCATGGGGTCTGTTAGCTCATAGCTTTGTTGAGCTAAACAAATGCAGCAGTGAGGATTTCAGATCAGAGGTTTTTCCTCCTTAATGACTGCTTCTCACCAGCTTGTGTGAACAAAGCCATGGGGTGAAAACGGGCATGCACGTAGCTCCACTTTAACACCACTTTAACATTTCTTATGCATGTTGCAGGGCTGTATTGGTGCCCTATGCAGCCCTGCAACATGCATAAACAGT
>QEPC01003766.1:2983213-3003003 GCA_003113815.1 Sphenodon punctatus | reverse complement strand
GCCTCCCCACCCATTACCCGCCAGTCACTCGCCCATCATGCATGTTGCCAGGTTGCATAGGGCACCAGTGTGGCCCTGCAACATGCATGATGTTGATTGGGGGTTAATGGGTGGGGAGGCACTTGTCTAAAAACACTCATATGTAGCCACGTATGCATATTTAGCAGATATATCTTGGAAACCATGTAAATGAATGTTAATTTTTTAGGATTTTATTATATCAAGACTATCCTTTTTAATTTGAATTTTATTTTGTAAAATGTTTTTAGTATTTAAGTCTTCATTATTTATATTTGGTTTCTGCCATTCAGTTTTGATTAGAATTTTGTTTGTAAAAACAAAAGCTAAACAAATTCAAATAAACATTCATTCATTGAATACAAATCTTCAAAAATGAGTATTCATTGGTGATTTTCTTTTTCTTTCAGAAACTAAGTTGTTCTATGTGGGAAAAGACAGGAAACAAATGCGTCTGGTAATTGTTTCGGATGAGGAGAAGAAGAAAGTATTAAGAAAATGCCATGAGAATGCTGCAGGCGCTCACCATGGCATATCTAGGACTCTGACACTAGTGGAGTCCAACTACTACTGGACTTCTATCACAAACGATGTCAAACAGTGGGTATGGTTCATTTCTATAGAATATTTTTGTCTAGATCCTTATTGTTTGCTTAATTGTGGTTGTGCTGGCATGTATGTTTTAAAAATCCTCTTTTTCACACTGAACAGATGAAGCTTAGATTTACCCCTCTCCTCCTGCCCCCTCAAAGTGGGAACTTTATTTATTTTTCATTTATTTATTAAAAGACTTAATATCCCACCCCTCCTGCCACAGGCAGCTCAGGGCGGCTTACAACAACATAAATCAACAGTTATAAAACCATAAAATTATAAAAACATACCACTCCCCACCCCACCCCCATCCCTTACAGCTTTTTCGAAAGGAGGGAAGGTCTGGGACCAGACGCATCCCCACCGGAAGATGTGCTCCCAGCGGCCCAGTCCCACCAAAAGACGGGCTGCCGCATTCTGCCCCAGCTGCAGCTTCCAGACCGTCACCATGGGTAGCCCCACATAGAGTGTTACCATAGTGTAGTCTCGAGGTGATGAAAGCATGGATGATGGCGGCTGAAACTAAGCCGACGGACCAGATGTAGTTGGCGAAAGGCACCCCTCGCCACAGCCTCCATCGAGGAGTACCCCCAGACTCCACACCCCGGAAACTAATGGAGGACAGACCCCATCAATGATGGGGACCGTTAACTCCATCGCCTTACCCACCAGCATCACCTTGGTCTTGTCGGGATTCAGCTTCAGTCAATTAGCCCTCATCCAATCCCCCACAGCCGTCAGACACCGAGTCAGCACGGAAACTGCATGATCTGGGCCTGTTGAAAAAGAGGTATAGCTGGGTGTCAGATGAGCTTCAGATGAGCATCTGTGACTAAAGCTTCATTGACACTAAAAGATCAAAGGGGCAAGAGGACAACTCACTCCAGAGTAGTCCCATTGAAGCCTGGAACTACTCTGGAGTAAGTGGTTTGTGGCTTGGAGCTCATGTGTTTATCCACATTGAGAGGGGAAGGGGGGGGAATAGTGAGTGACATGGTGTTCCTGAACCCTCTTGCACTTGCAGCTTTGTAATGCAGATGCAGCCTGCAGCATTTTTGCGCATCCACTCTCCCAATGTGTACTGATTTAGGCATAGCTGAGACTCTTTCTCAAAGATTTAATAACAGCAAAGTGTTTGCTTACAGAACCTTAAAGTGAATGTGTAACAGCAGAGATGCTTTTATCTCCAGACTCGTATTGGAATAATAATGATCCTTCCGAATGTTATTTTGCTCTGAAAATACTTTTACTTTACTTTACTTTAATCAAGACTTATAACCTGCCCCCTCCTGCCCAATGGCAGCTCGGGGCAGCATACAGTAAAAGATAAAAACATAATAAAAAAATACAAAATACAATAACAACTATTAAAAATACAACAGACGGTTTCATATAACCCAAATAAAAGCCCCCCCACACACACACACACGCACACACACACACCACTACTCCTCTCCCTCACGGAATGCCTGGTGAAACAGCCAGGTCTTACATTGTCTGCCGAAGGTGGGAAGATCCGGAGAGAGGTGTACCTCTACCGGGAGGGAGTTCCATAGCTGAGGTGCGGCCACCAAGAATACGCTGTCTCAAAGGTCGTCCCCTGGGGGACTTCCAGGNGGGTGAAAACAGACATGACGCTAACCACCCTTGGTGGTTATTTATGCACGTTGCAGGACTGTATTGGTGCCCTATGCAGCCCTGCAACATGCATAAATAACCACCAAGGGTGGTTAAAGGGTGGTTAGAGTCATGTCTATTTTCACCCTCTGATGCCAGATTTCAGTAGCTAGCTTCTGGAAACGGATTACTTGCTATGAGGCCATTGACGTTGCCCACAGTCAGCTTGTGGCCCAGGAAGGGGATCCATTAGGCTCCCTGTTCTAGGTATTTTTCCGAGTTCTCTCTTATCTCTCACAATTCTTGAATAAAAGAACACTTAGCCAGCTCAAGACTTTAATTTTATACCTTTGATTATTGTTTCATTGTTGTTTGTTTGATTTTATGTCTTTGTTCTCCTGGGTCACAGGGCTATATTAAGTATCAGGGCTATTAAGTCACAGGGCTATATTTAAGCAGGCAAAAACATTTGTAAACCACTGGTCTAAGTATTTTCCTGTGGGAAAGAACCCTACAATAGAAATGAAATGAGAATAAACTGGACATGGGATTGGGTTCCCCCTCCTGCTCTTCCCCACTTCCCCTCCCACAGACCGAATTATCCTGTGATGAGGTGGGTGCCAACCTGGAAGTGCTCTACAACGTGCTGCTGGTGTGACGTAGAGCATGGCAGGCGGACTGTATTCCGTGGGGTCATGGGGGAAACTCTGGGGATTCCAGGTCGCAAAAGGACTGCAGGCCAGAAGTATCCCCCGCCCGCCTGGATTAGAACCTTCTCACTCAAGACATCTAGGTGTCCTGATTAAAGCAGAATAACCAGTTACCTGTCCTGTTGTCATTTTTCTTCATAGAACGTATACTAATAAAAATGTGAGTTGTGGCTCTGACAGTACCTGCCCCCTGAGTCGCATCTTGTGACCTGAAAGATTTTTGAATCTACTCCATTTCTAACTCTTTTCTGGTTGTTTGATGTTTCTAACTTGCACCAGCTAGTAACATCTCCCCAGGGAACATGGAGATGGCCAGAGTGCAGCATGTTCCAGCCACTTGACTTTCTGCCCTTAATATGCCCTTTTTACCCAACGGTGGGAAGTTAAGAGCCGGCTATTTCATGTACACAAACTAGCAGCTCTTCTGCATCAGAAAAGTCTTCATTAGGGGAACTGAAATTGTTTCCATTCCCATTGTACTACCTGAGTGGTACTACCTGAGCATATAATCCCAAATAGATTGGACACCCCTCGTCTGCTGGAGAGCTCCCTCTTGTGAGGAGGCACTTCTGTATGTTATAGCACTAGACAAATATATAAAGTTGAATCATAGAATCTTAGAGTTGGAATGGACCTCCAAAGTCACCTAGTCCAACCCCCTGCTTGGATGCAGGATGACTACAGCTACAGCCTTTGTAGACAACTTGTTCCATTGCTGCACAGCTCTTACTGGTAGGAAGTTTTTCCTGGTACTTAACCAAAATCTGCTTTCCTGCCACTTGAGGCCACTATTTTTAGTCTTCTTGGTGGCAGCCTTTTAGATATGTCTCCAGACTGAACATACCCAGTTCTTCAACCTTTCCTCCTAAGATTTCTTTCCAGACCCTTTCTCATCCTTGTTGTCATTCCCCTGAACCCACTCCAGTTTGTCAACGTCCTCCTGAAAATGAGGCACCCAAAACTGGACACAGTACTTCAGTACTTTCCAGGTGCCCAATAGAGTGGAATTATTACCTCTGCTTGCTTGGAGATAATACTTCTTTGAATGCATCCGAAAATTGCATTAGCCTTTTTTGCAGCCATGTTATATTGCTGATTCCTGTTCAGTTTGTGATCATCCACAATCCCTAGATCCTTTTCACATGTGTTACTGCCAAGCCAAGTATCCCCCATTTTATACCGGTGCAGTTGACTTTTATTCCTCAAATGCAGAACTTTTTATTTGTCTCAGTTGAATTTCATCTTGTTAATTTCAACCCTGATTTCCAATCTATCAAGGTTTTTTTTAAAATTCTAATTCTACCTTTCAGGGTGTTAGCTACTGCCCGTTTTGAAACATCTGCCAGCTTGATAAGTATTTCCTCCACTCCCTCATCCAAGTCATTAATAAAAGTGTTGAATAACACCAGACCCAGGATGGAGCTTCCGCTCGATACCTCCCTTAGTTTGATGATGATGCCATTGATTATAACTGAGTACGATTCTTCTACCAACTGTAAACCTGCTTTGTTGTAGTGTCTTACAGCCCACACTTTTCAAGCTTGCAATGAAGATCTAATGTAAAATTTATCAAATGCTTTACTAAAATCCAGGTATATTATGTCCACAGCATTCCCTTCAGCCACTAAGCTAATTGTTCTATCAGAGGAGGAGACGAGATTAGTCTGGCACGACTTGTTCCTGACAAATCTATGTGGGCTACAATCAATCTCTGTATTGGCATCAAGATGCTTACAGATTGACTGTTTTATAATCTATTCTGGTATCTTCTCTCATAATGAAGTCAGGCTGCCTGGCCTATAATTTCCCTGATCGCCCTTTTCCCAAGATGGTGACATTTGCCCACCTCGAGTCTCCTGGCACTTCACCTGTTTTCCAAAAGTTCTCAAAGAATTGAGAGAGATTCTGAAAGTTTTTTCAGTCCCCATTCATCCAGCTTTGAAGACTTGAATTCATTTAATGTAGTCAGGTATTCCCTGACCATCTCTATTTATTCTGGCCTACAAACACTGCCTGAATTCCAGGGGGAGGGGGCAGCCCCCCCTTTTTTGATGGCCCCATTAGCTACTGGCTTTAGAAGGCTATGGGGCGGGGGGGGGGGCATGATTTCATTGAGGGCCCCTTTGCCTTTTTTCCTTATAATTCGAGCCCTGCCTACAAACTTCTCCTCTTCATTCATACACCTGTTGCCAGGCTGGACAGAGTTTCCCCTTTCCGTAAAGACTGAGGCAAAATAGAAGTTCTTCCTCCTTTTGTCTCCTACTATTACACCATCATCACTGAACAGCAGACCCACCATTTCTTTATTCTTCTTCTTAGTTTTGGCATACTTTAAAAAACTCAAACAACCCCACCCCCTTGTTCTTTTTAGCATCCCTTGCTAGCCATACCTGCTCTTGTTCCTTAGCCTTCCTTACACCATCCCTACAGGTTTGGGCTACACGTCTGTATGTGTCTGGAGTGACTTATCCCTCCTTCCATTTCTTTATATATATTTCCCTTTTGATTCCTAGCTTGTTGGTAAGCTCCTTGTGCAATCATAAGGAGCTTACTAATGAAAACTAAAAACACTTTTAAAAATTGTAATCTAGTTGTTCTCTTGTTCTGTTATGGGTGAATGGTTCTCTTGTTCTGTTATGGGTGAATGGTGCATCCAGTTAGTCAATATCTGATTTAATTTCTTGGTCCGAATTAGCGTATGTCGTAGATTTAGCCTTCAACCCTTTGCTCTATACTGTATCTCTTTGTTCCATCAGATAGAAGAATAAATTTGCTGTAGTCAAAGTAATACTTTGTGCTTTTTAAGCACTTTAGAGTATAAAGGAAATTTAAAAATCATTCCCTCTTTAAGATGTAGTCGTATTTTCTGGATGAGGAAGCTGACGCATATTGCAAGTCATTCAAGGCCTTGCAGTGAATCAGTAGCGGAATAAGGTTTAGAACTCGCTCAGGAAATCCTGGCCCTGAGACCATGTCATCAGAAATATATAGTTAAGCAAATGTTTGTAGCTCGTGTGATAAGGACAAAGGATGGCTTTTGCACTGAATCCATGCTAATTTAGCTGCAAGGTAGTACAGTGAATGGAAGCATAAATCAATGCTTTTGTTGTCTTTCAAGATCAACCAAGAACTATTTAAACTCTTTGGAATAAAGGAAATGATACTATCCTATCCTCAAAGAGATTATGCAAATGAAACAGTGTGCAAGACCATCAAAGCTTTCCTTCACAAATACTGTTTGGAGCATACCAGCGACTGGGATGATCACTTATCGGCTATTGCATATGCTTATAACTTGATTAATTTGGTAGGTTCAGGATTTGTTTCTCTTCTTGTGGGAATTATGACTGAGGGTTCATGGGTATTATACAGCAATGATGAGCTAAACTTGTGTTTCTCTCCTTTGAAATAGGAGCCTGACCAGAACACACCATATTTCCAAATGTTTAACCGCAATCCTTATATACCGGAGTCTTCAGATGTGCTGAAGGAAGGGGAGAGTAAATGCCTGTTTTCTAGAATCCTAGATGCAATTAAACAAGCCGAGAGAAGAATGGAAGAAAAGAAAGTTTCTGGTTGCCAGGTAAATAGCTTACATTTCTACCAATGTGATCAGTGAAGATTGAAAAGACTTCTAAAGGTGACCATCCTTGAAAAGTTAGAAGAAATTTCCTATGAATTATTCATTCACACACACACACACACACATATATGTATCTCACTTTGATGTGCATGTGTCGTGTTCGTTGCGTATTCAACATGAAAACATGCAGTTCTTCTTAATTATAGTTTGCTTTTCTATATTATTTTTCTATGTAGAATGTAAAAAATATTCTTGATGAACAGCAAAGTGGGAACAAAGTCATTGTTAAAAAGAAGCCAAAGCAATTAAATCCATTTCTCCTTAAAGTTGGCCATGAAGTGCTTAGACAAAAGAAAAACTGGTGGAAAGGTGGCCGGTTCCAGTCGGAGTGGGTCGGTCCCTGCATTATAGACTACATCACAGATAATGGCTGTGCCATATTAAGAGACACCACAGGATTGAGACTGAAAAGACCCATCAAAATGTCTCATCTGAAGCCGTATGTAAGAGGGTCCAATGACCAAGGTAATCTCTGTTAACACCATTAACTTGATGCTAGAAATGAAAAAGGAAGACTATTAAATTAATGCTTTTAACTAGTCTTTGCCAATATATGGATGTTAATTGGAAAGGCAATGCAAAATGGTCAGGGCAATTGCTTCGTTCTCAACACCAGGAGTTCCGAGTTGGGAAGAGAATTAAAGAGCCATTTTAAACTTTTCTTTAAAATACTCTTTGTTAAACAGGCTTCTAACATGGTTTGCCTCTATTCATGCACACTGGCAGTACTTGGTTTCTGTCCTTGTTGCTGTGTGTTGTCAAAACACAATAGACAAACTCATAGATCAGTAGGATGATGCTTATTTGTGAGATGTTGAATCAATCTCTACTATTCAGTTGGTACAAATAACACCCAAACATCCCAAAAGTCCATCTTAGAGAGCTGGTGGCTTTTAAGGAAATTAATGCAGCTGGTAGTGTTCAGGGGATGAGTATTTTGTGACATTGCTAAGCGTGACATTTTTATAGTGCTGGGGGGACAAATTGAAAGCTTTCAGTCCTTTCTCCAATTTCTTCCATTTCCTATTGTGACAAGTTCAGCCCCAAAGAATTTGTCTCTATTGTTCTTGCATGAAGATGCCATTCCATTTCCACTAATGATCTTGCTGAGTCATGTAGCATGACATTTGGAAAGCAACAAGTTGCTCCGTGTTTAAAAGTCTTAATCTCAGCTAAACATACTGCTGCTATTCTAATTAGCTTCCTCTCCCAGTTCTAGTAGAGCCTCCAAGTGTTGATGGCATGGAGGCTTTATTGAGAACGCAGCACAGGCTCTGAACAGTGTGTCAATACCATAGTCTCCTGTATTGATGAATTTGCAAAGACACCTGAAACCCCCTAGGCAGGGGCAGAGCTAAGTGGCAGGAGGGATGGGGTAGTAAATTTTAAAAATAAAATAAATAAGTGGGAATGGCCCCCCTGCTGGGGCACTCCACTTCAGTGCACATATGCATTCGACATGTCTACATGTCTGTGGACTCCCCTGACCCAGGCTTGTGGACTCAGCTGCAGCTGCTGCACCGGTTATAGCTATGCCCCTGCCACTATTAATTTCTAAAAGTGTCTATCAAAAAAAAAAACCACAACCCCGATCATTATGTCAATCTCCAGAGCTTTCAGTATAGACCAGGGGCAGCCAAACAACAGCTCAGGAGCTCCGTGAAGCTCTTGGGCAGTTTAAGTGCGGCTCTTGGCCAGGGCTGAGCTAAGCCCTGTGCTGGCTTGGTGGTGGCGATTTATTAATGTGTATAGTGCCAGCAGTGTGCCCGGTGCTAAAGAATAATCTGTTAGAGATAGGTCCTTGCCACAGTGAGCTTGCACTCTTGGACGGACAAGGGAGAGCCAGGGATACATTCATGAAGTGGAGAAGTTGCAGATGCCTAGCCTAGTTAGGGAGGAGAATGGGACCCTGAATGAAAGGACAATAGAGTATCTGTGACCAGTCTGAGGGAGTGAGGAGCTAGAGACAGAAGGGAGAGGATTTTAGTTAAGGATATGAACACAAGGAGGGAAGCTCAATAACTATCACAGCTGCTTGTCAGAATCTCAGCAGCCAGGACTGCAGAGTACGGGCTCAACCAGCCAGTTGCGAAGCAGGAGAGGTTGGTGTATACAGCAGTGAGTGTGTACGTCTTCTGGGTTTGGGCCATCTGAAGATTTCTGTATACAGCTGTTGGGAGAAGGCACTTTGCGCCCCCCCCCCCCCGATAGTAGAGACCGTGACACAAGGATGTCATTTTAGTGTCTTGACAAAAAGGTCCTGCTAAACTGACTTTCTAAAAAATGTCTGACCTAGTTAGTTACTACATTATAAATAACCCTAGCATAGCCAGAGACATTGACTATCTCCCTCTGCATCTCTTCCCACAGATGGGAAGCAGGGGTTCAATAGCTCTTCTCTTTCACTGAACTCCATTTTGTGAACTTGCCTGCAGGGGGAGCTGGCATAACAAACAGCCAGTGTCCGCGCAGCAAGCAGATGATTTTCCTTCACACAAACAGAAGGGGAGGGATCTTGGTGAGCAGTGACATGGGCCACAGAGGGAGAAATGCTGAGGATGTTCCCCTCCTTTCAGTTCAGATGAGCAAGTCCCCTGGGATGGGAGCTTCCCTCTCCCCATCAACCACACTTTAGAGAGAGATGTTCCTTCCCATCAGCCACCTTTAGTCTCTCCCCCCTTCCTCCTCCCCCCCCTCCCCCCAGGAGCAAAGGGGCTTAAACATTTAGAAGGTACTTACCTCCCCAAAAATTTGTTCATCAGGATGAGCTCCAACGATGCAGGTTTGGCAGTCAGAACATCATTCCTAAAACATGATAAAATCGTTTTAGCCAAAGGTGGAGGGCTTCTCTAACCACAGTGTGTTTTGCTCTTTCAGATAGCCATTATCTTCTGCAAGGGGCGATAGTGGTTGACCACGACTATGTTGGGTTATGTGAAAACTCCCCTGTGCTGAGCCAACAAGATGTTCTAGCTGAAGGGGGAGCCCACCCCCATTCTGATCTGGTACCCTGCAAGGAGCATGCATCATCAGAATGTAAATGCTGCGCAGTGTCTGAGTTTACAGATGACCACAGTGCAAAGCCTGCTAACACAAATCCAGAGCAATGGTCTGCAGCCTGCTGGACTCTCCAAACTAAGATGGAGGATACTTGATCTAGTAAACTTCCCCCGGAAATGATTCTGAACATAACTGTATCAGAACGGAAAGCCGTCTAATAGCCTGTACTTAATTTGCTACGGCTGACTTTTTTATATGCTCATCTGGTAACACCTTGTATACATTTGTAAATATGTGGATGCTAGGATGTCTAATAATTGCACAGTGGAGTGCATATATTTGTTAGAAATACAAAAGTGAGTCGGTAAAACCAATTAAATTACACAGTGATGAAATGCAAAGTGTAACCTGTACTGCTACTGAGAAACATTTTGCTCGTCTTCCCAGAATAGAGTGCTTGGTTAAATACAGTGTCACGTAGCCTCTCTCTTTATCCTCATCAATGATTTGTTGTATCAGGAAGACTCCAATCTTAAGTGAAAGCCCCACTTGGCTGCCTGACACAGTATCTGCCTCCAGTAACAGAATAGTGAAGCAATTCACATTTCCATTTTACAACTTTGAAATGGTTTCCTACTCTCTTTGGGGAAGGGGGAGGTGAGGTTACAAGCTCCCTCTTCTTCTTTTCCCCCCTCTTCATGAGATCTTGTGCTCTACAGTGAAACTCCTCCAGTGGGACTATTCACAAAAGTAATCTTGCTCCTCACAAAATAACACAGCTGTACAAGAAGACTACAGACCAGATTCTGTTTATGAAACAACTGTGCCTTTGAGCCTCCGAACGTTATGCCTTTTCAATCCCCATTCAGCAGTGGCCCAGCACTTTGAGGACTGGAGCTGCAGTTGTTTCATGAACAGGACCTGGCCTACATAGGTTAAGAGAGTGCAAGTGTGCTCTTTTCAGCAATGTCCACCCTGTAAAGAAAAAGGCTTTAGTACGGCTAGCACACTACGGCCGTAGCCTGCTGGTAGTGAAAGAAAGGAGTAATAGGCCAAGAGGAATTAGCAAAATGAGCTGTGGATTTCTGAAGGATTGCATTAAGTGTGTCTCCATATTAAATTGGGTAACAAGAAACAGACACCCTTGGCTATTTCTGTAAGTGTGATGGACAACTAGACACAGCCAAGGGTTCTTGTAGAGATGCTTCTGTCACAATCCTGTGTGTGCCAACCTTCCAGACTGGACATGTGCCACCATCCGCAAACCAGACTCCTAGACAACACGGCTTTCCAGCATGCCTCAGCTCTTCAGACCTTTCAGCAGCCTTGGGTAATCTGTTAGAGGAACCCATCTCTCCCCCACCTTGTCAGATCACCAGCTTTTTTCTGGCTTCACACCACTTCTGGGGTCTATCTGATAATGGACAGTCAGAGAGAGAAAGAGAGCAGACGTTAACATATGCATTATCTCGCTGGACTTTCTGCCTGAAAAAGCATCTGCAAGACATGCATCCACATCCTGTTATCTCTCTTTTTTTAAAGTAAATCCATTAAAAAGTTAATTGCAGGAGCAGATAAGCAAAACAACACACAAACATGCACCTGTCCCTGTAGTTTACTTCACAGCGCTGCCTAAAGGTGATGGTGAGCCAAGGCTCTTATGACCTAAAAGTTTACCAGTCAATTTTTCAGTTTATGAGAGAATCTTTTACCGACATAGACTGTAACAAAGTATCATGCGTGCAGGTAAGCACTAGTTCATGAAGCAGAACTGGACCATGAGCCACTTTCAGACCTTCACCCCCGTGCATATGTTGACTGTGGGAGGGAATGCGCATGACAGGATATGCGCAGAGTGCGGCTGGTCTGAAAGCCGCCTCGTGCGACTTTGCTGGCAAACGCATACAGAGCAGGATCTCCTGCTCTCTATCTGCGTTTGCGCCGGCAAAGCCATGTAGGGGGGCTTTCAGATCGGCCACACCCCGCATATACCCTGGCATGCGTATTCCCTCCTGCAGCCAAAATATGCGTGGGGAAGAAGGTCTGAAAGTAGCCTCAGTTAGATGGCAGATATTGTGCCTTGGGAAAGGAATCAGTCCCATGAAATACTATTAATGCCCAAAGTCATTTTGAAACATGCAGCAAAATTAAAGGTTCATTACCAGTTTTACATGTATGCAAACAGAAATATCATTTTGCCCAGTACGTGTCTGCCCCTGGAGAGGTGTGGAGCCTGTTAGGCTGGTTCACCTCCAGAGACTTATGGAACCAGAGAGGTTCCGGAATGCTCTTGGAGAATTACCCTCTGCTCTTGACGACAGCTCAGTCTATGACCGCTCATGGGTCTTTGGAACACCTTGCTGGAACAGCACCCATATGAGGAGCGGCTTGGTAGGTTGGGGTTCTTCAGCTTGGAAAAGAGACGGCTGAGAGGAGATGATAGGGGTCTATAAAATCATTAGTGGTGTGAAACTTGTAAACAGGGAACAGTTATTTACCCTCTCAACTAGTACTAAAACTAGGGGACCCTCCATGAAACTCACAGGTGGCAGAGTAAAAACAAACAAAAGTGTTTTTTCACTCCGCATACAGTTAGGTTGTGGAATTTACTGCCAGGGGAGGTGGTCAAGGCCAGCAATATAGCTGAGTTTAAAAGAGGTTTGGACAAGTTTCTGGAAGATAGTTCCATTAGCAGCTATTAGCCAGATAGGATTGGGGAACAAAACCCTTTACTGTCGGGAGCTTGGGGATGACCCACAGGGAATGGATAGCATGGTGATCTGTTGGGTGCTTCTCTCAGGCTCCCGTGATTGGCCACTGTCCGAGATAGGATGCTAGGCTCGATGGACTGTTGGTGTGACCCAGTACGGCACTTCTTATGTTCTTATGCTGTCTGAGGCTATCAACTGGGCGGCTCCTAGGCATTCGGCGGCTCCTTGAGCATCAGTGGCGTAGGTCCATGTGGTATAGGGAGAACCTGTGATGGCTGAGGCAAGGGGTGGCAGTTGGAGCAATGGGGGCATCGGACATACACTGAAGCCAACATTGTGACATAGAACTAGTTTAAAAGACTATGCGGTGGCTGTGCAAGCAGCAAAGAAGGAGTTCTTTGTTGCTTTCATAGCGTCCGTGAAGTCACATCTGGCTGAACCTTTCTGGGTGGTGAGGGGGCTGGTCAGTTCAGCCTTCCTCTACCTAGAACTGGAACCTTTCAGTGCTCACTGGGACTTGTTTCTTGACTATTTTGTGGATAAAATCGCTCGCATTCCCCATGACTTCAACACCACGCTTGGTTATGGTAGGAGAAACAGCGGTTATGGATGCCCTGTCTTGTCCAGTTTTATGGCATCAGTTTCAGTGGATTTCACCTGCTGATATGGGGGATGTCCTTGGGGCAGTTAGAGATACCTGTTGTGAATGGACCCATGCCTGTCCTGGTTGGTTAAGGCCAGCAGGGAGATGCTGGAACTGTTGCTGGAGGGGGTGGTCAATGCCTCCCTTCAGGAGGGCAGAGTGCTGGGATGTCTTAAGTAGGCTCTGCTCAAGAAGCCATCACTTGACACTGACTTTCTTGCCAGTTATCAGCTGGTCTCTAACCTACCCATTTTAGGGAAGGTTATTGAATGGGTGATGACTCAGCAGCTTCAGGGGCATTTGGACTGCATCAGGTTTTTGGACCTCTCGCAGTCCAGCTTTCATTCAGGCTATAGCACTGAGAGTGCGCTTGTGGCCTTGGTTGACGACTTTCGCTGTGAACTGGATCAGGGTCTGTCGATCCTTTTGATCCTGTTAATCCACGGTTAATCATGAAATGTTGGTGACTCATTTGTATGACTGGGCCGGGGTGGGTGGGATTGTTCTTGAATGGTTCCATTCCTTCCTGGCTGGACGGACACAGTGGGTGGTGCGGGGGGACTGTTCATTGTCTCCCCGGGACCTCGTGTGGCGTTCTGCAAGGCTCTATTCTGTCCCCTCTCCTGTTTAACATGTACTTTGGGCAAGGTCCTTTGGGCAAGGTCCTGAGAGAGTTTGATGCTCGGTGTCATCAATATACAGATGACACCCGACTATACCTTTCGTTTTCAGCTCACCCAGGCCCAGCGGACTCGGTGTTTGGTGGCTGTGGGGGACTGGATGAGGGTGAGTTATCTGAAGCTGAATCCTGACAAGACGAAAGTGATACTGGTGGGAGGGGCCGAGGGGTTGGTGGCCCCCATCACTGATGGGGTTTGTTCCTCCCTAATCCCTCAGGCTGTAGTCTGGGGGTGCGCCTCGATTCGCAGCTCTGCCTGGATTGGCGGCTATGGTGAGGCGCACATTTGGCCAGTTACATATGGCACAGCGGCTTCAGCCGTATATCAGACTCTGACCTGGTCTCTATCATCCATGCCTTCATCACCTCAAGACTAGACTGCTGTAACGTGCTCTATGGGACTACCCTTGGTGATGGTCCAGAGACTGCAGCTCGTGTAGAATGCAGCGGCCCATCTTCCTACAGGGATTGGTCGTCATGAGCACATAACACCTGTGCTCCGTTCACTGCACTGGCTGCCTATAGTCAGGGACCCAAGTTGACTGCACCAAAAAATCTTAAATTCTGCAACCAGTGAAGCCAAATTCTGCAAATTCACTGTGAGCATTAATATTTGCATAATTAACTGGATTTGCATAACTATGCATGCTGGGAAGCAAATAGGTTTGACATAGAATCACAACTTTGCTAATCAAACATAAATCCTCGGGAATTTTAGCACCTCCCTCACGCAAACATAGGGCCTTCAGACCCCACCCACCCACAATTCATCTCCCAGGAGCCTATTTACCCTCGGGTCATGGTCAAGATTGGCTGCTTCTGCGAGGATTCTGTGAGGATTGGCTGATTCTGCGAAAATCACTGCAAATTGCAGCAACGCAGTCAACTCGGGTCCCTGCCTATAGTCTTTCGGGCCTGATTCAAGGTTTTGGTTCTTATCTATAAATCCCTACATGGTCTGGGCCCCACTTACCTGCAGGACCACCTCACCCCCTGAATTCTAGATTGGCCCCTGTGGTCAGCCAGGGGTGCCCTTCTCAAGGTCCCCTGAGTTTCTCAGGTGGCGACCATGGGGAGGGTGTTCTTGGTGGCCGCCCCGAGCCTGCGGAACTCCCAGTGGCGGTCTGTCTGGCCCCGGATCTCCCCTCCTTTTGATAACAATGCAAGGCCTGGCTGTTATGCCAGACTTTTGGTGGGTGAGATGGGTAGTGGATGGATTGGGGGTGGGTGGGGATTTTTAGGTCCATTCAGTTATTGTATTTTTATTTATTTATTTTATTACATTTATTAGCCACCCCCTCGCCCATGGTATCTCGGGGTGCCTTACAACATAAAAGCAACAATTTAAAATGACAATTTATCACAAAATTTAAAACATATAAAATAAAGTCTACCTAAAAAAACACCCTTCCCACCTTTTTTATCCCACCCTCTGCTCCCCTCCTCCGAAGGGTATTGGTGGCAACGCACACCAAACCCTCTCACGATCTCCCCCAAGGGCTGCATATAAACATTAAACAATAACGGAGACAGAATTGAACCTTGTGGAATGCCACAGCCCAGGGCCTGGGGGCTGGAAGACTCATCCCCAGGACAACCCGCTGGCTTCTCCTGAGAGGAATGAACAGAACCATCCAAGGACAGTCTGTCCAGATCCCCCAGGGCTCACAATCGTCTCAGCAGCCGCCCATGGTCCACTGTATCAAAAGCGGCCCAGAGATCTAGCAGGACCAGAATTGTTGAACGCCCTGCATCCATCTGCCGGCGGAGATCGTCCACGAAGGCCACCAACACTGTCTCTGTACCGTAGCTGGGGCGAAACCCCAATTGAAATGGGTCAAGGAAACCTACACTGTCCAGATGAGCCTGGAGCTGCAGTGCCACCGCCCATTCAATAACCTTCCCTAAAAAGGGAAGGTTAGAGACAGGTTGGTAGTTATAGTTTTATATCAGTTAGATTTTATATTGTATTTTATATCATATTTTATGTTTGTTTTTAAGGTATTTGTATGCCACCCCAAGCTGCCTTTTGACAGGAGGGGGCAGGATATTAAATGTGAATAATTCATAAATAAATCAAAAGGATGCAAACTACATAGTAAATAATGGTACACAATAATGCATGTGAATGCGAATTACTATATTAGTTTAAATACACCTTGCTTCCTCTGCTCCTAAATTGAATTTCCCTTTGTTAACCAATGGATGTAAGAGCAAAACTGAAAATCCTTTCTGGTGTTTAAAAGTAAACCAGCCACACAGTGCGCCCTTCAAGCCATCCTTTCCACCTTCATTGTACACTTTGCAACGAAAAATATTGCCTTGGCCTTTAAAGAATTATTTTCGTGTCTACCAGATATATGCGGTTTAATTTACAATAGGGAAACTCCATACTATCCCACTTCACAACACTCTTTACAGGGTGATTTGTGCCATCTTGTGGCAACTTCCTAAAACTAACCAGTCAAAAATGGAATAACTATTCAGGGAATTGAGTATACAGTGAAAGGAACTAGAATAAGAAGATGTTGTACTTCCTAGCTAAAGCTTTCAGTACCGGTGGCAGGATGATTTTGGAATATGTCAATGTTTAAAATCATAAATGCATGTACTGTTCAGGGCAATATCTCTGGATTCATTGCTTGCTCAGCAATGGTTTAAGTATTGTAGAATTAGACAAGTCCTTGTATAATAAATATTGACATATCAAAACACTTGTACTACAGTTCACATTGTTTTCCAGGGCTGCCAGAGGCTAAGAACTGACTTTGCCAGGAGGCGAAGAGGCACATTTACTCCTTGGACTGGGCATGAGAACTCCCAGCCACTTCCGGACCAACCCGGTACAAACAGCTGCCGCCCCGGCGGTACGGTGTGGTGTGTGGAAACGGTGTCGGCGGTGTGGTGGAGATCATTCAGGGAGAGTCTTTGACCGCTGACAGGTTTCGGAGTGGCGGAGCCGCCTGCTGCAGGACGCAGCTGAGAGCTATAGACGGAAGCAGCGCAGGTGCTTGAGGGCATGAGAACTCTCAGCCACTTCCGGACCAACCCAGTACAAGCAGCTGCGACTCCAGTGGAGCCGCATGCCTAAGGGCTGCCGCGCGGCCTTAGGCATGAGCCGGGCGAAGGGCAGGGCTGTTGTTTGTGGCTGTGGGGGCGTTTGTGCTTTAATTTATCTTCCGTCAATATGCAAAATCCATCTGTCGGAGAGCTTGTCCTGATAGATAGAAAGAGAGGCAGGAAGTCTCATTCCCCTGCGTGTACGTCTGCCCAGCTGCATTTAAAACAGGCAAGAATCATGGACTTTGTTACATGCTCTGTAAGATTTTGATCTGACCTGACACTATCGAACAGGTTCGCATGCTTGGGTCAGGCACTGCAAGGGACAGGGTCTACCAATAGCTCCCCGACTAGGGGAGCTACATCTGATCCAACCTTGCCAGCTTCGTCCGCTGCCCCTGTTGAGGTCTCCCCAGCCCCCCGGAGGAGGGAGCAGGTCCCGCCTATTTGTTCTCTACTGACCAAAATCAGCTCATGTTGTGATCAATTGCTGAACTTGACTTCCTGTCAGGGGCCGGGGGCATGGGGTATGGTGGCAGCAACAACGGACTGGGCCCAGAGCCCGACAAGCGCTCCCTCACTCACTGGAGAAATCCAAGCCGCTTCCCGCAGACCCGCCAGTCGGGGCAAACCCGCCGTCGCGTGCTGTTGCCAGGGCAACCCCTGACAGCAGCACAACGATGGAGCCGCTTCCATCCACCTCACAGGAAGTGAGGTCAGCACTAGCCCCCGTGCGTCACTCCGCACGCATCCAGGCACGTTGAGGGGTGGAGCCTGGCCTATAACTACCGGCACTGCTATACAGACAGTGCCGGTAATCAGAGATTGAGAAGCTGGTCCCCCAAAGCTAAGTGTGAAACTCTGGATTATTGATTGTTGTTCCTTGCTATTGTTCTGTGTGTCTCGTGGAGCCTTTCTGTGTTCTCTTGTCCCTTGTCCTCGCTTCCCCTCCTCCCCCTCCTTCATTCTCCCTTCCCTTGTCTTGTTTGGGGTATGGTGTATGCAGAGAGTTAGAGAGGCGATCCAGGAACGATTGGGAGTGCGTGTATCCCTGTGGTGATCTTCCCCAAGGAAGCATGACTGCTAGAGGTGGTGGGGCTGCGCGACCCGTCCTTCCCCCCTCCAGGGTTAGTTGCCCCTACCGTGCGGTGTGCGAGCCCTTGAACCCACAACCTCCACCCTGGTACCTTATCCTGGTAACCCTCACTGGTACCTCACACTCCATTCCAGTCCCTTTCCCCTGGTGTATCTGAAGAGCGTGCTTGTGCATCCACTTCGAAGCTCTGTGCCCAATGATGATAGAGGTCTGACTTCTGTGAGGTCATTAAGGCTACCATACTATCCTGATTGGCATTATTTCCTCAGGGCGTTCTTGCAGAGCTTGATCCTGAGCCTTGTGTGTGAGTGGGCGGGGGCTTCTGGGTCTCCCTTTTCTTCCCCCCCCCCCCCCGTGACACTTCCCTGTTTCAAGACAATATGAATAATTGGGAGGAAGTTCTGGGCCAGTTTAACTGTCGATTACGGGATGTTATTGATGATTTGGGTACAGTTGTATTATCCAAGGATGGGGTCCAGATGGGAGGCTCTCTTCCCCTCCAGGAAGTGACACATTTCAATAATAAGGTCTCCAATCCAGCTGGGAATAAGAAGCAGGCTGCCCGTGCGAGAACTAATCTTCCGGCGGGCGGAAGGTGTTCTTCCAGTAGGACCATGGTAATTGATAATTTGGCTATCCAGATAATTGCCCGCCCTTTGTGGAATGGAGTAATTCCAAGCTGGGCTACTAAAAACATGTCTGCTCGTAATCTCTCCTTTCTGACGGACACCACTGTTGATCCGGAGAAGATTGTCAAGATAGTGCCCATAAAAGAATTGGCCAATGCTAAGAGCTTTAAGCTTTATTTCCAAGACTCTACTTGGGTCTCCAGACTGCTTCGTCTCAGACGTTTCCTGCTCCAGTGGGGCATATCCATAGACAGGGTTTTTGATTTTATCAGCTCCACACATGCGCCCCAAGCCCCAAGAGAGATGGGATATGGTTTCTCTATTGATACTACTAACCCCAACGCTGATGCTTTAGGTAATTCTCCCAACTTTGATACATCCCAGGAGGTTGGTGCTGCTCCCCAAGCTGTGGCTTTTGCTAGCCCTTTCCATAGTCCAGCTAATTTTATGCCTAGCCCTGGCTTGGCTTTTGCTTCGCTTGGGGCTGAGGCAGTTAGTAGCAATGTTAACCCCAGGACCCTGAGTCATCTTTCTCGAAAATCTAACCTCACTCTAAGGTTTTTGGAAGCCTGTCTGGATTCATTTTCTTCTAAGTCCAACGACAAAGAACTTGGGGATATTTTTGATGGATTAGCTCCCTGGAAACAAGATGGTTTCATTGAGAGGCTTTTTTTATTCCAGGATAAATTATTGGAAAGGGAATCTATGCACAACCTTAGAGGCACCACTTCCCAGGTTACCTGCAAACATCCATCCCCCACTGAGATGGAGGTGGTTACCTCCGTCAAATTAGGACTCTTAGGGCAGTCCAAGGGGGAAAACAAAGACCATCTGCAAGAAGTAAGCAGGGAATCTGACCCTACCAATAGGGAGTTTTGCAATAGTGAGGTGGTTTCTCCTTCTGCCCCCCAGGCAGAGGCCCCTCCTTTGGCCAATTTGGTTCACAAAGCAACATATTCTGATATCTGTATTAGTAGGGAGGATTCAAATCTGGGGGAAATTGTATGATCTAACTCTGTTGGGGTAGGTGACGTGTGCCCTCACATAGCTCCAGCGGGCCCTTAACCTTTCCTTAATTTGAATAGGGTAGGCTCGGGTAAGGGGGGTCTTTCTGACCCCGGTACTTTCAGGGTGGGGCAGGATTGACAGGGTGTCCTCCAGGGCCAGGGCCATTCCTGTCATGGAACATCGCGGGATGGTTCTGGCTTGGGAATCAGGATGTTCGGGCTTTGTTAAAGAACTTTGATCTTATTTATATACAAGAATCTTGGCTAGTGGATATTATTTATTATTATTATTATTAAACATTTATAAAGCGCCAGTAACAACCTGGCGCTGTACAGAACATATAATCAGCTGCGGTCCCTACCTGTGGCTTACAATCTAAAAG
>QEPC01003766.1:2948926-2979622 GCA_003113815.1 Sphenodon punctatus | reverse complement strand
GGGGCGGGCGGGCAGCTTTGGCCTGTGGCTTGGGCTGAGCCCTCCCAGGGGGTGGAGCCTCGCTCACCTGCAGGGGATGAGCCCTGTTGCTATGGCGGCGTGCTGGGGGCTTCTGGCTGGGGGTGGAGCCCTGCCTCAATGGCTTCTGGGGGCGGGCAGGGCTTCTGGGGGCGGGCGGGCAGCTTTGGCCTGTGGCTTGGGCTGAGCCCTCCCAGGGGGTGGATAGCTCCCTTCTTACACTCCCCGACTTTCAGGTGTGGCGTCTCCCTGCCATGCGGGTAGCTAAGTTTGGCCTTGCTTCTGGGGACCTTTTAACTTTGGCCCAAAATTCTCTATCTGTATGGAGACTTACTGCCCAATGCTCCTTGGATCATCCTAGTTATTCTTTCTTCGTTTGATTCAGGTAATAAGATTCTTTTGCTGAACATCTATTTGCCATCTAGTGTCAGAAATTGTGGGACATTTTGGTCTGCTCTGGAGGACTATATAGATGCCTTGGAGATGGATTATCCCGGTCAGCTGATTATTTTGGCTGGGGATTTTAACTCCTGAATCGGGAATAATCCCAAAAGGCAGGCCAGAATCCTAGAAATAGATGAGACAGGGTAAAAAAAAAAAAGAAATAGATGAGACAGATGTCTTAGTTCACCCTTCTCGCTGTTCCAAGGATGAGGAACTAAACTCCAGTGGGGTGCACCTACTCAATTTTCTTTATGCTGGTTGCTGGAGAGTTCTGAATGGGGGAAGGGCCTCTGATCTCAGCGGCCAGTTTACCTATGTTTCATCCATTGGCAAAAGTGTTATCTATTACTTTTTTATTCAAGATTCGTTTTTGGACAATTTTTCGGATTTCAGTGTGCTAGTGGAAGGATATAGTGATCATCTCCCTATCACACTGATCTATGATTTTTGTCCAGGAGCTATCTCAGGGTCTAATTCTCCTGTTCTTCCCCAGGAGGGAGGCAGTGGTTTTGTTTGCTGCCGAATTTATTGGACTGCCAAGGTCCAGAAGGCGTGTTTAGGGCTTTATGTACAGGAATCTTTCTCTACCCTGAAGCAGTCTTTTTTGGATCTTGGTTTAGATGCCCCTGGTTTAATCTATAGCAAGTTCAAGGATTTACTAGAGCTCTTTCGGAATGGTCTATCTAGTGTCATCTCCCCTAGACCTCCAGCTCAAGTCTCTTTCTCTCCCCCGAAGTGGTTTGATGAAGACTGCCGTAGGCAGCGTACTCTTCTCAGACAGTGTGCAAGACGATTCAAGCACACCTCAAACATAGTCAATACATCCCTGTATACGGAGGTGAAATGTATTTACAAAAAGTTAATTAAGGAGAAGAAGTCTTATTTCCAACATAGTGCCTGGAAATCTCTTATTGATGCAGTCAAGAGGGGTGACTTGCATCAGTTCTGGTCCCTTGTTAAATTGGGTTTTCGCCCCCGCCATTTCTCTGCACTTTCTGATCTGACCTTATGGCACTCTTATTTTAAGGGCATCTTTAATAGGATGCCGGATACAACTGTTTTGAATTATAATTTAATTAGGAATACCCCTACCTGGCTGCCGGTGACACATGATGATATAAGATCTCTGTTCAGCAAATTTAAGGCCCAAAAAGTCCCCGGGACTGATGGTATCCCGGCAGATTTATTTCAACAGAATTTTGATTGGTGGTCTGCGATTCTTGCTAAACTGTTCAGTACCATCAATGAATGTGGCATGGTTGGAACATTAGTGTCATAGTCCCTATTTTTAAGAAAAGGGACAAAAATCTACTGCAAAACTATCGCCTGATCAGCCTGCTCTGTGTGGTGGCCAAAATGTACGCTAGGTTTTTGTTAGCCAAGTTGGAGGATTGGGCCTCCACTGCAAATTTCTTTACGGAAGAGCAGGCCGGCTTTCAGGCTGGTTACTCGACATTGGACCATTGTTTCACGTTACATCATCTGGTAGACAAGTATGCTAAAATCAGGAAAGGTCGGTTAATTATGACCTTCTTAGATTTTAAATCAGCCTTCGATTTGATTGATAGAACCATTCTATGGGAAAGGCTTTACAACACCAGCATCAAACAGAGGCTGATTTTCTTGGTCCATGCTCTTTATTCTTAGTCCTCACTTAGAGTTAAAGTCAGGCCTAGAAACCATACTTCCAACTTAATCCCTGTTTCCAACGGAGTTAAGCAGGGTTGCGTCCTTGCCCCCTTTTTATTTCATTTTTTCATTAACGGAATTATTGCAGCTTTGGATGGAGATTTCTTTTTCCCTGCCAAGGTCCAGATAAAACCCGTGCCCATCCTCTTATATGTGGACAACATGGTCTTATTGCCTGCATCTGCATTAGGGATGGACAGGATGTTAGTGGCGGTTGGCCAATTTTGCAGGGACTCGGGATTGACGATAAATTATGATAAATCTAAGGTGCTTGTTGCTGGTAAACCTCTCACCCGCCATATTTGGACGTTAGATAGAGTTGGGTTGGAGCAGGTAGCATCTTATCGATATCTCGGATTATTATATAATACCTCTGGCTCCTGGAAATACCATATTCTTTTAGCCAAATTAAAAATGAAGCAGACGGTGATGGGCTTGCTAAGATTTTGGCGTCTTCATGGAGGCCGCGCTATCTCCCCCGCACTGCAAATATTTGATTTAAAATCAAAACCTTATGGTTTTTTGAGGGGTGAAGTATGGGGCTTCAATGCCCTGGACACCTTTGAACCTTTGCAGAATTATTTTTTTGCGTTCCCTATTAGGGGTCCCTAACTGTACACCGGCTTATCTTCTCTGGCTGGAGAACCAAGCTGCTTGCTCTTCCCTTATTCCAATGATTCAGGGTGGAGGGTATGTTGGAAGATAGGCTACCCTGCTTGTGCTTTGAGGAAGCCACTTCTTGGGCTTCCTTGTGGTAATGGTGGAATGGGGTGGCATCCAACATATAAACTTGGAGTGTCTGTCACTCCTTAAGCCCTTATCTGCAGCTAAGAGAAAGCAGGTCATAAGAAAGCAGCTGGTTGATCAAGCTATTCAGGCAGATCTAGGGGCAATTCGATCCCTTTGTTGCGTCCCTTTTAATAAGTAATTCAAAAACACCTTTGGATGTGAGCCTTACTTAAGACTGCTAGAGGACCCGAAACTCCGGAGAGCCATGACATTACTCCGGTTGGATCGACTTCCATTCCGTATCCTTTTGGGGAGACGCAATGGCACTCCTCACGATGAAAGAGTACATTGCTGTAATTTAGGCCAAATTGTGGACCTGTTGCACATACTTTTTCAGTGCCCTCTTACGTCATTTTTTAGAGAATTGCACCTGGCCCCTTGGCTCGCTTCTCGCCTTCATTCTTCTTCGCTCCAGCTATTGCAATTTTGTTTGGGTTCAAACTCTGCTGAGCTAATGTATTGTGTAGCCAATCTGGCTTTTAAGCTTAGTAAATGTTGAACAGATTGATTCTAGTATGACTTAGGTCATCTTGGAATAGAGCCTGTTCAGGGGTTTATCTGTTCTGTATTTAACCCAGGGGAAACCCGGGGTAGGTTAATTTGGATTGATTTGATATTTAGTGATTGGGTACATTTATTCCTTTGTTTATTTTGGTAAAGAAGGATTTATTGTGTTTCTGTGTTTTGTTCTCTTGTTGATGATTTTGGAGATGGTCGCTTGTTCACTAACTCCCCTTTTGATTTTAGTTTATATTTATTGGTGTTTTATCACCTTGCATATTGTTGAATTGATGATATGTTGCTGCTTGTTTTATTATTATGTTTTTTTCTTTGATTGTTCTAATTGCTTGATTTTATTGTTTGTCATTTGCCATTGCAATGACTAGCCGTCATGCAATTTAATAAATCTACTACTACTACTATACTCTTTGGACTGAGAGCTGATATTGCCTATATCAGGGGTGGGCAAAGGTTTGAAGTGTCACAGACCAAATATTTCAAGCTAGCAAGAACTATGAGACACTGTACACAGACATAGATACAGCCCTGAAATTTTAATTTAAAAAATAGTTTGGCAAACTTTTTCTGGGGGGCGACTATGGAGAGGGCATTCTTGGTGGCTGCGCCGAGGCTGTGGCACTCCCTCCCGGCAGAGGCCTGGGTGGCCCCGGACCTCACCGCTTTTCGACGTCATGCAAGACCTGGCTGTTCTGCCAGGCCTTTGCCAAGGGAGCTGGCTGAGGGTGGGTTTTTAGTTTTATAGGGGGTGGTACGTTTTCCCCTCCCTCCTCTTTTCCCAGGGGGGATGTTTCCCCCTTTATTCCTCTTCCAATTATAGATGTTTTATGTTGCTGGTGGTGTATTTTTATGTGTGTTTTTATATTTGTATATATTGTAAGCCGCTCCGAGCTGCCTTTGGCAGGAGGGCCAGGATATCAAACGTTTTAATAAAATAAAATTAATAAAATAAAAATAATACATAAGAATTTTAAAACACCATTTAATATTGTTTAAAGAAAACAAAATCCCTCATTTGAAAAGCCTATGAGTTTGCGTTTTGTAAATGAAAGGCCATAAGCAGTAGGCATAAAAAATAATGGGCCAGTTCTCTCATTTCAGTATGATGTTCAAATTCTTCTCAAGGAGACTGCAAGTTTTGCTGGGATTGAAGCATCTTTTCTAGGATCTTTTGCTACCAACTTCCATTGTAGGACTCGGAGCACCAGGGGGAAGATGCTGACTGGCTTCAGGGTAGACACTTCCCAGTTTAGGACTAGTGCATCATAGCTTCCCCCAATCCCACAGCCCCCAGGAGACTCCAGCAGCAGATGGCTCAGCTTCTTCTGGTCGTAAGGGAGCTACTTCTGGGCAGGAGCCTCGTGCGCTCCTGAGCCAACAACTGCCCAGCCGCTGGTCTGTGTTCGATTGGCTCAGAACACCTATGGCTTTCTAAAGGAGACATACAATTTGACACATGCACGGTTTATGTGAGTACCCGCAGTCTTAGCCTTTAAAAGTCTGGCCATAATGTCTCGCCCACAAGGGACTTAGCTGGTTCTATTAATGAGAAAAAGGGTGCTTTGCCTTTTGGAGCAAATCATGCAGCTTTTTAACAAGCTGCTAGCTGACAGACTGGTGGAGGAATGTGAAAAGGTCAGAGACCTGGATAGCTCAGTGATTCGTGAATTAGTAACAGGATCTTTTTCCCCTGAATCTCTACCCTGGTTCAGCTGCCAGCAGCCGACTGTTGCAGCCAGTTGCTTGAACAGAGTGCTGTTGTGCCGTTCACCTTAGAAAACTAGCCCAACAGAGGTGGTTTCTCGTATCTCGGTGAGAGAGGGCAAGAATTATGGCCCTTTTTACACAGACACTCTAACACTGATAAAATAGAGGTTACATTTTATTATACATGGTACCGGGCAACACTGCAGCCCTGCAACATGGGCCCTTTTCACACGAGATGCCTCCACCCGGTTTGGCTGGGTGGAGGTGTCTGTGTAAACACCACGGGTGGTGGGTGTAGGTGGAGATGTCTGCGTAAACACCATGGGTAGGGGGTGTAGGTGTGTACGTGCTCCTGCGCAACACCCATCTCCACTCCACTGCCGATTGCTCCCTGGGTGGGTGGAGATGGGTGTTGCGCGGGAGCACGTACATACCTACACCCCCTGCCCATGGTGTTCACACAGACATCTCCACCCAGCAAAATGCACCCCATCCACCACCCGCGGTGTTTACACAGACGCCTCCACCCATCTCCACCCAGCAAAACTGGGTGGAGGCATCTCGTGTGAAAAGGGCCCATGTTGCAGGGCTGCAGTGTTGCCCTGCAACATGTATAATAAAATGTAACACCCATTTTATTGGTGTTAGCGTGTCTGTGTAAAAGGGGCCTATGAGAACTACAGAACCTTGGAGAAAATAGCAGATTCCATGACTGGGCTTTCCTTCAAAGAGAAATGTGCATAGAGCCAAACAGCAGAGACTGGCAAAGGAGGAAGAAGGAAAATACAAGCATGAAGTTCCTGTAGTCTCTCACAGTCATTTATCAAACAAGTGTGTGATTAGGGGGAATAATCACAAACTGGGTTGATTTGCACTTGCTAAGGATGGAGCATTTAACTCATCCATCCAATGGCTGGGATAACTGCTAGCCACAAAATAAGTGTTAATTCACAATGGTTGTGGTTGCCTGATAAAAGTCTATCTTGGTCTCTACAACACTGATAGGTTTAATACGTACTTTTCTCTTAACATGATTTTCTTCCATTGATCTCCAAGTGCTTTATGAAAGAAGGCAAGTCTGATTGTCTCCCTTTGACAATTGGAAACTGAAGGGAAGAACAGAATGTCCTATATTTATGTGGCAGCATACTATACCAAGGGGAAATGGTTACTTAAGCATGACCAATGTATGGGGCCTGGGCAGCTTTTTAGTCTTCCTTCTGCAGTAAGAATTAAGTGTCCCATGACTGCGGAGGCTGTGATGAGTCATGATTTGGTCTGCAGAGTGGGCAGCAATAAAGCACCTGGAAATGTCATCATCACTCAGGATTAGATGAGATTCTTGTAAGTCAGTTGTTTGGCAGCAAGGCCAAGATCCAGGTCTCTTTGTGGCACATGCCATTAGCTTAATGACTTGGCAAAATACATTGTTACCAGCATTACTCTGCCTGACGTTTCAGATATGGGGCAGTGAAATGCTTTTCTCTCAGAAATGAAGCAGATGCATTACATTTATTTATCAGACAAACTCAAAATCTGCTAGCTCTGGAATCACGCTCTCCCCCAGGAAGGCAATGCAGCCACAGAAGTACTAGCTTAACATTGGTGCACTTCTCTACCAGATGGGTGTCCACCTGCCCATTTATTAGGTATTCACCCCCACTGGCTACGTGGCCACCACCCACCCGACACACAGCCCCCACTCACAGTAGAGTCCCAGAGCATGTGGAGCCTGCCATGCGGGCAAATGTTGGCTAAAGTGCACCCATGTGTCTGCATCCCATCAATTAGGTTTTGTGCAGCCTCACGCGTGCGTACAGGTCTACCAGCACCACAGAGTCGCAGGCAAAGAGCCTAGAGCATTCCAAGGAGTGACCACTTCCTGTCCCTCTCTCTTCTCTTGCTCTCACTGGTGCGCAAGTAACATCTGCCTTCAAATGCCCAGTGGTCTCTCTTTCAAAACTGTTGCCTTCTCCTAAGCAACTTTCACAGTCTTTCCATCATGATCACAGTCTGGCCATGGCTCAGAACGACCCCTACTCTCAGGGGTCCCTTCTCCAGGCTTACAGGAAGAGCCAGCCTGTCCCCTGTCGAGGCTTTACCTCCTTTCTCAGTCCTGGGCTTATTGGCACTTTAATGTCCTTAGCCCCTGCCAGGCTTTACTTCCAAAGTCCCTTCTTCAGACTCACACAGCCTCTTGTCCCTCCAGGTGTCCCTGGAGCCCTCCAGGCCTCCCTGATTACTCACAATCCCTTTAGACTGCTCACTTCTGATACACTGAGCAACCCCAGCAACCCTCCCGGCATCCAGGATGTCTCTGGTTCACACCTCCAAGACGCCTCTCTCCTTCCGGTCGGGCACGTCTCAGCTGCAGCTCTCTACGTTCTGTTCAGCTGGCCCTTTCAACCTGTCCGCCGAACAGTGCCATAAATCAGGACAGCTTAGGCTCACCAAACCTCTCCTGGCTCCCCCCTGCTCTCTTAAACCCAACATAGCTATTCCACTGCCCAGGGTCTCTCTCGAAGCAACCGCTTGTCTCGGCACTGCCGGTTGCGATGCTCTTAAAGAGCTAGCGTTCAGTGGCTCCAAGCCGTTTGGAGCAGGGACAGTGTGAGCTTCCCTGCTACAAACAGCCAGGCAATGACCAGCACCGCTACCTTCAGTGTTCCCATTGCAGGCACTCTCCACCTTCCGATCCATCTGCCAAAGGTGTATTCCCTGAAGTGAGGAAGAGACCAAGGCCTTCATTGCTCTCTGGGAGGAGTAGAAGGCCGAGTACCAACTGGTCAAGTGCTACAGCAATGAGGCAGTATTTCAAGAAATCTCAGCACAAATGACACTCCAGGGATACAACAGGAACATGAACCATTGCCGACAGTGGGCCAAGGACTCACGCAGGGGCTACATGGAGATCCTCAACAACAAATTTGCTTCCAGCTGTGGGTGGCAAACATCGCTGCACTATGATCTCCTCAACCGGTTCCTGTATGTGGAAGGAACCATTGTGGCATCCCGCCTCTACGACTGTGCCTTTGCCAGGGGGCAGAAGCAGATGGATACGGCTCCCCCATTGCCCTCTCCTGTTCCAACTGTTCCCGGTCCCTGCTCCTATGGGGGTGGGAGCTGAAGCACAGGGGCGGGTCTGAAGTAATGGCTTTCCTTGTTACCTTGATCAAGAAAATGTCCCACTGCCAGTGCAATGCTGCGAATGGAGCCCCCAGCAACAAGCGCCCAGGGAAACCAGGACCTGTGGGTCCACAACTGGTGGTGTCAGGAGGATTTGGCAAGGGAACTGCTTGGGGAGACCACGCAGCAAACGGATGAGATCCAGGCTGCCATTAACGGCATGGCCTGGAAACACAGGCAGCTTGTGCAGCATTGCACAATGCAAGGCCTTGGCTGCTGATGCCTGCCTGGAGCAGTTACTGGACCTGGCATCGTTGGAGCAGTCAGACAGCATGCTCGAGATGGCTGAGACGTGGTCATAGACTCAAAACAGTATGTCCCAATGCATCCATCTTTAGACCTCCCTGCTCAAGCATAACGGGAGCATTGTTGCTCATGGCAGGTGCCCTTTGCAAACAGCCAACTGCAGTGCACACCCCTGCATCGGGATCCTGACCACTCGCCCTGTTTCTCCCAACACTCCACCCCCCAGGGAAAGCACCCAAACCCTCTCTGCTCTGCACTCAGGCCTGTCAACAGTCCCTGAGCCAGGCGCACTTCTCCCGCCCGTCCCACCAATCAATCTCGTGTGCCCAGCTGCCCCCAAAAGGGGCAAACAGAGGAAGAAATACAATTGAAGTAAAATACTTAAATAGTTAAAGTTGTTTAATATTAAATGAAGTTCTTTAATTTTTCATAATCAGTGGTTTCTGTGTTTCTTCTGGGAAAGGAGGAAAGTTTGGCGGAAGTGATACCATAGAGAACGGTGGTATGGCATAGTGCTACGCCACTCTGGGGTCAGGGGTTTGGAAGGGAAAGGGGGAGGGGAATAGGTACCCTGTAAATGGGGGGTGAGAATCCTCCTGCCATGCACTTGCACATGAGGGCAGACCGGGGAGGGGGATACCGGGGGGCATGGAGAATGGTGATAAACTGCTTTGGGGCAGAGTGTTGGAAACACTTGCACTTTAGGGCGGGGGCATAGTAGCTGGCTGCACGCCTGTGCCTCTGCACTTCCTATTGCCATTCTCAGACCCGGCTAGCCTACAAATGCCAATAGGAAAAAGTAGAGGTTCAGGCCTGTAGCCAGATAGCTAGCAAACGCTAATGGGGAACGTGGCACAGGGAAAGGGAAGGGCAGGAAATGGCACGAGAGAAAGTGTGCGGGCCCCAAAGAGATAACGTATGCTATCCCAGTGCTAGGGCAGGCTGGTATGGGCTAGAGGAAAACACAGTGAAACACTGAAAACATTTTAAAGGCTTTATTGATAAAAAGAACTGTCATTCAAGTAATTAAACTCTCACTGATGGGGAGCATTGGGGCTAGCATTGTGGTTGATGTGCTGGCACAAGGCTTCCCCGATCTCTCTGGCTATGCGCTGCTCTGTTTGGTTCAGCTGGTCCAGGAACAGGGGCACTGGATCATCAGAGCTAACTGGCACTGGTGGTGGGGTCTCCAAAGCGGCCTCACCAGCCTCACACATGTTGTGGAGCATGCAGGCAGCAGTTGTTAGCAGGGGAGTGGTCTCCAGCTGGAAATCAGTCCTAGCAGCTATTTGATTTCAACTGCTGTTTTAAAAGCCCCCAAGCCCTCTCCACAACAGAGCAGGTGGTGCTGAGCTACCTGTTAAAGTACCTTTGCTCCAGGGTGCCAGCAATGCTGTAGGCCTTCAGGAGCCAGAGCTTCAGTGGGTAGGCGGGTTCCCAGAGAATAACAGGCCTCATGAGCCCCCCCCTCAATGCGTGTTTTAGCAGAGGGTTCAAAGTCTCTGGTGTACATGCAGCCAAAGAAGGGGGACTGGCAAAAGATGCAGGTGTTGTGTGCTTCTTCTCTTCCTGGACCACCTGGCCAGCACATCCACAAACAGGGAATCGTGGTCCAATATGGCCTGGAGAACCACAGAGAAGAATCCATTGTGGTTCAAGCAGTCATCCTTGTTATGGGGTGGGCAGATGATGGTGATCTGGCTCCCATTGATCACCCCTATAGAGTTTGGGAAGCCCTCCTGCTGAAAGCCCTTCCATCACCTCCGCAGGGTAAGCCAGCTGCACCACCCAGTCCAGCAGCACTTCCACAATCACTGTGCAAACCTTGTTGAGTATAATGCCCACCATGGAGGTTCCAACACCAAATTGCTGGGTGACAGAGCGGCAGGAATCTGCAGTGGCCAAGCTTCCAAATGGCGATGGCCACGTGCTTCTCAGTGGGGGTGCGTGATGGCATCACCATGCTCTGTTTCTCTAGTCACGGCCTGAGGATCTCCGCTATCTACAGAACAAGGCGATGGGGAATGGGGATGTTAGAGTTCTACTAGGCATCTTGCCAAGAGGACGGCATGTTTTCCCACCAGTTTGTGCTTTCCTCCTTCACCCAAACCAGCCTCTCGGTGCGTACAACCCTGTGCAGGACGGTGGTGAATGAAGCCGCATTTCCTGACGGGTACCTTTCAGCACATATCAGCTCCCCTTGTAGGACTTCAATTCTCCCTAGTGCAGTCCATTGTCATTGTAGGAAGGCACGTGCGTAGCACCAAAGCAGGAGCTGCTAGCTCATTGTAGCATGCCCCACTACCCCAGCCACAGATCAAGCAAGAGCCCGTTTGTGCCTTGCAATCTCACTGCATCAGTGGCAGCAGAAGTCATGCATCTGCTGGATCGCTCACAATAGGTTCTGCTCAGCAGTGATAATGAAGGCCTGGATCACAACAACTATCAACATGAAGTTCTTGGCCTGCGTCTCCATGGCTGCGGTACCGGAGTCCGTGAACTCTGCAAGCCACGCACCAAATGTTTTAAACAGTTTTAAAAGGTGGGTGGCTGCCTGCATGTGAGCAACTACTGGTCTCTATTGGCTGAAACATTCTTGCAAAGCTGATGTGTGTGTGTGTGTGCTGCTGCACCAGCACTGCTAATCCATGTTACAAGCATGTCAGTGCACATGCCAAGTCATGCACAAATGTTGCAGCTGTTACCACATGGAAGCATGGAAATTTTTTAATTGAGGTGGGAGTGGTAACAACTGAATATTAAGAAATGAGTAGGTGGGGGAATTTGCAAGGCAGTGGAGGTCACTGATCAAGGAATGTATGTGGGAGCCAAGCTGCCCATTGGTTGAAAGCATCTCATATATTTTCTTATCTTTTGAAAGTAACCATTTTTGGTTGCAACGAGCAGGAGAGGTCATCATTCCATAAAAAGCTATTGCTGCAGGTTGTTTTGGCAGGGAAAGCCCAATGGCTTTGGCTTTGCTGGGGTATGGAGCCCAGAGAAGTTGGAGTGTGATGGAAACCCTGGCCTTTTTCTGACATTTGGGTGAGGCCTGATGTAGAGAGGGAAGTGTCAAACCCATCCTCCGAGGCAGCCTGTGTGTTCATAAGGGTGACACGTGCGCACAATGGGGTTCCATGTATGCGTGAGGGACAGCAGACCCTGCGTAACCCTGCTACAGTTCAAAGCTCAGCAGCACGGAAGAGTGGGAGCCCCAGACAAGATAAAAGAGTGGGGTGTGATTGAGACCGTGATTTTTCTGGACGTTTGTGCACTGCCAGTAGTAAGGAAGTCACTAATGGAGGCTGGACCTTCCCTGCCATTTCTTTTCATCATTGCCCTGATGACAGTGAGAGGATACCCACAGGACCACCAGGAGTGCCTCAATCAGATGGCGTAGCTGAATCTCTTTGTGGAAACAAGTGACTTAGGGTACAGGGACTGTGAACCAACTGATGGAGTGCTTCTTGCCTTCTATGAAGTTTGGACAAACAAAGAAGTACAGACTGGTCCTGGTGAATGGGGATGTTTCCCACCCCAACTGTAGGGTGATGCAGAAGAGGCTGCAGAGGGAGTATAAGAGGCGCCTGTTTGAATGGGGGTTTTATGCAAACTAAGAAGGATTTCCAGCACCAGAGTGAGTGAGACCCCAATAAAACTGTGTGCTGCTACCTACCAGTACATTGCTGTGGATGTGAGAAACTGGGTGGTGACAACATGCAAGGATTGATTTCTTTTGCTTTCAAATTTTACTGTAGGTGCTCAATAAAGTATGCAATTTGCTCAATAAAATCGGTGTCCTGATCATAGCAACCAGTTAATTACAGTAATCAAGGCCGCTTTTACATGAGCGGCGGGCTGCAGCGCATTGAAGAACACGCTTCCTGAAAAGCCCCGTGGGGTGTGTTTACATGCACCGGAAGTAGCCGGCCACCAAATGCGCCTTCAAAAAGACTGCGCAAGCCATGATTCCTATGGTGTCCGGCTACTTCCGGTGTGTCCCCGCGGGACTTTTCAGGAAGTGCATTCTTCAGTGTGGTGCAGCTGGATATTCATGTAAAAGTGTTGGCCGGTGTAAACTCAAGCATGAGTTTCCAGGGGTGGGTGGGTGGGAAGAGCAGGCACTGGACCCCTTCCTTGAGTCATGATAGCCTGGAAGAAAGCCATGGCTTGCCGTGGCTGTGAATCATGATGAGGGCCTGATTGACTACACAGGCAGGGATTCTTTCCCACCATGCTCTGTCCGTTTGTCACATTAAGCCTGTGAGTGGGGGCTGCACGCAGGCGCAAGAAATAAATGCAGGGGGCTGCCCATTATTTGGCTCTACACACTAAACATGTGAGTGAGTGGGGGCTGCATGGGCCAAACCTGGACTCCAGGAGGCTGTCAGCTTGTTAACACCCTGTAGCAAGTGTTTGCAGGATCAGTGCCCCAGGAGGACAGACACTCAAGAGTGCTCTCTCAATCTCAGTTTAGTTGTTACAAGTAGACAGTCCACAGGCCAGGCCACAAGCCACTGGTCAGTCAATACAAATCCCAAGTCTAGCCAGGTAACAGTCCATTGGTTGGCTCCCCAACACACACAGGCTCTAGAGTCTCCTTCCTTCAGGAACCTCTTCTTACACAACTCCAAGGTCTCCTCCTGCAGGAACCTCTCTGGTAGCCTCTCAGGAGATGTGTCCTTTTCACTGGTCAGCAGCAGACTGCCTCTTTCGTCCTAGCTAGCTCTGTTTTATAGTGGAAGCCACACACACCTACTTCCGCTTTTTGCTGGCAGCCATCTTTGGTGGTTCTCATGGTAGGCACCATCTTGTGCCCCTCTTAAAAGTATAATCAGCCTTATTGTGGCACCACTCTGCCACACGCTCATTAACTTGTCAGGAAATGCAGTTATAACACAGAAATTGTTTTTAATTTAAAGAACAAAAATGATGGAGAAACAGTGATTTAACAGTCCAAGAGAGAGAAGTTAACTTGCTCCACTGAATTTCATGGCCAGGGAAAGGTGGATTGGGCAACCCAGGAGGAAGGCGTACTAGAGGTGCAATTGATACCTAATGCACCTTTCTCAGCTGGAGCTGTGGGTCTGCAAATTATTCAGACAGGAATCCACAAGCCACTTATTCTGGAGTAGTCCCGTTGAAGCTCACAGGGTTACTGTAGAGTAAATGGTTTAGGGCTAATGACCTCAGTTCACAACTAAAGGGTGAGTTACCTTCTCCTAATCCCTGAAGAGTTTTGACCCTATTGCATACCCAATTAAAAAATCCCCACAATTGTAACTCTTTGCTTAGAAAACTCAAAATAGCAAGAATGCCACAAGCAAGGGCTGGAGGACTAGGTTGCGCTGGGCACTTTTGAATCAACCAGACTCGTTTTTCATCCTGTTTCCATGGCACCACCGCCCAACTTGCTACTTGTTTGCTTCAAAGATTTTTTTCCCTTTTAATGTTGCATACACCAGTCTTCTAGAGATCAGCAAAGCAGGATGAGTCACAGCTTACTTTAGCTCTTTATTGTGTCATAAATAATAGTACTTTGAAATCTAACCTTACTGACTATGGTTGCTTTCCGACAAGATGTTTTTTCTCCCTATTATTATTTTAGCGCTGTACAGATGCTTGTGGGAATGCTGTACAAACTCTGGAAATGGTATTTGCAGGAAGCAGGGCACCCAAAGCCTACCTTTACAGGGTCCCATGTTCTTATTTCAAGAAATTAAAAATTAGGGATGGGCGAACGCGGTTCGGAAGTTCGGAGTTCGGACCGAACTCTACCAATTCGGTCGACCAAATCAAACTTCCAACCGAACTTGATTTTTGAACCGAACCGAATTTCCAAACTCTGTTCTGTTCGCCCATGCCTATAAGATAATATTCCATTTAGTTCAATGGGGTTTGAATTTCCGAACTCTGTTTGGAAGTTCGGACCGAACCCGAATAGTTCGGTCGACCGAACCGAACTTCCGAACCAAACTCAATTTTTGAACCGAACCAAATTTCTGAACTCGGTTCTGTTCGCCCATCCCTATTAAAAATGTTTGAAAGCATGTATTTCGCAGGTACTGTGTCCCCTGGAAAACATGTTTGAATGCGGCATAGACTTCTAACAACATGAGCGGCCCTCCGGCTGCCCCCTTTTACCACAGAGTGGCTGAGCGGAAGTCGCTGACAGGAAAGAGGAAGGAATGTGGCACTCTGCACGGCTCCCATCTGCTCTACACAGCCTGGAAGCTACAGCCGGAATTGGAGCTGCTGAGGAGGGCAAGGACTGTAGAGATAGGGTAGCAAGGAGGAGTGTTTCTTTGTGGCGCAGGAGTGATAACGCAGATCCCTGTCCGTCCGAAGATGGACAAGGAATTAAATAGCCTTTCCCCCTTCTTACCTCATGCGAGTTAGTGGTAACACTGTAATATAAATAGCGCTAAGAAAGCCCTCATGAGAAAGCAGGCTATGTCTGCAATGTGCTTAATAGAATCATAATGGTGATGGAAAGATTATAGGTAAAATCAGGACTAGATGCAAACTGGCATCCTGAAAACAAACAGGTTTTATGTCCCGTTACTAATCTCCGAGCTCATTCAGATCCAATTTTTTTGTTATGCATTTACAGTTTATGCTATATTCTTCGAGGTAGGTTTGAAACTTCAAAAGTGACTCCACGGTTGAATGGGTGTTCATAAGAATGGGGTAGAGGTGGGGGAAGAAATATATTATAGTTTTTTGAAAACTGGAATAAACAATAAGGGCTAATTCCAGAAGAAAATTCCCACCAGCTGTTGAGTGATCTGGCGTGGAAATGGAAACCCATTTAAAATCACTGCCTTTGGAAATTGTGAATTGATTACCTTCTTTGCCTACTCGCCTTTGAAGAAATCTATTCCTCTCCGTTCTTTGGTCCTAGTCCTACTATGATTTAGTTCACATGCACACACTGAACTGCATGGAGAACAAACAGCGATGAGGCTCTTCACAGAACTGAAGGCTTGAAGCCCCCTGTAAATCTGGTCCAAGGAATGCCAAAATATGCAAGAGTCCGATTGAGTGGCTGGGTAAAAGTCTGGTTCTGCTGTCTTTGAAATTTAGCCACAAGGGGTCACTCCCTCACTGCAGTCATATAAGCAAGAATGATACTGTAGAGCCATGAACCACACAGGATAACAGAACAGGATAAAAAAGCCACAATCTTTAGAAACTGGTGGAAAACCAAAGCATAATTCTTCTCCTCAACCAGACTGCATTCTGAGAGATGAAGGGCATTTAGGGATTCCGCTGTCTAGTTTTATCTCCTTAACAACCCCCCAACTAATTCAGGAAGAATCAGCTCAACCTTTGGCAACTTCTTTTCAGAATACAACTGAAAACTTCACACACATCTCACACCCAAAAGTCTCACTCAGTTCCTCAGTCTCTGAAGTGGTGTGCCTTGAGTACCACTATTGGAATGCGAGGATTGGTAAAAGAACTCAGGAGATTGGAGGGGAAATTGAAGATCTACCTTTTGCCCTTGCTCAAGCATATAGCTGGAAATCCTGCGACTTAATTAGTAATGAATTTGGACAAAAGATGTTGGCTTTAACCCAATCTTTAGACCTTGCCCCATTGAATGGTAGTTATCTTGGGGATCCTGATGGGGATTTCACCTGTGAGAATTCTCAGGGTCAAAGTACGGTTGACTATATTTTTGTAGATGCTATCACTTGGGGAAATATAAAAAGATTCTCTGTTGTGGTAAGAGTTGAAAGTGATCATAGGGCCTTAGAAGTGCAGATTAGGATAAATAGATCTCTTTTACATACAGATAAGTTAGTGCACGATACAAGGAAGGTCCTGGTTGTTAAAAGGTGGAATCAAGTGACGCTCCTACAAAGGATGCAGTCTCTTTGTTATGCAGGTACCTTATGTGAGCTAGGTAATTCCCTGTTGCAGGAAGTGGATTTGGTATGTATTGGGCACAAATTTGATGAGATAATGGAGTTTCTATTTGAAAATCTCCTTATGACTTCTTATAGGCCTCCTTTCGAGACAAAATCTGGGTGGTACGACAGAGAGTGTAGGGAAATGAAGAAGCAACTGCTGGCCCTAAAGAAAGTATGGATCAAGTCACGATCCGACCCGGTTTGGGATCGGTTTCGAGCTCAAAAAAAGGATTATAAAAACCTCCTTAAAGATAAGAAATCCCTTTTTTATGGAAAAAAGTGGGCAGAAATAACATCAGCAGCATCCACAGGAGATAGTAAATTATTCTGGAAGCGTTTGAATGGGATTATCAAGGGGTCACAGGATGTCGGCCCTTCTTGGGTCAGCAATGCCACTTGGGAGCAGTTTTTTGAGGAACTGTATAGAGCCCGTGATGGGATTTCTCTGGATATGTTATCTGATATGCCAGAGGTGATTATATCCCCAATTGAGCTGCACCCATTAGAATTAGTTAAAAGGATTATGGCTCTAAAGGATAATAGGGCCCCAGGCCCTGATGGGCTTACAGCTGAGGTTTTGAAGGCAGCACCTCAGTGGTGGGCACTAATTCTGTGTCGGGTTTTCAATATGATTTTGCAGGGTGGCTCAGTTCCTCGAAGTTGGGGGGAGAGTTGGATCCTACCCATTTATAAGAAGGGCAGTAGGCAAGATCCGAGCTGCTATAGGCCTATAAGTCTCTTGCCGGTAGTGGGAAAGCTCTTCTCCTCTATTATTTGTCAGCATCTGCAGGAGTGGGCAGAAAGTAAGGGATTGATACCTCAAGAGCAGTTTGGGTTTAGGGCTGGAAGATCTATAACTGATTGTGTCTTCATAATGACTCATCTAACTGCTAAGTATGTTAGAATTAGATCCGGAAGATTGTTTTTGGCTTTCATGGATTATGCAAAGGCCTTTGACTCTGTCCCGAGAGCAAGGTTGTGGAGTAAATTGAGGGGATATGGTATAGACTCTACTCTTTTAGGCATCATAGAGGCTATCCATGAAAACAATGTGGCCAGGGTGAGGGGTCGCCCTCCGGCTTTGGGGAGTGCTCCAATCCCAATAAACAGAGGTGTTCGCCAGGGATGTCCCCTGGCACCCCTCCTATTTAACCTTTATGTGGCTGATTTGGTGGCTGCACTAAAAAGCAGTGATATACATCCCCCCAAGATTCAGGAGTATCCCTTGTATGGGCTACAATATGCAGATGACCTGGTCCTCTTTGCTCAGACTGAAAAAGGTCTTAGATTAGCCATATCTAGGCTAATAGAGTACTCCAATGTGAATGGCCTTGAAATAAATGCTAGTAAATCAAAGGTCATGGTATTGGGGAGAAGATTCTGTTCCCGGAATTGGGTAGTGCAGGGCTATTCCTTTGAGTCAGTAAAGGTTTTCTCATATTTGGGGATTTGCCTTACAATAAAGGGTACTTGGCAGCAACATATCAATCTTAGAGTTAGGGTGGCTAAAGTTGCTGCAAAAGCTATGATGAAAGCTTATAATGTCTCATATGGATTGCCTATTTCCATGATTGTAAAGGCTTTTCAGGCCAAAGTACATCCGATGTTAATATATGGTGCGGAAATTGTTATAAATAAGGAATGGTTGGCCTTAGAGAGGGTCCAAAACTGCTTTCTTAGAGGGATCCTTGGGGTAGGGATGAGCACACCGGGTGCAGTTATTCGGGCAGAGTTGGGAGTGCTGCCAATTAAGCACCATTGTAGGCTGGTGTTTTTGAGATATTGGCTTAGGATTTTGGGTGCCTCTCCGGACTCCCTACAGTTGCTGTGTTTGGGGGAAAAGTTGAAGCATGAGGGTAATCAGGTATATCCATGGCTGGGGCATTTGGTGGGGTTGCTAAGCCAGTTGGGTTTTTCACTTCAATGCTTCCAGGGACAGTCAATCCCCTACATGAAAAGTATCATTGCACAGAGGTCTAGGGATATAGCAATGCAGGAAGATCTGGCGATGCTAGGGACATGGAAGGTTGCTCCGCTGCTGGCTGTTAGTAAGATTCTCTTTAGGAGAGAACTCTATTTGGATGTCCTGAGCAATAAACATCTGAGGCGTTATTATACCCTATTTCGATTTGGGATGATGCAGTCTGCAGTGGTGGAGGGCAGGTTTGCTAAGATTCCCTATGATGAGCGTAAGTGTCACTGTTCCTTGTCAGAAGTTGAATCATGGGATCATATCCTTATTAGATGCCCCTACTATATCCATTTGAGGGAGACTTGGTTGGTTCCGGTGTTAGCGGATAGGAAGTTTAGTTATAGGGATCTCTTTGTATATTTGGCGAATTTGACACAGTCTGATGATCTATTTGCTGTTGCATCATTTCTTCTCCTGCTAGAAAAAAGGAGGACAAAAATATTTATGCACCTATCAAAAAGGGGTAATCTCAGTAAATACCAGCTTGGAATGCCTGGTTTGGGTACCAAATAGGGGATATGGGCTTCTGGCAAGGCATTGGTCTCTTTTGACCAGGATGCTTCCTATGTCATTGAATACTATTTTGTCAGATGTTAATATATGGATGGTATTTGTTTAGTAGGCCTTGGCTTTAATAACTGCTGAGGGTTTTTTACCTACCATATTGATATTCTACTGCTGCTGTGTAGTATGTTTAGTTATGGTGTCATCAACGCCATTAATTGCTTTGGAATTATCCGTATGGGTGCATATGGATTAGAATTTGTGTGTTATATGCTTATAGTGTATGTTACTTCGTTTGTATGTGTGTATCTGTCTGGCCATGACGAAAGTCGGTGCTGAATAAATTTGATTTGATTTGAGTACCACTATGGATGTCTTTAGACATAATGTAAACGGGTGTCTGAATGTGCATTCTAACCTTGATATGAACACTGGTTTGGCCCTGTGTTCACCACATGGCACTGCTTAGACACACAGCCCATCTTGGGGCAAATCAGTGTTTTGCTCGTCACCCGATCTCAGCACGTAAGTGTTGCCACTTTGTTCTCTGTGTTGTACCTGTTAACACACCACGTGATATCATTAGACACAACGCTGGCCACGCGTTCAGCCAAAACATGCAAATTGTCTTTGTGATGCAATGGTGTTCACATTGCATGTTCAATGGGTGGCCAAATTGGTGCTGAGATTGTTATGGTGCTTACACACAATGGCCAAACACGTGCTTAGGGGTTTTGACACCGGCTCTTTGTTATGTCTAAATACGCCCCTAGATCTACTAGAGCGGGCTGCTGGGTGAGGGAAGCACCTGTAGGAGATGGGAAAAGAAAGGAAGGTGTTGCCTGTTCCATCTCTGCCCCTGGCATCCTGGGAATACGATTGTAGGTTTGGTGGGGAAAGTAATCCAAGGTTTCCTCCAGTCTGGGTAGATTCAAAACCAAAACAAAACTGTGGACAGGGTAGTAGGAAAACAAAAGGAGATGCTCCTTGATCCATGTACTTACTCACAGAGCTTCCTATCAGTTCATCTGTTTACACACTCCTGTAGGGACAGGTTTACAGATAGTGAAAGGAAGCTGGCTTGGAGAAGAAGAAAAAAAATCAAGCCAGGTTTTTCACCGTTTTATTTTTGAGGTTACTAGACTTGGTTCTTCTAGCAGTCCTGATACCTATTGTATAGGGATCTGAGGATTATACCCCAGACACAATGTAAAACAACTGGGGACCTGCAGAGTAGCTGGCTTACTCAATCGAAGCCAATTGCCAAACCCTGTACCATACAGTAGACATGTGCTTTGCAATTTCCTCAGCACAGTTAAACTACTCCATTCAATGTTGTCTGTGAAGCAAACTGCTGGCAAGGTGTAGCTTGTCATTTTAAACACTAAGCTAAGGTCCAGATTCTGCATTGAGTCCAAGCTAATCCATCTAGACATATCTATTAGGTTTTCCTCTTTGGCATGTTAACAAAGGGTGCTGTCTCACCGAAGTCAATGGGCCAGGAGTGTGATCAGTGAATTTGGTCCTCATGTCCAGATGAAAATCCAATTGCTGTGCATGTATGTATTTTTATTATTACTTCTAGAAACAAAATTAGTTGCAAGCATACTTTGCTTGCAACACAATCCCAAATTTAGGATACTGTTTGGGACCCAAACTATTTAAGCAGGGTGCATTTCTTTGGAGTAAAGAACTCTTTCAATAATCTTAGTTTCATGGCTCTTTGTTTCTTACAAATAATATCATCCAGTTCAAATTTTCCTTACGTGGAGTAGCTAGCTTTCTGCCTATTCATCCTGACTTATCAAAACCCAGGAAAGGAAAAGTATAGCCACCTACAGGCATTCTCCTCAACCACCAGAAACCACAACCTGATCTCTGGCCCTCAAATCTCCTTTTTATACAGACCCATTTACTGAAGCCATCATCTCTGTACTCGGGGTATAAACACGTGGCGGTGGCGTACTGACATCATGGCCCAGCCTGGCGCAGAAATCTATGATGGCCATGGGCCAGGCTGTTTCAGGACATCAACCATACATGCTACAGCCATGCAGGCAGCAGCAGCCGGCCCCACCCCCACCCTGCTCCCAGTGCTCTGCACCCACCGTGACAGGCAGCCATGGCAGCCAATCATGGACCACCATGCTGGCCAGACATGGTGTGCGCTGATCTGCGCGAGGTCATGGCAGGCCACAACAGATGTGCTAGCCCACTGCGGCCTGGTCAGGTGGGCTTTAGCCCATGTGACTTCAGAGCAATCCCAGGCTAACATTTGGCAGCACAAAAACACGTGCCGGTGGCCCACAGACCTAAGCAGGCCACCATCACATCTGTTTTTACCTACAGTGAGCTATAACACCTGGTGCAAGGTAAAATGTTGGGAAGGGTGGAGATAATTTGTTATTGAGAATGTAATATAAAGCTGGCACCAGTAGGGGGCAGAGGTAAGGTAGCATTTCATGCAACGGAAACAAAACAGTAGCCCACTTTAGCCCATGATTCACCTGCTCACATGGGTGACTGGTAACTGTTGGGGGGGGGGGCACAGGAGCAGGGACTGGGCAGGGGTTCTATAGAGCTTTAAAAAATCTGGGGGAGGCACATGCCCCCTGTGCCTCCCCCACCAGTCCCATCTGTTAGACGGTCACCAGATATTTGCCCACTTCCGCCACAGAGTGGGCAGTCGGCTGCTACTTGACACATTGTTCGGAGAAGGTGGTTGATGCAGCACAGGCTAAGGCTGGCCCAGCTGGATTAATCCAGGCTAATGTGCGCCCTCCTTTCTGTTAGGTCCTGCTCAGTCCCTGTGTGTGGCGAGGGCCTCCAGCACCATGAACAAGGCCACAATGTTAGCAAGGACTGCGCTCAGGAGCGGCTGTCACCTGCTGCCTGTCAGCTGATGGAGCAGGCTTGGAGTGAGCGCGCGCGCCCACACACACGGCAGCCTGTCAGCTGAGGATGCAGCAAGAGAAGCTGCTGCCGGCAGGGAGGGACCAAGGGATGGCAGGTCCCAGAGCCAAGCCAAGCCCAAACTAGTCCTGTACAGTCCCTCCCTCGTCTACTGCTCCACGCAGAACCAAGACCCACTTCTGGGCAGCAGCAGTGGTGAGCCCAGGCACACAGCACAGGTGCCACCCCCACCCATGTGCCAAGTTGGGACCCGCCCCCCTCAAGCAAGGGGGAGCGGTCTGCAGGGCGCAGCTCTGCCTGGGAAGAGCCAATGGTTTCCCTGAGCCCCAACCACCTGGGGGAAACCAGGAATGGATGACAGCACCTTGGGCTGGGGCTGTTCTAGCCCAGAGTTGAGGAGAGATCTGCTGCCACTGGCTGCTTTTCATGGGCCCAATCCTACTTTTGGCAGCTGGCGGTGGCTGCTCCTGGGCTTGAGTCCTGCCTGTGTATTGGGTTCCTTGACCCAACCCGGAATGTGTTTAATTTAGTTTAATCAAAATGTATAACCCGCCCCCTCCTACCCACTTGCAGCTTGGGGCAGCATACAATAATAAAAAGATAATATAAAACAAACACACAAATACAGTATAAAAAACATTAAAACCACCAAACAAATGAGGCCCGACAAAAAAAAAAGAACCCCCCACCCATCCACTACCTGTCTCCCTCAACGAACACCTGGTGAAATAGCAAAGTCTTACATCATCTGCGGAAGGAGGGGGGATCTGGAGAGAAGCGCATCTCCACCAGGAGGGCGTTCCACAGCTGTGGTGCAGCCACCGAGAACACCCTCTTTAATGTCGCCACCCGTGATATCTAGGGAATCTCTAAGAGGGTATCACTGGCCGATCCAAGACATGAGGTGTAAGGTGGTCCTGCAGGTATGTGTGGCCCAAGCCATATAGGGCTTTTAAAGGTAATAACAAACTCCTTGACTCGGGCCTGGAAGACTATAGGCAGCCAGTGCAGAGAGCAGAGAACTGGTGTTATTGTGCTCATGGCAGCCCATCTGTGCAAGGAGGTGGGCCACCACATTTTTCACCAGCTGCAGTCTCGGGGTCATCACCAAGGGTAGACCCACATAGAGTGCACTGCAGTAGTCCGGTCTTGAAGTGATGAATGCATGGATGACAGTGGCCAGATCGGAGCATGAGATATAGGGCTGAAGATGACGAAACAGATGTAACTTTCAAAATGCACTCCTTGTCACAGTCACCACCTGGGCGGGCATCGAGGCGGAGCTGTGAATCAAGGAGTAATCCCAGACTCCAAACCTGAGGGACCAAGGAGGGATGCCCCTTATCAATGATGGAGACCTCTACTCCCTCGCTCCTTCCTACCAGCATCATCTTCGTGTTATCAGGATTCAGCTTCAGATGGTTTGCTTTCATCCAATTCCCCACGTCAGCCAGACACTGAGTAAACACTGAGACTGCAGGACCAGGGTCAAATGAAAACGAGAGGTAAAGCTGTGTGTCATCAACCTCATACCCTCTCATGATCTCCCAAAAACTGAATGTACACATTGAACAGGATAGGGGACAGAATGGATCCCTGTGAAACTCCACACATGAGGTCCTGCGGGCGGGAGGGGAGGGGGAGGGAAGAGATGTAAAATCCCCCAGTACCACATGTTGAGTTCTTCCAGTCAGGAAAGAGCGTAACCATTCAAGAACAGTTCTGCCCATCCCAGCATGTTCCCACAGGCAGGACGCCAGCATCTCATGGTCAACCATGTCAAAAGTCGCTGACAGATCTAACAAAATCAAGAGAGTTGACTGACCTCGGCCCAACTCCTGGTACAGATTGCTGACCAAGGCCACAAGGACAATATCAGTGCCATAACCCAGGCAAAAGCCTGACTGTGAGGGATCAAGGAAACTGATACAGTCCAGATACCCTTGGAGTTGTTGGGCCGCCACCCGTTCAATAGCCTTCCCTAAAAAGAGGTTAGAGACTGGCCACTAACTGAAAAGGGAGTCAATGTCAAGAGATGGCTTCTTGAGCAATGGCTGCACCACAGCCTCTTTTAGACACTGCACAACCTTGCCCTTCACAAGCATCTCTATGCCGCAATTGGTCGGCTTCAGTAAGAGTACGGTACCACCGTTGCTCTGACCATTTCCCCACCTGCTTCAGCTGGCACAGATCTTCTGTGATCCACGGGGCCCTCACCGCCTATGCTTGGGGAGCGGACGCCTGGGAGCCATCTGGTCAATGGCCTTCATCAACAAGGTATTCCAAATAGCAACAAGGTTAAACGTTTGGCCATCAAGGTCGGAAGGTATATCCCCCAGAGCATTCTGGAACTGCTCCGGTTCCATAAGTCTCTGGGGGTGAATCATACAAATAGGTTTCACACCCTGCCGGGGGCAGACATACACCAGGAGATTGGCCCATAGGAGATAATGGTCTGTCCATGACAAGAACACAGATGATGCCTCCCCCACTAACAGACATCTTAAGACACTGCCTTAAGGACAGTGCAAAATGCCAAATCCATAGCCCCCTTCATGAGTTTGGCCAGATACAACCTGAGAGAGGCCCATAGTTGCCATGGCGGCCATGAACTCTTGCTCTGCCCCCTTAAGACTGGTGTTGGGATGAATTATTGAAATCCCCTAAGACCAACAGCCTCGCTCAATACCACCTTTGACACCAGATCGGCTAAAGCAAGTAGAGATGCTGCCATACAGGAAGGTGCACGGTATACAAGCAGCAGCCCTAATCTGTCTCCATGCGATGAAGGCCCTCTATCCCGGATGGAGTTTGCACTGGATATCTCTGCACGGACCAAGTGTCCCTGAAAACAATAGCTACACGGCCCCCCCTCCTGTCCCTCCAGCTGTGGTTGATGCTGCACGGAATACCAAGCTGGAATAAAGTCAGCCAGAATAGGCCCAGACTCAGTGTCCAGTCAGGTCTCCGTGATACACACCAGGTTGACCGTCTGGTCCAGAATCACATCCTGAACAAAAGGGCTTATTAGCGACTGTCCTGGCATTTAACAGCAGCAACACATAGCCAGGGGCCCTTCCATCCACATTACCTGATCTGGGGGGGGGGGGCGATGTGGGGGACTGGCACTAAACACCTCAACCCCCTTTGAGATCATATATATCCCCCAGAGGGACCATAATTCCCCCGGTCCGTGACGAGCCCCCCACGGCCACCCCCCATGATTGAATCATCAGGCAGGTAAGGGAGACACACACCCACCCACCTCCCCCTCTCACAGGGAGGTGTAATAATCCCTCCTTTACTGGGTCAAACCCCCCTTCCCTCACAAGGGGACAAAGTTAGAGGATGCTAATAAGGCCTTCTAACCCCTTCCCTACCCCACCCCCTGCTCTCACCAGGGGGCCAGGTCATCTCCTCTCTAATCTACCAAACAAAACTCAGTACCCACACCCCTAATCAGAACCCACCCACGAACAGTTCGGGCCCCACTAAAATAAAGAACAGCCACCGTTTTAAAAGCTAGAGCTACCGTACACTCCACCAACATACAACCCCCACCAAACCAACAGAATACATGCGAGTCACACAATGGGCACAAAGCAGACACGCAACATGCAAGCCAAGCACACAGCATTTTTGCTGGGCACACAACACACATGCCCCCATCCCACACACAGTAAACAAGTTACACACTAATCACCCCCATGAAACACACCGTAGAGCACGACACAGAAGGAACACACAACATTAGCTTCACAAATTAAACATACAGTATAATAGCTGGCCTCATCACACAAACCCATAGCCCACTAGCCCCATATACAATGAACAAACCACACACAAAGAACTCACGGCACCACTTGCCACATATACAGATTAGAATGAATGGCCTTTGCTGTCTTTTGTAACTGATCAGCATAGCAGTCAATAGGCCAGAAGGCCTGCACGTTACTATGGCAGCCAATAAGTCCTTTCACCTCATTAGCATGGTAGCTGACAGCACAAAATTCCAGGGTCCGAATTCTACACTGACTTTCTCGCCTATAAATCAACACAATGACGTCCAGAGCAACACCATTTTACCTTTTAAAACCAAATCAGCTGCAACAGCTGTCAGATCTACTGAAAACACCTACTGGCAGGGATGGTCAGACTGGCAAACAAAAGTTTTCAGCCAGAGTCACATTTTAAATCTGCCCTATAAAGAAAAGATATATTGAGAAATCAAACCAAAATGGCCTAGAAAATTCAAAGACCCTAAATACTAACCACATATTAAATTTCACACCAAAAGATACCCGTTTAGAGAGAGACAGGTTATGTCTCACTTGAAAACCATTTCAGGACTCAATCTCCACTCTAGGGTACTATGCCTCCATACTATAGTACTCCCATAGTACTCCCTAGTACTCCCAAGCCATGGGTTGAACTTGTGGGGTGTGTGTGAATGTCTGGTTTCTTAATTTTGTGACTGCTGGGCCTGGGCTTGCTGGCTTTTGGTGGGATTTATTTCTCCAGGCAGTTGCAGACTGTTTTGCAGGGTTGCTATAGTCTTCTTGAGTAAATGTACTTTGCTAGCCTGCATTTTTGTGCACTGCTTGGTTGACATAATGATTAAAGTGAGTGTTCTCACTGCTGATGGTGGGCCATGCTTTGGGTACACTACTGGTTTTTTAATTAAATTTCTGCAAGCGGTTGCACTTTTGTGGGGTTGTCCTCTGGAGCAATTGTTCTGCTCTTGCTAGCCTGCTTTTCTGGGTAGTGTTTTTCTGGGTAGTGCTTTGGTTGTGGGATCAAGAAGTTCACAACAACTTGCCGAAGTTTTCTGAGGTCCAGAATTCTGAATCCAAATTCCAAAACTTTGGAAACAGCACTGAAGGGCTACCAAATAGTTGGGTCAATTATTCAGAACTTTGGTATTCGGCCCGAGTACTCGGAAGTACTATTCGGTACAGCCCTAGTAGAGATCCTTTGAACAGAACCTGTTTTCATGCATGTGTATTATAAGAAGTTTAAATCACATCTTGCAATCCCTAAACAAAGGAGAAGTTACCTGTATTAGGATATGTTATTCATAAAAGTACAATGGTGTTTGCAAATCAAATCAAATCCCTGCTGTACATAACTTACTTTGCCATTTTAAACACTAAACAATGGTGCAAATTCTGCTTTCAGCCCCAGCTATATCCTTCTCTGTGGGATGTTAACAAATGGCACTGTCTCACTGAAGTCAGTGGGCCAGAATGCGACCATTGAATTGGCCCATAGGTCCAAATTTAGAAACTACAGTGTGGGATAAAAACAGCATAGGCCTACCTTAATCCATAAGAGGATTGTTGATTTTCAGCCTGACCTTGATTTTCCATGCAAGCCATTTTGCATTAACTCCTCCACAGTGAAGGTGGAAATCCCAACATTTGTAACTTATATCACATACCTCACACCAGCACCTATTCCAATTCATGATCTCGGCCTCCAATTGCAGGAACCACACTAGGGAACTAAAGTTCTACTGAACGTTTTGAGAAAGGGTGGGATGTGCGAGGCCTGAAAGCTTGCCTCCTCTCACCAAAAGAAGTTGATCCAACAAAAGATCTTATCTGAACTACTGTGCCTCTCTTATCTTTGGGACCAACACAGCAGCCACACTCTCTCAAGACTGGTGATCTAAACATTGCCCTCTAAAGGGACACACGTGCATCCCGTTTAGTGAACTGGGCGACTGGATAGCTAGTGTCTGCTGGAATCTACTGCATTGATCTATAAATTCTCATTAACTACTACAGTACACTGCTTAATTAGAAAACACCACTTAATCAAGATGCCTCCCCGGGAACCAATTTGCACCTAATGATACTTGATAGCAAGGACAGCTGCTTAATTGGGATGGTAATTTCGTTTAATTGGGACACCTTCAGGTGACTTAGTGATGCTTAGGCCTGTGTGCATTTCTCAACCTCACGCTGGTTCTGTTTGCTCTTCTAATAGCAGCTTGCAGATGGTTCCTGGTTTGCTTCATACCCACCTACTGCTTTGGAGAAGTAGCAGGCTCATCCTGGAACATAATGACCATATTTGAAGCCTATCTGAATAAGCCAAGGAACTGTGTTCACTGAATTCTCCACATTGGTGGTAATGGAGAAAACACAGTGAACATGAATTCCTAGTAATATGATGCTATGGCAGCAATGCACCATGCAGCCCTTTTACTATTGGTCACAGGTTGCTGCTTCAGCGGCTGAGGGATGTCACGGTGTCAAACCTACAAGAGCAGAGTCACTTGGTGGTGGTGATAGTTGTGTGCCATCCCAGAAAGACTTGACATGTTGCGTTCTCCAAGGTTCTGTTCTTTTGCCTATATTCAGTGTATACACACAACTCTTATGCTGAGTATCATCTGTACACTAATGACACAAAAGTATCTGTCTTGTCCTGTCAGCTCTGCCACCTTGGTCTCTGCATTTAATTTAATTTAGTTCAGTTTGTATCCACCCTTAGGCTCAGGATGGCTCACATTTTATTATCATCATTATTACTGAAGTAGCTGCTTTCATTGTCCTGGAAGTCTGCTCTAAATGGGATAAAGCTGAACCTTTTCAGCCATGCTACATCAAATACCTAGGAAAAGACGGCTGTTAAAAAAAGAACAGCTCTTCAACAAGTATTTGCTAAAGGGCCAGGAGATTCTACTAGCTTTATGGCATAGAAACATGAACGGAAAATATTCTGGTCTCGGTTTCTCTGCATTGCTTTGCTGTTCATTTTACTTAAAGTTCTGCAGAGATTCTTCTTTTCAATTTTTCATGGGAAGGTGGTTTATGCAATCATTTGTATACAGGGGACCGGACACGGATGCAGCAGGAGGGTAGGTGGTTAACTCATGGGTAGCGCTCATCTTGGGCTGAAGCTGACGTTCTGGCATAGGTCATTTCTGAAGGAGTATGCCATGTCTGTGGTGACAGCAAAGAAAGCTTTCTTCTCTTCTATCATAGCATCTGCAATATCTCATCCTGCAGAGCTGTTTTGGGTGGTGAATAGGCTGATCAATCCGGCTGGTCTCTCCTGTGAACTAGAGTAACCTATTGCCTTCTGTGACATTTTTATTAACTACTTTGCCGACAAAATCGCTCATATTTACAATGACTTGGGTACTGCTATTTCAACTACAGAGTCAAAGTTTGGGGCTGTGGAAGCTCAACCTTCTGCTGTTTGTTCGGATCAGTTTCAATTAGTATTGCCCACCGTGTGTGTGCTTGGAGTTATGTGGGCAACTACTTGTGAATTAGATCGTTGCTTGTGCTGGCTGCTGAAAAACAGCCATGAGCCACTGATGGGTTGCTGGCTGGGGTTGTCAGTGCCTCCCTTTGGGAGAATAGGACACTCTCAGAACTGCAGTTCTCTGATCACTGCTCAAGAAACCATCTTTCGACACTGACTCCCCGGCCAGCTATCACCCTGTCTCTAACTTTCCCTTTTTAGGGAAGGTTATTAAACGGATGGTTGCCCAGAACCTTCAGGCTTACCTCAATGCTATTGAATTCTTGGACCCATTTTAGTCAGGCTTTGGTCCAGAGTAAATCACTTTTGGCCTTGGTTGATGATCTACGCCTGGAGACTGACACGAGGAATTGTGCCCTGTTGATCTTGTTAGACCTTTCAGTGACCTCTGATATAGTTGATCATGAGGTGGTGTTTACACAACTGTGGGACCTGGCAGGGGGGCGCAGGGCTGCTCTTAAGTGATTCCATTAATTCCTATCGGGGAGGTGCCAGCGGGTGGTGATGGCAGACTGCTCATCATCCCCTTGGGACCTCCCCTCTGGTGTCCCGCAGAGTTCCATCTTGTCTCTTCTCTTTGTCAATGTGTATCTGAGGCCGCTGGGTGAAAGGTTTGGTGAGGTGCCAGCAGTGTGCTAAAGCCACCCACCTCTACCTCTTTTTCATCCAACCCACGCCCTGCAGTCTCGGTCCTTATCCAATGCCTAGCTGCTTGTTGGGGATTGGATGAGGGCGAGCTAGTTGAAACTGAATCTAGGTAAGTCTGAAGTAACGATGACTGGCCTATCGTGTGACGTGGAGGGGATTAGGACCCCTGTTACTGAAGGGGTCCAGCCCCCTCTGTGTCACGGTAAAGGGGGGGAAAAGAGTAGGAAGGAAGGGAAAGGCACGTGCGAGATGGGATAACCATAAGGAACCCTCTCCCTGGAAAGGGGCGGCAGTCTCGTAGGAACAGATCTCTCTGGGTTAGGAAATGGTCCCTCAGGTTGGTAGGTGGGCTTTCCCTCTTAGTTAGAAGGCAACCTGAATCATCATAGGGACTACGAGAGCAACCAATTGCCCCAGAGGGAAGAAGGGAGGGACAAACAGTAGACACAAGACCCACTCTCTCAGGGAAATACACGGGACCCAGGGCACCGTGAGTGTCAGTGAGGGAATAGGGGGGAAGGGAAAACAGGGCCAGGGGAGGGGATGAGTGAAAGGCGCAGGGGTTAAGGATCTGGGGGGACAGAGGCAAGGGATAGGAGCAGACAACGTTACACGGGAGGCTGATGAGGATAACTTAGCTAGGATCCCAAGAGCAAACAGGGGAAGGTGGGGCGGGGGTTCAAGGGAGTACACCTCCAAGCAACCTAGACAAGACAAAGCGCTCTCACAACCAAACACTCACCCACTCTCTCCTTACTTCGCACGACGGTCACACAGGGAGGGGGAATACAAAGGGAGCTCAATTACAACTACAATCACTCTTCCAGAAGTCCACAGGCAAGTTCAGATCTCCAGGCAAAA
>QEPC01003766.1:2922004-2936155 GCA_003113815.1 Sphenodon punctatus | reverse complement strand
CCCCTCCTTTGATGCTCACTCCGTATGCCTCTACTCCCCTCTCTACCTCCGTGTTGCTGTCATCTACCGCCCTCCTGGCTCCCTCTCCTCCTTTCTCTCCGTGTTCTAGTCCTGGCTCACCTTATTTCTCTCTGATGACATCCCCACACTCATCCTTGGAGACTTCAATATTCATGTTGATGCACCCTCTCAGCCTTGCATCGCTCACTTCCTCTCCTTAGCCGCCTCCTTTAATCTCCACCTCTGGACTAGCTCCCCCACCCACACTGATGGTCACTCTCTTGATCTCGTGTTCTCTAGGAACTGTTCTGTCTCTGATCTCTCCGAGCCCCATCCCATATCTGACCACTTCCTTGCCTCCTTCAACCTCTCCCACTGCTCCCCCTCCTCTTCCCCATCTCCCGGTCCCTTCCGTGATCTGCAGGCCATCGTGGCCCAGGACTTTGCCTCCTCCCTCTCTCCTCCTCTTCCTCCCCCGATTCTGCCAGCCCCACCTTCAACTCCTCTCTCGCCTCCCTTGCCGTCCTCTCCTCCCACTCAGCTCGCTCCCATAACCCTCGCCCTTGGCTCACCCACCATTCGCCATCTCCGCTCCTGCACCCGGGCTGCTAAACGCCTGTGATGCAAATCCCACTACCACGCTGACTTCCTCCACTTCAGATTCTGCCTCTCATCGTTCAATTCTGCTATCTCCCTCGCTAGGCAGCAGTACTATATCTCCCACACCGAGTCTTGCTCCCGGACCCTCGCTGCCTCTTTTCCATCTTTGACTCCCTTCTCAAATCCCCGTCCTCCTCCTTCCTCTTCTCTCTCCACTCAGGATCTTGCTCTCTTTTTCACCTTTAAGATCGACAAGATCCGCCTGAAAATCGCTTCCAAGTCCTCTTCCTCTACTCCTCCCCCCCCTCCTGTCCTTCTTCCCTCCCGCCTCCCTTGAGGAAATCTCCTCCTCCAACTCCTCCACTTGCCCCCTGGACTCCATTTCTTCCTGCTTCCTGACCTCCATTGTTTCTATCGTCGCCCCTCCCCTCCCCTCCTGCACATCATCAACCTCTCCCTCTTTACCGGCTCCTTCCCCTCTGCCTTTAAACATGCCACTGTCTCCCCCATCCTCAAAAAATCCGCTCTGGATCCCCGTGAACCCTCTAATTACCATCCTGTCTCCCTCCTCCCTTTTGCTTCCAAGCTCCTTGAATGGGTTGTCTACTCCCATTGCCTCAACCTCCTCTCTGGCAACTCCTCCCTTGACCCTCTCCAATCTGGCTTCCGCCCCCTTCACTCCACTGAAACTGCTCTTGCTAAGATCATCAACAATCTTCTTGTGGCTAAATCCAATCGCCGTTACTCTATTCTTGTCCTCCTTGATCTCTCTGCTGCCTTCGACACTGTTGACCACTCACTCCTGCTTCACTCCCTTGGATTCCAGGACTCTGTCCTCGACTGGTTCTCCTCCTACCTTTCTGACCGCTCCTTCAATGTATGTCTACCTGGATGTCTCATCACCAACTGAAGCTTAATATGGCCAAGACTGAACTCATCTTTCTCCCCAAACGCTCCCCTTCTACTTCCCTGTCAATTTCCACTGAGGGAGTCACCATCCAGTCGGTCCCTCAGGCCTGTAGCCTGGGATTCATCTTTGACTCCTCCCTCTCCTTTAAGCCTCAGATCCAGGCTGTTCCTAAATCCTGTCGCTTTGCTCTGTACAATATTGCTAAAATCCAGCCTTGCCTTACTGTTGCTGCTGCAAAAACCCTAGTCCATGCTCTAGTCTTCTCTTTCTTGACTACTGCAGCTTCCTCCTTACTGGCATCCCTTGCTATGACCTGGCCCCCCTTATCTCCATTCAATGCTCCACAGCCAAAATCATCCATCTTGCCTGTCGCTTTGACCATGTTCAGCCCCTCCTCTCCTCTTCGCCCTGTACTGACTCCCTCTATGGGAACGCATTCAGCACAAGCTCTTGGTCTTCACCTTCAAGGCTGGCCTTGCTCCCCCATCTCTCTCAGCTCTTGTATCCCGTCACATTCCTGCCTGAGAACTTCGCTTCTTCTCTGCCCTCACCCTCGCCTGCTCGTAAACCCCTTGCTCCTCTACATATCTTTGCCCCCATCTCCCTTGCTGCCCCTCATGCCTGGAACTCTCTCCCTGGATACATTCACTCCGGACCTTCCCTCCCAGCTTTCAAATCCCTCCTGAAAACCCACCTCTTCAGTCAGGCCTTCCCTAGCTTGTCATGAGTGATACTGTATCCTTTCCCCCACACTCAGAACCCAATTCCCTGTAACTAAGTGAAGCACGTGAGCCTGCAACTTCTCAACCTCATTAATGTACTCTTGTCTTTCCTGATGTTTACCTCTCCTTCGTATTACCCTCTCTTGTCTCTCAGACTGTACGCCCCTTAGGGGTAGGGACCTGTCTCTGACTGTGGATTGTACAGTTCCAGGTACATTGCTGGTGCTATATAAATAAATAAACTTATAATTCTTCATAATACGGGATTATATTCATCTACTCAGAAGGCATATCACTCTCCCTTTGTAACAGCGCAAATGTCATTTACAACTGGCAAAATTAAATCCATGCTAAGCAGCTTTACAGTGAGGCAGTATGGTTGAGTGGCTAGAGTGTTGGAAGTTGCGGAATTCTGAGTTCAAATTGCAATATCATTCTTGGTCATGAGCATAAATGTATGTGTGTGGGAGGAGAAGGTTGGAGTAGATGAACTTCCAAGCCTATAATTCTGTGATTCTATGTTCTTTACACATTCTGTGATTTCAATATCCCTAATAGTACTGGGAGGATTCAGGTTCATCCATGCAGCTGCTTATGGAGCAAGCCTGACAACGTAAGAAGCTATGCTGCACATATGTAGCAGGGAGACAGGTATGTTACGCAAGGCTTGGGCAAGTTGCACATTGTTTTGCTGGGTGCGGCTCTCTGTTACACTGACACTGCCTCATGCAGCAGAGGAGAGTGCAGGGTGACGTAAGGATCAAAGATGCCATGAATGTGACCTGTAATAGAATTCTACCTTTCCCCATGGAATATTTTCATTCTCCTTTGAATGATGTATAACGTACTCCAGAAAGCATTGGTCAGCTTAATCACATACTAACCTTCCTTTCCCAATTAAAATACATATTATACTCTTCCAAAACAAGACAAGCAATAGACTTAACCTTAGTAAGTTGGACATGCCCACTGTACTAATCAAGTGTTGGGTCAAACAGACTCCAATTAAGCCATAAATTAAAAAAACAACAGGGGGGTTAATTTGAAAAGGGCAACAGCTGTCTAGAAAAAAAATATATCACACTATCAAGATTTTAGGGGGTGGGGTGGGGACAGGAATAGGAATAAAACAAAAGGCAGCAGAGTTCAGTAATACCCCACAATGTTAACACTAGCAACTACACAGAAATAGCAGCTGAGTTTTCTACTGGGGGGCCAAGTGTTTACCAAGCAATTAGTGATTCTACCTAATTATCTTTGTATTCCTCTGAGATGGCTCCATGGAGTCTGATATCTGGTTAGATAGCAACCTTACTGAAAAAAGAGTCACTTAGCAAGTAAATGGAGGGATCATTAGCACACTTTGTATTCCTCTGAGATGGCTCCAGGAAGTCTCCTGATCTGCCTTTAGATAACCACCTTACTGCAAACAGGTTTTAACTTACCAAAAGGGTCACTTAATCAGCCATATGGGGTCGTTTGGACCCCTCCATTTACTTGCTAAGTATTTTTCAAAATGAACCCTGCAAACATCTATGATGAAAAAACCCAGTGTTAAAGGTTCACACCAGTAAGGTTGTAACTGCAAAAAAATATACATCTCAATTTATGTTTGTAAAGTGGTTCTTTAGCTTGCGGTATATTATTATTATTATTATAAGCATTTATATAGTGCCAGCGATGTACCTGGCACTTTGCAAAAAAACAAGATAGACTGCCCGAGGGCTTACAACAGACCACCCCCCCAAAGCATCTGTAGTGATATTTTTGTACACATGAAAATGTCATTAATGAAAACAGACACAATGCTATATTTCTTTCTATTTCCATTTGTTGTGAGAAAAGAAGGAAAGAACAGGCTCTGGTTTAAGCATTTAAAGAAATAATAAACTATTTATTTTTAATAGCATTTGGGGGGGGGGGTCTATATTACAACAAGCACTCCTAGGCGCATAGTACTTTCAGTTTCCCATGCACTTCAATTGGCGTCAAACTTAGCCCCCAGCAGCGTCAGAATAAAGTTATTTATTTATTTTTAGAATTTAGCTACCCTGCCCCTCCTGCCACAGGCAGCTCGGGGCGGCTTACAATTTGCAAAACAAACATTAAAACAAAATTTTAAAACACCTAAATTTGTTGTTTAAACAACTAAAGGAGGACAAAAAGAAAAATAACCCTTACCCAACAACCCACCCCCTCACCCATCTCCCCTGCCAAATACCTGGTGCAACAGCCATGTCTTACAATTGCTCTGAAAAGAGGGGAGATCCGGGGCCAAACGGGCCTTCACCGGAGGGAGTTCCACAGCCATGGTGTGGTCACCACGAACGCCCTCCCCTGCATGCCTCCCCCGGAAGACTCGGGGGACCTCAAACAGGGCACCCCAAATGACTGCAGGGGTCGGTACAGCACCCAGGGAGTGAGGCGGTCCCGCAGATAGGTAGGCCCTAAGCTGTTTAGGGCTTTACAGGACAAAACTAACACCTTGAATCGGGCCTGGAAAACCACCGGCAGCCAGTGCAGAGAGTGAAGTACTGGTGTAATATGCTCCCTGCCATCCAGTCCTACCAGAAGATGGGCCGCCGCATTCTCCACCAGCTGCAGTTTCCGAGCCATCACCATGGGTAGCCCCATGTAGAGCGTTTTACAATAGTCCAATCTGGAGGTGATGAAAGCATGGATGATGGTGGCCAGGTCAGAGCCATCGCACCAGATGTAATTGGCGAAAGGTACTCCTCGCCACAGCCTCCACCTGGGCATCCAGGTGGAGCTGTGCATCGAGGAGCACTCCCAGACTCCGTACCTGGGCTACCAATGGAAGGCAGACCCCGCCAATAACAGGGACCACCATCTCCATACCCACCAACATCACCACCGTCTCGTCAGGATTCAGCCTGTCAGTCCTCATCCAGTTCCCCACAGCCGTCAAACATCAAGTAAGCACTGAAACTGCAGGGCCTGGGTCTGTTGAAAAAGAGATACAGCTGGGTGTCATCAGCATATTGATGACACTGCACGCTGAACCTCCTGATCACATCACCGAGTGGCTGCATGTATACACTGAACAGGAGAGGGGACAAAACCAAACCCTGCAGGACTCCACACGAGAGGTCTCGGTATGATGAAAAAGACTCCCCAAGAACCACTCGCTGCATTCTACCAGTCAGGAAAGAGCAGAACTATTTGGAAAACAGTCCTACCCACCCCTGCACAGTCCCACAGTCGCGTCATCAACATCCCATGATCAACTGTATCAAATGCAGCTGAAAAATCTAATAGAACTAACAGGATCAAATGACCCAGGTCCATTTCCCGGCGCACATCATCCACCAAGCCACAAGGGCAGTCTTGGTGCTGTATCGCGGACAAAATCCCGACTGAAAGGGGTCCAGATAACCGATGAGGTCAAGATGTCCCTGGAGCTGCTGAGCCACTACCTGTTCAATAACCTTCCCTAAAAAGGGAAGGTTCGACACAGGCCGACAGCTGACAAGGGAGTCAACGTCAAGTGATGGTTTCTTGAGCAGAGGCCGAATCACTGCCTCTTTGAGACAGGCCCGCACTCTGCCCTCCCGAAGGAGGCGTTGACTACCCTGGCCAGCAATGGCCCCATTGTCTCCTGGCAAGATTTAATCAGCCAGGAAGGGCAAGGATCTAATTACCAAATTTGGCCCCAACAGCCCCAAGAACACCAACCACATCGGCGGGTGCGACTGAAATTGATCCCGCAAAACAGACGAGGCTTCCATAACCTCCAGTTCCCCATATGTATTAATTGCGGCATCAAAGTCATGGTGAATCCGAGCAATTTTATCCACAAAATAATCCACAAACATGTCACAGTGAGCAGTAGATGACTCCACTCCAAGGTAGAGGGAGGCCAGACTGACCAGCCCCCGCACCATCTGGAAAAGCTCCGCTGGACGGGATTTAGTGGATGCTATGAGTAGCAAAAACTCTTTTTGCTGCCCGCTTAGCTACGGCATAGGCTCGTAAACTGGCTCTATGATGCAATCTGTCGGTTTCAGGATGCGAATGACGCCACCGTTGCTCCAACCACCGCCCTTCTCGCTTCAGCTCCCGCAGTTCCTCAGAGAACCAAGGAAGCCTGCGGAGCTGTCGGCTGGGCAGCAGACTCCTAGGAGCTGTCCAATCAATGGCCTCCGTCAGCAAGGTATTCCATAACAAGACGAGGTCATTGATGGAACAGTCGTCAAGGTCAGAGGAAAACTCACCCAGAGCCTTCTGGAACCGATCTGGTTCCATCAACCTCCAGGGGCAAACCATATGAATCGGTAAATAAAAACAATTACGGGGGGGCAATTAGCCCATTATGGTTGCCGAAGTCATGGAGTATGGAGTGGTAGAAGTTTGCTAAAAAAGTTTGAACAACTCTTTTGTACCTCTCTCGGGCCAGTTAGATTCCACCTATTGGCCTAGGGTTAAATAAACGCACTAATTGTTTGACTGCTCATTTGTGGTAGATTGCAATTTAGTGGCTACTAACTGATGTCTGCATTTTCTGGCCAAATAAGATCAGAAATGAGATTCTAATGAGCTTTTTTTTCCTTTTTCTAAAATAGATAAAAAAATAATCGGATTCTCAAATTATATTTAATTTACAGGCTGTATTATGCATGTGTATAACATTAATATAAAAATAGATGTTTGTGTAATATCTGGGTTTAGCTACAAGTCATCTCGTTTATGCAGCACGACAGCAAATGGCTATTGGATTTTCTCAGATCTTTTGATGCTCAGGTAGCAGTTAAAAGAGCTCTTCCCCATCTGCATTTAGGGTAGCAAGAATCTTTTTGATGTGGATCTTGCTCCAGTTCTGCTGTGTTAGCATCATGTTGAGATCATGCCAACCCTCTCCACCAAAAGCTATAGCTTGTGAGAAGCACACGTCAATTATTATGCAGAGCATTTCACACAAAAAAATATCATCAATGCACTAGTTGCAATTTTTTTTTTTTAAATGTCCTCTTCATCTATTATATACTATCTTACCCTTTTTAATGTCATGCTTTATACATTTCCTTATCTGCCTAATCTAGTCCCTAAATTCTCTCGATGCTTCTCTCTGTTTTCATTCATTTTCACATTACTAGTCTGAAAGAAGAAAAATAAGTAAATCGTGGGGAATGGTCACAGATCAGAGCAAAAGTCACAGTATTTTTTTACACCACAATTAATAATTTAACCAGCACTGTCACAGCGCTGTCCAGATTCGAGTGGAGCCAAAACCAATTTCAAATATGCTACTTATTTCTCTGAATAATTGAGCCTACCAGGTACTATAAGCTTTGTCTGCCTCTAACGGAGATGATACAGATGCTATTTCAATGCATAATATGCGGTTCTGACCACAGGTTGCTTGGCAAACCTCCAGCTTAATATCTATCAAAATACATGTCACCACTAAGGTTGAACTGTCTGAATCTAATAATGGGTCTTTAGATAAAGAAGTACACCCTACTGCCCTCTAACTCCTCCTTGTGCTAATTCATAAAACACAGACTGGAGGAAATTACTTTAAAAAAAAAAAAAAAAGGCAGGTATTTTCCTGATTCGTCCTGACAAAAAAATGAACACACGCTATGCAGGAAAATGTTGGTTTTTCCATTTCCAGAATACATCAGACTAACCTTTTATTTCCTGTACCTCGATACCAGCCTTTTTAACTGAACGATGCTCCATTTCTGTAACACAAAATCATTCTTCAGCTCACCTGACTGACATGATTCACAAAGGTAAGTTTGTATTAAATGACACCCCCCCCACATCTTGTGCCCCCGAACTGGCTTTGAAGGTATACATAAGAACACATCACATATCAGTCAGTTAACAGGAATGGCTCAATTAGTAATAAATGAGAGAATACCACAGGGCACAGTAAGAGACATTTGTCTTCCAGTCTCCATCAAATCAGTTTTCTGGCATGGTGCATGAGGCACTATGCTACCAAGGAGTTATTCTTCAGATGAAACATCCAGCTCATCTTAAAGAAGGTACCTGGCACTTTTGCAGAAGAGTATTAGTATTAATCTTGGTGACCTGGACAAATACTGCTATGGCCAGTTTCATCGTCCTCATGTTCCTATGCAAAATCTTAAGTAATGTGGATTGTAAATTTGTGGATTGTGGATATTCAGGTTTTTTAAGTAATCAAAACCCATGAGTACAGGTAACAGGCTGTAAAAACCTCCTTGTTTTCATATAAATCAAATATAGGCTTACCATATGACTTTAAATAAATATAATCTAATAGGAAGCACTGCCCTATTAAAACTAACCACATCATGTTAGGTGCACTTATATTTAGTTATCATCTGTTAACAAAGGTGCTTGGTTATACATGCTGGCATCTATTAAAATTAACAATCTCCCAACCTCACCTCACCAACTGGGGGAACCTGCCAGCCATGAATCTCTCTCTCACACACACCCTGCAAGAGTGGCTCTCTTCTAGCACAAAGCCTGCTGAGCCAGCCCACTAGGCTGGTCAAGGGTATATGGAAATTGAACCACACAGTATACTGTCTTTTCCGTCAAGCTTTCTCTTGCTCGTCATGAGTGAAACTGCATCCTTCTCCTTCCTTCCCCTCTCAGAATCTCTTCCCTGTAACTAAGTTAAGCACGTGCACCTGCATCTTCTCACACTCATGAATGTACCTTCGTTTCTCCCGATGTTCGCCTCTTCCTTGTCTCCCCCTCCTTGTCTCTTAGGCCACTTTCAGACATCCCCCTCCACCCCCGTGCATATTCTGCTGCGGGGAGGAATGCGCAGCCAGAACATGTGCGAAGATCGGTCGGTCTGAAAGCCGCCGCGCCCCATGTGTGAGGTTTTGCCAATAGACGTGCATGGATGCAGAGCTCGATTTTGCGCACGGGGGAGGGGGCTTTCAGACTGGGCCGATCCCCACGCATATTCTGGCTGCACATTCCCCCCCCGCAGCCAGAATATGCGCCGGGGGAGGAATGTCTGAAAGTGGCCTTAGATTGAAAGCTCTTTGGTATAGGGACCTGTCTGTAACTACTGACTGTACAGTGACAGGAACATCGCTGGTGCTATATAAATAAATAAATCAATACATACAGTGGTGGCAAATGGTAGCCCAGGAGCCGCATGCAGATTTTGGGCACCTGTACTGCGGCCCTTCCCAGAAGTGGCTGCCTGGGGCATGTCCATGCAGCTCCCTCAGAAGCAAAAGAAGCTGAGTTGCCTTTTCATGAAGGCTGTGGAAGCATGTCCTGTGCCTAGGGGTGGCTTCATTCGTTATTGAGCTGTAAGTAGTTTCTTTAATTTTATCATCTTACTTGTGTGCATAAATAAAATATCATTGTAGCTCTTCTTTCCTCATCCACTGTGTGTTTCTATTATTGAGTCAGCTGCCCACTAGGCTGTTGCAGGAATATGGGAGTTGAAGTACTTGCTCTTATAAGTACTATTTTCGCAGCACACTTACAAATACTTCTGTAATGGCATACTTGGTGTTGTTCTCAAGTGTCATTTTTGTCAGTAATTATGGATCCACTGACTGATTCCTTCTACCTCTGCAGTTTCAAAAAGAGACATTCTTCATTTCCTGTCTAACATGATGGGCAGCCTGTTGTGCAGTTAAAACAACTCCATATTCTGTTCCTGATGAGGCAGCCCTTCACCAGCGATGGTTTATGAAACACTTTAGGATCTTGACGGACTAAATGTATTATGAACATAAGAAGTGCCATACTGGGTCAGACCAATGGTCCATCTAGCCCAGCATCCTGGAACAGTGGCCAATCACGGTGGCTTGGGAGTAGCACCCAACAGGTCACAATGGAGGATCCATTCCCTGTTGTTTTCCCTCAGCTCCCATCATGTTCCCTGATCCTGTCTGGCTAATAGCTTCTAATGGACCTATCTCCCAGAAACTTGTCCAAACCTCTTTTAAACTCAGCTATAGTACTGGCCCTCACCACAGCCTCTGGCAGTAGATACGTAAACATTAGCCATTAAACAGAGTATCCTCTCACCAAAAAAGGCCTAATACCATTTTACTAGTTCAAGTTTCTTTATACTATTTAGAGAAAAGAAGAAAAAGAGCAATACTGTCCTAGAAGACTGTCTTGGGAAGGAGAAACAGGCAGGGGAGGACTAGTTTAAGTAATATAACATTACCACAGAATTAGCTATAAGTCTCAACTATTAGACTCAGCCCATTTGAAGTAGATCAGGACTAACTCCCACATTTTTATACTAGCTTCAAAAAAATAATACATTAAAAAAAAATCCAGGTGTTCTGCTAATCAAATCCTGATGTTAGATCAGATTTGTTAGCATTGTGTTTTTATAAATGTGATGTCTCCCATCCTGCCCCCCTTCCTGTGAATGAAAGTACAGAGGGACTTCCAGTTTGGTGTTATTTCTTGCAGAAACATGGAACTGGACCAACCATCCATTTAGTCCACTATCCTTTTACTAGCAGCAGCTAGAACCAGATGCTTCAGAGGAAGATACAATAAAACTCATAATAGATAACTACCGCAAAACCAGCTTATTAGGGAAGTTTCCCACCTGCCCTAACTGCAGATACACAGTGGCTTATGCCCTTAAGCATGATGCTGTATATCTTTCATACATTTTCATCCTATCTAATGTATCTGTGGCTTATACTGCTATTCATATAAAATACTTAATCCCTTTTTGAATCCTACTAAGCTCAATGTCTGACCCAAATCAGATACAAACTCAGTAGAAGCGGTTTGCAGTAGTACAGTAAAATGGGAAATGTTTCCAGATAATGGAGAGGGGTGGGGAAAAAAAGACCTCCAGCAAACTGAAATGATTTGCCAAAGCGACCCTTGTAATTAAGAGAATTAATTCTGGCTTCTGACTTAAGATTTAGTCAAGTTTCCTGTGCAACATCATCTCCTCCAGAAACAGAAGCTGAGGCGAGATGTAAGTTGGCTTAATATAGGCAAGTGATACTGAAAGAGAGAGACTTTTATTGCAATGCAAACGGTTTCTTCTGAAGCTCTAACTGCGACTATCGATTAAATTTTTTAACCCCCTCTTCTCTTGAGGCTTAGGGCGGCTTACAAATTAGTTAATTTGCCCTTGATTTATATTTAATATAGAATGGAAGGACTGCTAAAACTGAAGAATTGTAACTTACTTGTCCTTTTAAAAACAAAGAGCTGGTAGTTATCGAAAGGTGTCACATACAGTCAAGGCAGTTAGCATGCCAAGGCATGTGCTAGTGAAAATGCCCAGAATGGCAAGTTCTGAGCTGGGAGCTGCTTATCTGAGGTTATAAGATATGAAAGTAGAACAGGGAAATAGAAAAATAAATGACCTCATCAAAGCAATGTATACAATGCTTAACTGATATGCTGCAGGCACAGGTGAAAGACACTGAAGGACACTGATTTTGAGAGGAGGGGAAGCTAAACTAAATATGAGGATAAACCAGGCATGGAAAAATAACCTCAAAAGTAGCAAGTTAAGTTTTACAAAAAGGAAAAGTATACAAGACACCTTAAAACCAAAACCTGTCTTGGTTCTAGGCAGGATGTTGAAAAAAGCACAGGGTAGAAAGAACTAGTTAGATATGCAAGAGGTATTTAATTTTTTGTTTTTAAAGTTATATTACTGGGTGTTCAAAGTGCTTTGCAATCCTTTTTAATTCACCCTCACAACAGCCCCATGAAGAAGGTTGTTGTTAGTCCCATTTAAGAGAAGGGGAACTGAGACAGAGACTCGCCCAAGTCTGCTGAGTGAGTTTATGGCTAAGACAGGACTTGAACCCTGATCTCCCAGGTTCAACACCTTATCCACTAGGCCACACTGCCGTTGGTATTTGTAATAAATTAAACTGAACTCAGCTAGGGGCATATTCTCACTTTCTAAATTATTGGTAAGTATTCAAGAATGCTTCGGAAGAGTGGTACAAGTATCTCTAATCCTGCATCAACCGCCCTTGTGTCAGAATAGTAGTGCGCTTAAAACATGGCAGTGAGTTGTTAACCCAAAGGAGACGATTGGCAGGAAACACCCTAGAGGAGACTTGGCATTCCTGCAGACGTGTTGCTGTGCATGCCATCCCTTTTGTTGTAATGTAATCTATTTTTACTAAGACTAGTATTTTAAATATACTGTCTGAATATTAAACTAAATCTAAAGCAATCCGCCACTCACAACAGTGACTCTTTTAGAATTTCAAGTAGACTGCTCTGACAGGCAAATTGTTATCCTACAGATAAACGGGGTTTGATGGAATATTGCAAATAGTTACTGATTTTGTTTTGAAATTACGTAGTTTTGTAATTGTAAATTGTGTTTAAAATATATTGTTATTGTTTAATGTTTAACAGGTAGGCTGCAGACGGGCCTGTTTCTGCTGCTGCTCACTGGAAGTTGTGGGTGGCTGTTATACAATGTCTGCTGGGGGGAAGAGACTGGTAAATAAGCTCCGAGTGAGAGAAGCTGAAAGAGTTGCCTTTGAGGAGGAGCTAAAGGAGGCCGTTGAAAGCCGGAGGGAGCACTGTCCCAGAGCATACAAGCCACAGGGTGACAAGAAAAAAGACTCAGGGACAAGGGTCAACAATAGTGTTCCCCTTAGGGATCTGAAGCCTTGCAAAGCCTGAGGAAAAGGCTGAGGACTTGACAGCTTGAACACTGGGAATCAGCAAGAACAAACCTAACAGTATGAAAGCTAGTAAAGTTTAGGAGGCAGTAGATTTAACCCTTTGGCTTTTATTATTCTGTCTCATCCCATGTTTCCCTGTTTTCCCCTTCCTTGTTACCCTGATTGGGTATGTTGTTACATGTAAATAAAGTCTTTCATCATTTAAATTTGACCACTTGTGTGTATAAAGATCTCCCTCTCTTTCACTTTCTGAATACCTCAGGTACTTAGCCAACTCAAGAGCCTTGAGTGATGAGGGCCAAATTTTGAGTACTCCATTACAGAGTGGTAGAGAGATACAAAAGACTGGAGCTTAAAGTGGTTTAAGTATTAGTCGAAAATCATGGACCAAGGAGCATTCTCCCAAAAGGCATGCTACTGCAGTTGCCGCTTGTGAGATTTTGGTCCAATACAGGCATTGGGATTGCTGAAAGACCACAACCGAGAACATGGTGAAAGGGCAACTAAGGTAACTATCTTTTAAAGAGAAAATCAAAACAAAAAGGAACATACTTTCTGTGGATGCAAACTTCCATACTGTTCTGGCATGAGCATCTCCAACATATACTGTTCTGTCCTCTGAAGCAACGATGTCGTGCGGCATCTCAAAACTCTGTCAAGACAAAACAGCCATAAATTATTACTGAATAACCAAACCAATTAGAATTAGGCCGCTTTTATACGAGGCACTGAAAAGCGCCCCCTGAGTCCCGCGTTTAGAGAAAAGCCGCGCAGGGACTTAGTTTACATGCTCCCTGCGCTGCCGGAAGTGACGTGCTCTGCCGCTGCCGACAACGGGGAGAATGTCACTTCCGGCAGTGCAGGGAGCATGTAAACACTCCCTGCGCGGCTTTTCTTTCAACGCGGGACTCAGGAGGCGCTTTTCAGCGCCTCATATAAAAGCGGCCTTAGACCATAAATGTAAAAGACCTGTTTATACAACAGCTTAAGATACAAAGCTGAACTCAGGTTTTCCATAAACAGGAGGTACAGCTGCTGCTGAAGCCAGTAGGGATGGGTGAACGCGGTTCGGAAGTTCGGAGTTCGGTCCGAACTCGGCCTGTTCGGACGACTGAACGCGAACCCGAACATACCGAATAGCAAAATGGCCAAACAGTTCGGATCGCGTTCGGGTGGCAAAAAAAGGTTCACTGTAAGGTGACAGGGAGGGGTAGTACTAGTCACTGAGGAGCAGACTTCCAGGCACCAGGGGTGGAGAGGCTTGCAAGAAATGAAACTATCT
>QEPC01003766.1:2902362-2914010 GCA_003113815.1 Sphenodon punctatus | reverse complement strand
AGGAACCTATTGCTTCCTGGTCTGGCGCCCTTGCTGCTGCCGAGCAACAGGACGCTCACCACCTGCCTTGACAGTGCGGGCGCTGACACACAGTACCGCTTAGCTGGGGCTGTGACTCTGCGATGGGTCCGTGTTACAGTCTGGGCTTAGAACTGCCCCAGCCCAGGGAAACATCTGGCGGGCCGGTTCAGACGTGACAGCACCACAGGTGGCCACACGAGTCAAGGCGTGGCCACTTGCGATAGTGCCAAGATGGAAAATGCCCATTATATACCAATGCTTTCATTTAACAGCCACTAAAGAAGAAAGCACCGGATACTGCCTATTTGTCGTTACTACATCTGAGGAGGTTAATTTCTTACTCTGCTTTCAAAAAGCAGAAAGGTAGGTTTGACAGAAGGAAAACACTCTCCACTACATTAATAATTTTAGGACAGAGTGAACTGAGGCTGAAGGCATGAAATAGCAAGTAAAATGTTCAAAAATGGCCACGAGATTTATGACCCAAAGTCCAATTAAAACAAAAAACAAAACAAAAAAGAGTTTAAGCAGCTAAAAGCCCAAGTCTTGACAAAAGCAAGCAAGACTGAGGATCTTAAGTCACTTTTTAAAAAAAGATAGAAAAAAACATCCTATGTGATAATGAACATTTTATCCAGCATCGTCTTCATGATTAATATCACAGTGTGTATATTATCTCTCTCTTTCTCCAGACTAATATCACAGTATATAATATGGTGAGTGTATATATATAGTAAGGCATTAAAAGGAACAGCATGCCCTTCTCTCATAATGGCTTCTTGCGGGCTAGCTCAAGCCTGCTGCAGCAGCAGACTGTGCACCCATGTCAGTACTTAAAAACTCTTCAAATGGCACACTAGCACATTTTGCATGTTGCCCTGCCCTCTCCCCGGCCTGGGCCGCTGACACATCTGTCTGGCAGCCGGGCATACTGTGATATTAGACTGGATACAAATTTCAGTATTGCATAGGATGTTTTTTCAAAAAAGTGACATATATATTATATATGGGAGAGTATATATTGGTCATCTTATGAGACAAGATATTTGCCTTCATAGGAGAGACATAAGGAAGTTCAGTGCTGATTAGCTGTTAAATGCTGAACTGGTGATGGGCTCCATCTTTACCAAACAGCTGATCAATGTGCTGTCAGAGCTCAGATGATCAGCAATAAGCTGTTCAGCGAGTCTATAATCTGAAAGCAACAGAGAAAATAAAACGTGTCTGGAATATAGAGGGATCCAGATTACAAAGGTTTTACTGTGTGTTAATAGCCAAAAATGTGAACTCTGAAGAACATTTAGAACAAAACAAAAAATAGCAGCAATTACCTGGAACGTATGAAACTGCAAATACTTCTTTTCCAAACAATTTGTGTTTGATTTCTCTCACGAATTCTCCAGTATCTGGCCTAAAACACTGAATTCGACCATTCTCCCTGTCTGCTACACACAGCTGACCAAATTCAGGTACCAGCGTTAAGCTGTGAGGAATAGAGAACTGACCAGGTTTAGGTTTGTCTAATGAAGACTCTGCAAGAAAAAATAGCCATTCAATTCCTTACTACTACAAGTCTGAAATAACTATCTTTGGCTAGAAATATTGATGTTTAAACTGGACGTGTTAAAACTGTAGAAAGAACACACTGGGCTCGAGACTGCTTTCATAACTGGTTCACACTAGAATTAAACTGAGTAATTCTACTTTTACAGTGGTTTTAAATAAGGGGGGGGGGGAATGTGCCACAAACATATGTATATGCAGAAAATACGATTTCTCCGTAAATGCTTGGCAAAGAACAGAATTCTTTGTGGTTTACAGATTACCATAATTTGGGGTTTACAGATTACCAAAAAACAAATGTTAGAATATAGACACTATCAAAACCTAACTCTTAAGATCATTACCGTTATGCAAAATTTATTTGTCCCAAAAGATTATTTTTTAAAAAGATACTTTATTTCTTCCTGCTCCAAAATTCCTCAACCATCCCTATCCCTCACTCTGTGGAGATACACAGGATGACATTTTAACCATAACAAAGGAGGTGTTTCTTCCTGATCAGGGCCTACAGTATTATCGAAACAGAAACCAACAGTAATAATAAAATAATCTCATTTAAGCTACACTACAGAACTGGTGATAACATATCTAAGTAACCAGTTTTGTTCAATACCTTCTCCCCACTGCATGATGAACATCCCATTTGTAGAGAATTGAACAATTCGACTGTTACAGTAGCCATCAGACACATAAATATTGCCAGTTACTGGATCCACAGCCACATCAGTTGGTTGGCAGAAGTGATTTTGGTCACTGCCAGGCTGCATAGCCCTCCCAAGGGTCATTAAAGTAGATCCTTGCCCATGCGGGTCCAACTTGAACACCTACCAATGGAAAATGCAAGGAGAATCTGTTTATTGCAAGTGTTTCATAATAGCTTCTGCATAGTAGTATAAAAGCTATTGTTATTAGAAATACTATTGTTCCTTCGTCTTGTAGAAAGGATCCTTCCTAGAAATCCTTTCATCCTTTGGCATGCATGCTACATATGAAAATTAATATACACAGTTCCAACGGGGGGGAAAATCTATCATTAAGTCTTTAGTTGTGTTATTTTCCAGAGTTTCTGCAGGGAGTATCAATCCACAGCTATTACAATAAATGAATTCGTTGAGCATTTGGCAAATATCTTAACAGTCCAAGAAAAATAACATTATCGGCCTGTTAATACAACAAAAAACCTCAAAGTGTGATGCCACAGTGTGATTACAATACTTCTCGAACATACCTGATGAAGAGCTACATCCGTCACCCAGTAGTTACCATCTTTATCTATACTCAAGCCATGTGGTAAATAAAACCTGCAAAAATAATAAGTGCTTTTAAAAAAATGCATTTGACATGTGACCAAAGAGTTTGCTCTGCTCTGTCAATGCCCTGGATTCTACAAGGGTATCCAATTTTCCTTCCAAGTTGATTTCTGCTTATAATGGACAAAAGAGCTGAATGACCTATGTCCCTGCTGTCTCAGGACCCAAGATATCTCTCTTCTCCTGCCTGTAATGTGCCACTTTAGCAGCTGTATTAAGCTTATATGCTCTTGCTTGTTCCCAGGGTTGAAATCTTAGGATGGATGGCAACCTCCACTTTGAAAATCATTCAGTCCACAACAGCTGAAGATTATCAGCCTTTTTGAATGGTGCAGTAGACACACATTGTCCATCTGAGGGTGGTGGTTTTTTTTGTTTAAAGTTTGTGTCAGTAGGTGTAAGGGCTTGCAATTGTTAGTGAACAGAGGAAGAGACGGGTTTTAGTTGTTTAGTTGCTCCCAGTTATTGGAATAGTGGATTCGGTGTTTGTTTTTTTCTTTTTTAAATGATCTCAGATGTAACAGCACTGCTATGCATTTTAAATCTGAGAAAACAAATGCACTGGTTACAGAATATTTTTAGAATCTGCCGGCTAAAATGTGCTATATAAAAAGGTATGTTTTATTAATCCAAGTAAATAAAACTTACAGATTTTTGCCAGTGGAATGAAGTACTGCTGCATTACTTGGGTCTACTGTGAGGATTGTGTTCAGTTCAATTGGTCCCAGACCTCTTTGTTGATAAACAAACCTACTGTCAAATGAGCTATATACAAAATATATTAAGACACAAAGTTAGAAATTTTAATACACAATAAAGATACAAGCAATACAAGCCGTTTATGTCAGATCTTCAGAGGCTTAATTCAAGAGAAAAACTTAATTTAGGAGGCAATTTGTTTTGTTCATAGCATGTGATCACTCAAACCCTTATAAAATTTTGATGGCTATTCTCCTCACTGAGGTCATGCTAGAATGCATGCAATCAAAATGAGCACAGAAACTACTAAGAGAATCTTGCATTTTCTTACACATTAAGACAGAATTTCAGCTTCATTTTCTTTGCATCAGAAGAGTAAAGAATGACTTTTTCAGGCCCCTCAGATTAAACATATGTACAACTCTCAAGAGACCATTCTAAACCTGACATGTTAACCAGCATGATAATTTAGGATGATTTCCAACATCATGGAAAAGCCCTTGTGACAGCATGATGGAATTACCTTGGGGTTACTATGCGGTGTAAATTTCCATGATATATGAAAAGATCTACCATCTGAAAACACCAAGCACATCCATGGTAGAGACACCATTGTCAAAGCTGGTTAGCACACAGTAGATCCATTAAGACATCATAGAAATCCTTAGCACAATAGCCCTGAGGCTGAAAGCACCCTAAATGCTCTTTGTGGCTTTTTATTCCTCAGTACTGACTATAGCAACACACAGGATAACTCCTGCATTCATATGTTTATAAGCTGTTGGAATACAAAAACAGCAGCTGAGGAGGATATACATGATCCCATATCAAAAGCTCCTCCACCATCCTTACATATATTTTTTTAATGTACAGCTAACAAACCAAGGGAAAAATTATATTTAATTCTGTAATTAGTTTTTATTCCAAAATGTGATGGTTTGATCTGATAGCTTTTAATTCCAGATTTCTTAAATTCACAGGAGACAGTGTGAACCATTGATGTCATCAGGTTTTTCACCTTATCCAAGAAGAAACTATTAGCTGTGACTATCCTATGTGTAAGTAGTTATTATATCATCCAAACATATTTCAGTAAGTGCTTAGTGTTCAGTGAAGCCAAGCACTAATGGAATGAGTGCATAGTGGAAGTCTTCAAAACAAAGTTTAAATCTAATTATGTGTAAAAAATGTAATTTGATTTTCAATTGTAATTTGGTTTTCATTTAAAGTGTTTGAACACACAGCACACTTGAATTATTTCTACCTTGTCTTTACTATTTTAACAGTTTCTTAGCACCTATTAGGATAATAGTTGTAATAAATGCATTTAATATATCTATTTATCTATTGATAGATATTTTTAATTTATTTTTAAAATACATTTATACCCCGCCTCTCCTGCAAGCAGCTCGGAGGACTATATCTCAGAGAGAACTGTGAACGAAACTATGAACACTTTATACAGTGCAGCAAATAAAATCACAAGCCCTCTAAGATAAATCTATAGCTTTCAATTTAGGAAATTAAAGTATCTCAAAAACGTATTACATCCACTGATGAATTAGGTCATTTATTAAAATTTATGCACAAACCCACAATTTGGAAATCGAGCTATTTACTTCGTGGACTTTAAAAATGCACTACAACCGTAATATGCACATAATAACCCACTTCTGTCTCGTCAAATGACATCATGCGGGCATTTCAAAATATGCGCAATGGCGATGCGCAATCGAGCGCCGCCAGTCTAAAAGCGGCCTTGGTAAGGAATTTTGCTTGAATGTTGAATCTTATGTTTATTTTCTTTGAACTCGCGATAAAAAGTAAAACCATCCTGGGGAGACTATTGACCTAAACTGACCAATACAGTTTTAGTTTCAAACCCTTGAAATATTGTACCAAATATCACTGCTAATAAACTCTTCCTTGACTATCAGTAGATTGTTTGTCACTGACAGATACCTTGCCATTGGGTTAAACTGCAATTCAAATTCTCCCTGTTGTGGTGATGGTTTCAATTCTACCCTTAATGTATTTTCAAAATTGCTGTCTCACCTTCTCTACAGGTGAGGTCACTGAAAATACTAATCTGAAAATTCACTGATGGCAAAGTGCTAATACTGTGATGAATTTGATTTTTAAGCCATCAGTAAACTAACAGGCCACCTGATCTCTCCAGTCTAGAATTCCAGAAATCCCTTCCCAAAGATGATCTTTTAGTTTATGGTATAGGGCTCAATATCCTACATTAATATTTCTAGTCTTTACTAATTAAGATTGCAGCTTTCTGAGGTAGTCAGGCTAGAGCAGGCTTACAATTCAAGACTGATTTAAAGCCTTAGTGGTGTTTTATAGATCATCTAAGGACTCAGTGTATTTCATTACAAAGCATTAAAACAATGCACCTGATCAGGTGCATGACTGGATGAAATGTTATTTTCATTTTGAATAGCAGGTGTAGCTTATGCAAGCAAAAAGCTAATCTGTGGTGACTGAACATAGAGAGTGGTAGAGAAAATTATTCATGGAAAGAGTGGTAGAGAAAATTATTCATGGTGAGGGGAAAACCTTATAAAAATACATTCAAATACCTAATGGAACAGTTTATAAATCACTTTCAAGATTCACATAGGGAACATTACAGCAATTTATACACTGACACTAGATTATAGTGTTTAGTGTTGTATAACTATATTAAACTGCCTACTTCAGTGTTCTAAAGGAGGGTGAGCTTCTATTACATATTGCACAGATCTTTCACTCAGATACATTTAGCTGTAAGAGGATCCTACATTTTACAGCATGTTTTATTAATACACTGGCACCATTTGTGCAGTGCCTACAGCACTGATAATTTTTGTTTGCCTCTTCTCCGTAGCATGCTGCAGATGCACTCAACCAAAGAAAATGAACAGAGCCCCGAGGACAAGAATTCATCAAATTTATGATTGGTAAAGAATATTAAACTCAATTAACAGCTTTGCAAAATCATAAACAAATTTAGAGAAGATGGATGTTCAAATGAATGTTCAATTACTTATTTTAACCACAAGGGAAACAGTAAGAAACCCATTCCCTTTTTTGATAAAAATCAAAAGCTATTTTCTATTCTTTTACCTCCATCCCATTGTGGGGATAGTGCACCCATTGATGTGGATGGCTCATTTAAGGCCTTCTTCATTGTCAAGCTGCCAGGGTGACATTGAGAGGAGGAAGGGGTGGGGGACATTGAGAGGAGGAAGGGGTGGGGGAACAAAGCACAGAAAGAGCATACATAGTGGAGTTCTCTGCACTTTGCTGAAAGTTATGGACGGCAACAATGGATAAAATCAGGATTAGCAAGTATGAGGAGCCCACAGACCCTACACTACATGGATCAAAAGGATTTTAAGTCCATCAGCTGGAGAAGCATCTGGAGAGGTAGGTTTGCCTGGTTCCTGGGATTGAGGACAGCTGTAGGTCAACTTCAGCTCACCAATGCCAGTACACATCATTTGCATTACAAATGCTTCATATACATGCATCTAGGCCTTTGGGGAGGGAGATGAGTAAAGGGGTTGGGGGGAGGGGGTTTAGTTCTGCCCTTTTGATTAATTTTATTGATTTAATGAGTTTTAACACGTTTTAATTTTTATAATTGTTTTAAATGTATTTGATGTTGCGAGCCGCCCCAAGCTGCCATTGTGAGAAAGAGGGTGCGGGATATAAGTGTATGGAAATAAATAATAAGTAAATAGTTAAAAAGCTTTCCCCAAACCAGATTTATTCAGTACTTTCATGCGATCATTTAAGAAACCATTTTTTCTAATATATGTTTCCTGACTCTAAGGCCCATCTCTTTATTCCTCTTCATCACTCCCCAGTTGCTCCTCAGTCTCAGTTAGCTAGCGCAAAGTCCCCATGAATTCTGCTCTGCAGGCATCGCAGCCATTTTGGCAAAATTCTGTATTTGGCCAAATTGTCACAGAAATTGCCTCTGCCAGCACAGAATTTTCAACTAGTCAATGGGGCACCAGCACAACATGCTGCGGATATCTATTCTATGGCCATGGGGCCTGTCACTGCTGCTGAAGGGGAACATCCCACAATCACCCCAAAAGTGCCTCCACTCCAATCTGAGTGGTATTTTGTTATCTCTTGAAAGAGATAACAAAAATGTTCAGAATCTATTTTACATCGGAGATTCATAATAATCATTTTTGGGCTTAGTCAAAGCTGGCTGGACTTTGAGGCATGCTTTACCATTGCTAAACACAAAAACGACAAAAGTGACTAATGCAGACAAAGCATACAAAAAACAGCCAGTCTATTCTGAAATTGTGTTGATTTAAATTGGTTTTCAACTGCACAAAGAATGGGACTTCTGTGCATGCGTGGAGAAAGAAGAACTGTATCAATATAAGCTCTTCCCTCAAGAATGACTAATATGACATAGGGCAGGGGCAGGGAAATGTTTCCCTCGTGGGGGCCACTTAGAAAATTAGTACCAGCTCTGAGGGATGCTTGGAAGTTGGGGGTGGGGGTGCTGGAGGGGTGTTCTCTAGAAAAAGAGTCCAGATCTACGAATAGTCTAAAATGAGTTTCTGAAGAATTTACCAATAATTGAGTTTCAGTTAGAATTAGTTTTGAAAGTAGACCTTTAAGTCACAGAGTACCCATTTAGCCTAATGATCTTAATGGAATTCTGCAGACTGCATACAAGGAAAAAACCTCAATAAAACTGTATGCAGTTGTTTTAATGCCTGTATGGCTTGTTTTAATGCCTCCGCATCCAATGTAGCATTAATGGCCATTTTGTCATTATTCTTACTTGAATACAGGCTGCCAAATAACAGTGTCTTTTTTTTATTTATTTTTTTATTTTTTTAAAGAGCTCCCATATCCTAGTGTTTTTAATGGGACTGGGGCTATGTTGCTCCATTAAAGTTACAGGAGAAAATGCCTCGGAGTGTTTAGAAAATGCTTAGAACACGGACACTGTAATAAAATCAGGAGGTTCCGAGAGAATACGCTTTTTCAATGTACTGCATGGAGAGCATCCACTTACTTTCCATCCCATACACGGTCCCCTCTATGGAAGATAACCAAGTTATTATTAGGATCTAGGGCCAACCCAGAAACTTGACCTAGCTTCAGGTTTACTCCAGGCCAATCCACAGTTTCTTCCAGATGGAAATCTAAAAAAAAGTCATATAGCAAAGTTACAAGAAATCATGTTGTCAGTGGAAAATTAACTGGTTCACAATAACTGCTTGCAGAAATTCTATACATTTCTTCGCATGCAATAATTTTGTTACATTTATTTCATGCATAAGCAGCAGCAACAGCATCCAGAGGTATGACAGATGACAGAAAAATCATGAGACTGCTTTTCTTGCCTCTCTTTTTTCTGCTTTTTTTGCCCCTCTCTTACAGGCAAACATATGCAGAGTGTATGTTTTATTGTAAGCCTTATGCAGGGACCCATGATCACTGCGTTTTCCCCATTGCCACCAATGGGAAAAATGCAGTGAACACAGGTCCCTGACTGTATGGTATCTAAGTACTAGGAATACAATAGGTATAATAAATGTTATACATTTTATGTTTCCTGGTATATTAGGTTACCAGAAAGTATGAAGATACATTTTATATACCAGTTTACTCGTGTGTGCATAAACATACACACCTACAGTCATTTTTATGTGTGGACACATACAATATCATATACGGTAATACCCACATGCATAGAACAATCCTTTGGCTGTTGAGTGTCAATGCAAGCTCCAAAAAATTGCACTCATACTTTGTTAGCTTATATGACCAGCATGGTAAGGTTTCAACATCTGCACTAAGCCTTTCACTACTTTCTTTGCAAATCCAATCTTTATGCTTAGTCCATGAGAAAATAAGGGCAAACTAGGGCAAACTAACTTGGCTCTATTCACATTTGTCTCTGGGGCTTTTGTCCCTACCTAAGTCAATCACTCACATCTCGTTTAAATTTTATATTTTTTCAGACCACACAGTAAATTTCACATTTCCCTTTTAATCTGCAGGAACCAGTTTCCTACAGATCTCTTGAGAAAGTATCAACATTATAAAGTTCAAAACGGCACATTAATGAAAATAATCTATCTTGGGAGTTGAAAGAGTTTCTACTGGAGAAAAGATAAAAGCTTTTCTTATTCCCCTCTGCCCCCTCCCCCTCCCCCCAAAAAAGACTTCAGGTATGCAGCTTGTGGATCTCAGCCACATTCTTCTGAAGAATTAGTCAGCAACCAAAACTAAAAAAAAAATAAAAAAATTGAGGGGGGAAAAGCCTAAACACGGTATACTATGAGACTATAATGAAGCAAGGAGGTGGGGGGAGGAACTGCAATGCAAACTTACTGAAATATATAAACATAGTTTTGCCAGCCAGTGTGCAAAAGGCTACACAGAAAATACTGTACAATATATATATATTTTTAATGGGCTCTTTTTTAGGAAACAAAGCGGAAATATTTTAAAGCTTCTGTTGGACAGCCTGCGTACACAGGGCCAGAGACTCAGAAAGCCAGAGTGCTAATGAACATGTTTCACGGGGCTTATCGTTTGCAAACAGGATTTTCTTACATGGTACTCTCTCTGGCAAGCAACAAAGGGCATTTTTAGACAAGATACTCTCTACCTGCTACCCACCCACCACAGTGAATGTTTCAGGGCTGCAGTGTTGCCTTAGGGGTGCCCTGTAACATGTATAGTGGGTGGGAGATGGGTGGGCAGTGTCTTGTCTGAAAACACCCTTAGATGACAAAATGAATTGGACCACACCTGCAAGAAGGAACATTTAGAGAGAGGGCAAACGCCATTAAGTTTTGATGACCAAGCCGAGTCAATGGTGAAAAACATTTTTGCCATCAGGAGGTTATATGACACTTCACTCCTCCTTTTCAGAAGAGAATTTGGCTAGAGTGATGCAGGTATTCATCTTCTCCAGACTGCTTAATAGTAGTAAGTCACACTGAAGGTTGAAAACAGAAGAATGCAGCTTCTCCAGTAGTGAGCGTGTCACTCGATATTGTGCACCTGCTGCTGGCTTCTATTCTACTTCTATTGCCAATTGATTCAAAGTTCTGGTCATGATCATGGAAGCCAGCAATTTGTTGGGACCCAACTATTTCAGCAACTATTTCCCCATGCCAAGTCATGGGGAGAAAGCCCCATTATTGCATGCTGAGAAAACTGTACTTTGATTTGAGAGAATGGAGATCACAAAACCTAGAACAAAAATATCTGAGGGCTGGCTGCTGTGCAGTGAGCTTTCAAAAAGGATTATATTCAGGCAGAAATCTGACTATTTTTAGGACAAAGCAAGTCCTTTTTATATTTTTCAACCATAGCTGAAATAGAGAAGTTGAAGAGTGAGATAAAGGGAAAAGTCCTGAAAGAATTTCTTATATAATGGGAGACTCGCAGAGGCTACCTGTAAGACTCCTAGCCATACAGATACATTTTACCTGTGCAGTTTTTAGATACCACAGCAAAAGGCTCAAATGACAAACTGCTAGAGAAGCTAAGGCCAGGGGTCTCAGAAGTCTAAAGCAGGATGTTGTATAAACAACAGGGAAACAAAACGACAACCCACAATGGTGGGTAGAATAATTTGACTCATCAGACACATGATCTATAGTAGGTTTCCTTGACTTGACAGGAAATGGAGGACACGATTCAAGATATTTGTGAGCAATAGTGGGTGCCTCCACACAAACTGTGGCGGGCTAGATCCCCATGTGCTCCATGATGGGCAATCACTGCCGTCACACTTCAGGGCCAGTGTGGGGAGCAGGACAGATGGTTGTGCCCCCCAGGGGCAGCCGGATGGCTGACTAGTCACGTCTGCCTGCTATCCCGCCCTCAGCCGTGATGTGACGGGACTGAAGCTAGTGCCCACTGCTCAGAGCCCCACAGCGGACCTCACCGCACAGCAGAGCAGACAGGAACCAGACACACAAGTGGGCCTTGGGCATAGGGTGGCCATACCTCCCCTTTACAAGAGGATGCTTATGAAAAACACGTTGCAGGGTTGCATTG
>QEPC01003766.1:2862380-2878001 GCA_003113815.1 Sphenodon punctatus | reverse complement strand
AGGAGGTTGCAGTATTCAAGGCGGGAGTTGACCATAGCATGAACAAGGGTTTTGGCTGATGAGACAGAGAGAAAGGGGCGAATCCGAGCAATGTTATAGAGGGCAAAACAACAGGACTTGGCAACAGTCGATGTAAGGTTTAAAGGCGAGGTGAGTATTGAAGACTAATCCCAAGCTACGGGCTTTGGGAACAGGACGGATGGTGACACCATCAATAAGGATGGATAGAAAAGAGGGGGAGGAAGGGAAGGGAGGAAAGCGAAGGAGTTCAGTCTTAGCCATGTTGAGCTTGAGTTGGTGTTGGGACATCCAGGTGGAGATAACAGAGAGACAGCTGATGAGGTGAGCTTGGACAGAAGGGGAAAGAGAGGGGGTGGTGTGAAGTAGGAAGTGCTGGAGATGAAACCAAGCACATGTGACTGCCTCCAGCCATGCATGACACCATCATCCCAAAGCTGTTGGCCAGAGACATATGGGGTACTGCGCTGGACCTTTGGATTCTTTGAAGTGCTTCCTGGATCTTGTCCTCTCTTGTCTTTGGTTAGGAAGACACTGTCCACTGTCGTGTCTATTAATACGGTGAGGTGAGTCAGGCATTGGGATAGTACTAAGGAGCTTTTCCCCGCAATTTACAATGAATCCGTGAGCCTGTAGCCACTCTCGTGTCATCTGAATAGCATGCTGGCACTTGGTGAGGGATTCCGCTCTTACCAAAATGTTGTGCTGGTAGGGAAAGACGCGCACTCTCTCTCTTAGTTCTGCTACTAGAACAACTAGGGTTCTGGTAACGACTCTGGGCGAGGAGGTCAACCCCAAGAGCAGTGCTGTGTATTGGAAGTGCCGATGACCTTATGCGAAGGGGAGATATTTCCAGTACATTGGTCAGGTTGGAACACGTAGATATGCTTCTCTTACATTTATCAATGCCAGAGAGTCACCTAAGTTGTAAGGTGAGAAGAATTGACTACAGCATCTCAATCCTGAATTTTCTTTGTCTTAGGAAGTGATCTAAGTGTTTCAGGCCTAGGATGGCTCAAATATCTCCATTTGTTTTGGGGGGAGGGGGGGGACTGTAAAGAATACTGAATGTACCCCTGAAAACCCCAGTCGCACTGGGGCTGGTTCTACTGCGTGTATCTGCAGGAGGTGTCCGATGGCTGCGAGCATGTTTTGATGTTTGACCAGGCAGCTGGATCCTGGAACCATTGAGAAAAAGGGGTCTGGTTGAATTAGGAATTCTAAACTGTAACCCTTAACCACCGTCTCTTTCACTCACCGGTCAAAGGCGATTTTGTCCCAGGTTTGCTGAAAGAGCTTGAGACATCCCCTGATGGGACAGTGTCGGTGGGTGACGAGGCTGGGAGTCAGGAGGTCACAAGGGCGGTGGGCTTGTCCTGCCTGTGAGGACTCATAAAGCCCTGGTCTGAGGGTTTGGTTCTGTGCTGTCAGCGGGGCCTACTGTAACCATAGTCTCCTCTACAGCCTGAGGACCTAAAGTGGTGAAAATTCTGATGAGATTGTGGCCTCTTTTGGAAGTCGCTCTTGGTAACACTTATAGGCAAACTGTTTTTCTTCTCTGATTCCTCTGTCATGGCTTTTTCCAAGGGCTCCCCCCAAAAGTATTGCCGTGGTAGAGAGCTGCTGTGATCACAATTTTTGCTTGATAATCAGCCTTCCAGGGCCATAGCAAGACCGACTTTCTGGCCGTTACACTGTTTGCAGGAATTGTGCGGAGAATTGGGCTGCATCCAAAGTTGTGACTGGGACTCGGGAAAAGAATAGAATTTTTTTTGTAGAACAGGCACACCTTTTTGTTTAGTAGATTGAACCCACTCTGCTTTTAGTAACTTAAGACATAATGAAGGAAAAGGCAAAGAAGTGTCAACAGGAAGGTCCTGTGGAAGGACCAGCTTCATATCCTCAGTCAACATCTCCTCCTCTGGGGGGGTGAAGGAGATGGGATGGAAAGACCAATACGAACTGCAAACTTCCAGGCTACTCAGTCAAAAAGCCCAGGCTGAAAAATGCATGCCCCTGCTTCCACCACTGGAACCTCTGGTTCTTTGAGAGTTCACCTTCCTCCTTGTCATTGTTATCTGGTAGTAACTCGGGCACCTGAGGTTGCTCCTCCTCCCTTCGCACTACCTGTACTGGGTGAAGGAGAGCTAGAGCGAAATCTCCCTAACCACCTGGGAGATGTAGCTCTGCTGGAAACCTGGAAAGTGCCTTGTTCTGTCAGGTCTCCATCTTTCAGCCTAGTGGGGTTTTCCTCTGGACCCCTGTCCAGCAACTGAGATACAGCCCCCCACCCCCCCTTCCTGGTTCCTTGGAGACTAGTTGTTTTCCCAGCCATTGGAGAACTAAGGGAGGAACCAAGTCCTCCTTCCAGGCCCCTGGGGGTTCCTGCTAGGGGAACTGTCTTCCCTGTGGCTGGAGCAGGATTGAAGATGGGGTCTTGAGTGACAGCGGTGCTGCAAAAGGTGATGGTGATCACTGGAGTGCCCATGTAGCTGCCTCCTAAAATGGCAGGAAGGGGATCTGCCCGGATGATGGTGGGGGCTGGAAGAATCAAACCAGCCATAATGTTGACTTTAGTTGTGGCTACCCCGGCTCTGGGAACTATTCCTGGTGTAGCGGTCCCAGTGCCTGTGGCTTTTGCCATGCTGTGGGGAGCAGGAAGTTACTCTGCTTCCCCTGAGGCGGCTGTGTCTCCTCCTGTGGATCTCAGAAAAGTGTCAAGAAGAAGAGCAGGAAACTGATTGAGCCTGAGGGAGTGGGGTCTGCTCACTGCCACCTCTAACTGGTCTTGGCCCGAATTGCTGTTTCCTGACTGGCTCCTTTCCCCGAGAGGAGGCGGCGGCCAGGGTGTCGGGGAGTCTCCCTGGAGGGAGGACCTGGTCTGGGTGGGGCTCTGTCTCATCCCACCACCTCTTCTTAGATGGAGACTTGGACCCACCTGAGGGAAAGGAGTCATACATTCAACTCACTCTTTCTGCCTGAGGCCATAGCCTGAGAGACATCCCGACACTGTTGGGCTCTGTCGCCAGGGGGAGACCCCAAAACCTTCGAACTCCCACTCTGCCCACCCCAGAGAAGATCTTGGGTGGGGGGTAGGGGGCCGCTCCTCTGTCAGGTCCTGAGGTAAGGGTAAAGGTAACATCACCCCACCCCCCACCTGCCTAGACTGAAAGGCTCTAAGGCAGAGGTGAGAAACTGTTTCCCTTCCGGGGGTTGCTTTGAAAGCTTGTACAAGCTCCGAGGGCTGTACAGAAGTTGGGTTAGGGGTGCTTAAGGGATGTAACTCAAGGAAAGGGGCCCCAAATCATGGATCTGTGCAATGGAACCATTCCCTATCCCCGTTTGCATGATTCTCATCTCTGCTCCCTTCCCTTGAGATCAGTTTTTCAGTGGTTGGAGGTGGGAACTGGATCCAAGGGCTAGATCCAGGAAGTGGAAAAGGGCCACATAAAATCTTGCCGTGGGCTGCATTTGGCCCCCAGGCCTGATGATGTTCCCTACTTCTGCTCTAGAGGAAGGAGAGTAAAGAAAGAAAAAGAAAAAGGTTGTTCAAGGTCTACTCTTCTCCTCAAAAGGAGAGACAATGGATCCTGATCCTATCTGACTGAAGGCAGGAATAGTTCTGGGCAGCAAAGCCAGGGTGGTTCCTCCCCCAGGCTCAGGCTGCCAATCAAGGCTTTGAATCCTGCCTAGTCTCACTGGGAGAGGAGCAACACCCAGCACAGGACTGCCTGTCTGCAACACAGACTGAGAAAAACTTCTCTCTCTTTTCATCCTCTGGTTACCACTTTCAGCACCCGTCTCTCACCTTTATGGCTTTTGCCTTTGTGATATCTTTTGGTGCTTTCCCCCTCTCCATATACTGCCTATATCCAGACACTGGTTTTTGTTCAGATACGGAAGGGTGTACGATGTACAGAATAAAGAAGGAGGAATACAAAATATATCCAGTATAATGGATCTAGATATGGGAAAATATACAAGTAGTCTCTTCGGGTAATTTACTGAGGGAGAAAACTTTCACATCACTACTGAAGTGCCCATGTCATCCTCCTGGTTCAGATATTTCTCCTTTGTTGAAATCCCTCTATGCTGAAAAGTTGTTCCTATATAAGACCCACAAAAAGCTTGGGTCTCTTAAATCACAAGCCATAGATCCATCGTTCATGCTATGACAGTTTGATAAATGATCACCTATATCTACGTATTCTGTTATTAGGAAACAAATTCTGTAACTGTCATTCAGCAGGATTCATGTAGCTTTCTACTGTATTCAGAACTGGAGTTGATTGATGAACTCATCAAGTAAGAATGGCTTGCTGTTCATATGTCAAAACAAAGTTTTATTAATTTCTAGTGTCTGAAAACTAATATTTTTTATTTTACAAAAAAATAGTAATATAATTAATACTGTTAAAATATTTAGGGTCCATTATGGCCCATTTGAGGTTTCAAAATGTGGCAACAACTGTATTGGAAAAATACATAAGACAATATAGCGCTCCAATATTACACATGTTAATACAAACAACTACTGTTTTTACTTTAAACTAGTCTCTTTTCTGTTGATTCTGGTCTTTCAGGCTTGCATCCCTGTTCCTCTCGGTTTGATTACATTTATCAACAGTAATTCATTTTAGTTAGCATAAGGCCAGTGTCCTATTATTTTGTTTCACAGAAGGTGTTTGAAGACCTTTAACTACCACAGGTCATGCAGTGTTTTTCTTCTACAAATTGTATTTTTGTCATATCCTCTGTCTCTTCAGAATATAGTAGCTTTTGTTGACCTTTGAGCAGAAAGATTGATTATACTGTTGCCAGAAAGACTACTGCAGGGATGGTTTTGAACAAAGGGAATGAAACATATTAAGGGCCTTTTTCCGCAAGATGAGCAGGGATGCCTAACAGGACAATATGGTGAATGCTATGAACAGATAATAATGTTCTCTGCACTATATCTATTATATCCAATTTGTCCAAGCTTCTGTTGATGAACCAAAACAAGTGTAAAATAATAATTATTTGGTTTGATTTGATTTTCCTCTGTGATGTACAAGCGGGAAAGTGCTATGGTTTAGTGGAAACAAAAAGCAGCCAAGTCTTCAGGCTTGTTTAAATAAGGAAATCAGTTATATTGTGCTTAAATAAAAATAAGGAATCCTTTCAACTATACTTTACCCTCTCAATGATATTATTGTGCTAGCATCAATGTAGTGGAATCTGCTTGGTTAAACTAAACTCTTAAAAGAAATTTTAAAAAAACTTACTTCACATTAAAATCTTACTTCACAGTTCTGTCATCTTTAGTCACACTGAGTAGTAGCATGTTAATTTGATATTAGTCCCATTTATTTCAATGGGATTTTCTCAATATCATACTCAAAGTACAAGGGGGGCAGATATGAACCCTTAGTTTATGTTTCCTCACAGTCCCTTTATAAGAACACAAAATATGTATCTCTCTTATTCAGGGGTTAAAAATCAGTCCTTTTAAACAGGAATTTCAAAACACCATCACTGCTTTAACATCTGGCATCTTCAAGTATTGATCCTGGTACCCTACCAATAATATTCTCTTCTAGACTAATACAATTACAAAAACTTTCTTCCATAGTAAAATGGGAGAATATGAAATCCAATCTTAGAAAATAAAAGGTAATTCCTTACATTATGTCCACCTCACTCTTCCCTCCAGAAAGCATCCAGTTTCTACTAACCTGAGGGAGCAAGTAACTCATAGGCTTGTATACAATGCAGCCACAGCAGTGAGCGGATAGTAAAGAAAAAATTACTTAATGAAAGTTTGCAAAGTTTGGGGAGGGTGGGAGTGTAGGATGAGGGTTTTTTATCTCCCCCACCTTACTTATTATTTCTTTATTTACTGTAACTAGCCTTGTTTTAATATTTTTATATGGTAATATTATAGTATTGAGTGTTTTAAATCTGTTTTTATTGTATTTTATTGTTGTAAGCCGCCCCGGGCTGCGTAGCAGGAGGGGCAGGATATAAATTTATTAAATAAAATAAAATAAAATAAAATAAATAAATAATATACAGTCCAAGTCTCAATGAATGGTCAGGATGGGTAATGTAATACTTCATACCCTAGTAAAAGGAAGGTAATAGATTTATAAAAGTTTTGTGGACATATATTATTTTCAAAGAGAGGAAATCTTTAGAGTTTTATAAATCTTGGGTTAGCTTTTGGTCTCACCAAGGTGAATACAGAAGTCCCATTCACTTTGCTGAGATTAGGATTTCACCCTTTGTGTTTGGAGAATAGTCTGATTTGTAACATCTCTTGCTTGCATTGTTCCCCTAACCCTGGAGTGGCACTTATTTTCTGCACAAAATGATACTGTTATTTAATTCAGTTACGATATGTATGAAGGCTCCAAATACCTGCATGTAATAAGAGTTGAGTGGAGTATGTTAAAAGAGATTCATAAATCAGGAATGCAAAGTTATAGATCAATGCATATGGAAATTGATGAGCTAAACAAATATTTGTTGAGTACAATTTTAAGATTCTAAACACCACTGTTAAGAACAAACCACCATTAAAACATTATCTAATGGTCAGCTCATTACAAAGAAAATGACTCACATCTGTATGTATTTTTTATGTGGAGGTATCAACAAAGCAACTTTAACCACTTGACTTTCCACAGCCCCAAAATATTACTATTTTAGGGCTTGAAAGAAGCCCATTTCACTGCCAGTAGATTGCAAGATGGTTCTAAAAGGATTCAAGATTCTGTTAACTTTTCTTCATAGGAATTATGTTCTATAATCCTTACTGCTTTCCTTTGAATGCTCTCCAGTCTGTCAGTATTTTTAGAGAGTCCAAAACTGTACAGAGTACCTCTTCTTACTCTGAGGCCTGACCAGAGCCAAGCAGAGTGGAACAATTACTTCCCAAGACTTGAATATGATGCCTCTACTAATGTAATGCAGAATGGCATTTGCCATGCACCTTTGCAATCTCACCTTTTTGGGAACACCTGTGGAAACACTTGTATTTCTACAGAAGTGTCTCTTGCTGTAAGCAAGGAACTTCTACAAATCCTCCCTGTTTCTTGTAGTGGAGACTTACAACAGAGAAACACAAGCAAACTGTGACCAACAATATTGAGGCACTATCAAAAATGCAATTCTTAAGCAGTAAACTCCCAAAATATTGGGTTGCATTTGAGTAAACAGAAACTCCTCCTAAGATGACACCAGAACTTTACTGGTGTAAAACTGTGGCAAGAAAATAATACGTTCCAATTAAACTGTTACAAAATTCCCACTGCTCAGTACTTCCAGGGTTTTGATATCTGACTATTGACACAACTAACTTCAAATGCACAATACCACCAAACCACTGTTTCCAGGGAAACATGTTAGAGAGGATGTATACACCAAACACTGGTTTCATAGCAAACAAGACTGCATTGCAGTTATTTTTCTTTGAAACATGTTTTGAAGACAACAGAGTTTTAAGTTCTAGCTTCAAAAAAGAGAATGAAATTCAAATATTTCCGATTACTGCCAAACAGAAAATAAAGCCTTATGTTAAATACATCAATGGCTGCTGTAATAATTGCTGTTACTCAAAATCTAGGAATTTTAAGTCCAGTTTAAAAAAAACTAAAACCCACATTCATTGCTGACCTCTCTCTCACTTCGATACTTAAACATTTTGCCTCTTTGATCCCATTTTGAGACTTAATTACAACCCCATGACTCCAGACAGCTACCAAACCATAAAAAATATATCTAATATCAGTAGGATTGAAGGGCCAGATGAGGGGCAGGCAACTGAGGTACTTGCCTAGGGTGACAGATTTGGGATACGAGTGGCAAATTTTGTGCTGACCCTGTGCCACCTACTCCCTTCACCGTCCACAGCAGCAGCCTGCTCCTGAGTCCGGCCCTGCACACAGAGCAATCCCTGCCTTTCACTCTCATCTCAGAGTAATGGCTTAATCTGTGCTGGGGTGCAGCCCTGGGAATTGAATATTTCTGCCCAACTCCCTCCAGGGACAGTTCTTCCATTACACAGAAATGGGTAGTGCACTGTCTGGCTTCCGACCTCCCTGCTGCTGCTTCCTGACAGCCAATTAGAGTAAAGGAAAATTTAAAATGGGGGAAGCCCCACCTCCCTCCTTCCCAGAGAAACCAGTGGCGAGCAGAGCAGTAGCTGGAGCTCTGAATAGTGAGTCTTTGATTCCCTCTGCATTCCGCCCCCAATTCCCTCTGCCTTCTCGCCATGCCCCCATTAGGATCCCCCCTCCTCCCCTCTGTCTTCTCCCCATACCCGTTAAGCTCTCTCTTCCCCCTCCTCTCTGCCTTCTCCCCATGCCCCCATTAGGATCCCTTTTCCCCCAGTCTTCCTCCCGTCTCCATTTGGATTACCTCCCTCCCCTCTCTACCTCCATCCCCCTCCCCTCTTTTGGCCCCCTCTTTTTGTGTGTTGTCTCCCTTTGCCTCCTTCCTCTCCTCCCACCTCCTTTTAGGGGCTCTCTGCCCCTGGCCTATCCTCTTCCCCATGTTTGGGTCCCTCTGCCCTCTCTTTCTCCCATTTTGGGGTTGGGGTGCTTAAGGGATGAGCTCAGGTGGAGAAGGGTCCAGATCATAGATCTGTCTCCTTTCCTTGTGTGCATGCCTTCATCTCTGCTCTGTTAGCTTGAGGTTGCACTTCCAGTGCTTGGGGGTAGGAATTGGATCCAGAAGTCCAATCCAGGAACTACAAAGGGGACAAATAAAACCTAGCCACAGGCCATAATTTGGCCCCTGGGCCTGAGGTTCCCCATCCCTGATATATGGACTCCCCCCTGTGCTGAGGACAGAGCCTTGTGCACCTCAAACAATTCCTGTGAGATCTTCTCAAGATCTGCATTCAATACCTGCCCTTGCAGCATCACCCTGATGGCTATCTGTGCTCAGAAACCACCTGTTTGCAGATCTCAACATCATGCCTTAAGTCACAGGTCCCAGAGTCCCACAAGTCCCTCACTCCCTGAATGATATGAGGTTACTGGGAATCTGAGGATTTTAAGAATTTTCGAATACTGCTTCAAGTTCCTTTGTCCGGGAACTTGTAAAAAGAACACTGAAGGTGCTATATAAATGTTTAATGAGAATTTTGGGAATCTTGAAATTAATGACATGGAATGCCCATTGGAAGCAATGTAGGCAACAGCCATGCCAATTTGGGGGGAAAAAACTCACCAAAAAACCTATTGTCATTCCCAGATTCCATTGAGTGGCTGTAGACAATGGAGATGCATCTTTGGAAATGGGGAGGATGTAGGCAAGAGGGTGTGGAATAATGAGGAAGGCATCAGGGAGAGCGAGTGGAATGACAGAGAAAAGGGCTACGGGGATTAGATGCTGCAGCAAGGAACTGGGTGGAATGATAGGAGGAATGCTATGACAAACAGGCAGAATGACAAGGTTCTGGGTGAAGTAAGAGGAGTGACAGGAGACTATGGGGAGCACTCCTATCATTCTACCCAATCCCTTGCTATTGCACTCAATCCTCATAGCCACCTCCGTGTCGTCAACTCCTTATTTCCTCCCTCCCTGTTATTCCACCTCCTCTCTCTGACTCTTTTTGTCATTTCACACACACCCTTATTCCTATTCCCCTATCAGAGATGCAGCTAATTGTACTGCTTGATAGCTCTTTAAAGCACATTGTTCATGCATTTCCATTGTTTCCAATGTTATTCATTTTAGTATGTCCCATGATTGTGGCCCATGGTTGCCTGTAGTTTCCCGATACTAAAATGTCTGTTTGAATTGTACTTTAACCTGTCTTTAGACTGTAAGCTCTTGGGCAGGGACCGTGTCTATTTTATTCTCTGTAAAGCACCAGGTACATCGCTGGTGTATATAAATAATAATAATAATAATAATAAAAATATGCCATCTCTGTCTGGAGTTCTGTTGGCTTTGGGGACTGACCCACACTGCTGCATCCAGAACCATTTATTCTGATTGGATATTCAGCTGCAAAGTTGACAGACCTACACTTGCAGGCAAGCAGCACCTTTATGAAACAGGGTATGTAAAGAGAGGGAGAAGTGAGATAATGTTCTATGTTCATAGGGGAAAGAGGCGTAAGGGAAGGCGAGCAGTAAAGGGAAGTGCTCATCTGGGGTGAGGGATTAGAAACGCAGCACCAACAATGTGGCTCAGAAGCTAAGCTTTATGTCTATTATACAGTTTCCTCTGCCCCATGCCTCTAAACTCTACCATTTATGCCCTCTTTTCTCACAGCTGAGGCGGGGCTGGGAATGGGGGAACTATTTAGGTTATTTCATCCATATTAAGATTAAGGTTCACACTGAAGTTTCCCCCCACCGTTAGGCATTTAGAGGACCTTTCCCCTGTGGCAGATTCTCTACACTCTGAGGGCTGAGCTCACCCTTTAGCCTTTCCAGTGAGGGCACATGTAAAGTTTCTGCCCTGCATAGATTATCTAGAGAGTGAGGATTTATGGACCTGCTTGCATCTCCCTTAAGATGTTTCTCAGTTTACTCATTTATAAAACTGGAAAAATACCTGACTCATAAGATGTTTCTGGGGCAGGACACATGGCCTCTGGGGGCAGGCTCGAACCCTGGCATTACATTTTACAAGTTAAGCACTGCGGCAAGTGCGACGGTAGCAGCACTGATCTCATCTCTTTGTGCCCAGCCCAAGTTGGGACTGCCCCAGGCTGGTTCAAGCTCTGCAGCCAGTGACTCCTGGAAACTCTAGGTAACTGGGAGAGACTCGTGGATGGGGCTGAGGATGTGAAGTAAGAGGGTTCGGCACCTGGCAGATCTATGCACTTGTACAAGGCCAGATCCAGGCACGTTCATCCCTGGATGCTCCCAGGGATGCATCCCTGGATGCTGTGTCCGGAGAGGCAGGGGGAGGAGCCAAGGTGTGAGCCCATGGGGAGGCAGCGAGGGGTCAGCAGGGGGCATGGCTTTGGAGTGCATCAGACTGAGAAGTACCTACATCTGGTAAAATCCTAAGTTTGGCCCCGTGGAATTGCAATTTCATCATCAGTTATACTGAGACCTTACTTGTGTGCGTTCTGCAGTTTGGGAACTTCCATTCTAATAAAGCTAAAGACAAAGAGATGGCTAATCTTAGAGCTGGGTTGAAGCAATACTGAACACTTTTTTTCAATTAAAATTTTGCAAATCTAATTTTTTAAAAATCAAAAATGAAAAGTCAGCCAATGGAGAATAAAAGACACAGAAGTGGGAATAAGTAATGTATGGCTTCAATATGCTCCCTAATACCAGACGTAGGCAAAGTTCCCAAACCCATGAGCCATGTACCAAAATCTTCAAATGACCAAGAGCCATAAGATGCACACACATGCCCCTCGTAAGCCTCTCTCTGGGTGTTTTTAACTGAGACGGCTCCACACATGGCCCCCCACCATCCACGTGGAAAGTCGCTCGTTTGAAGTTGGTGCATGGGGAGGCACACTCCTGTGATCCATGCATCGTCCACCCAGTCCCGGCTCAGAGCACTCCTGAAAAATCTGGAGTGCCCCATGCAGGGACCAGGTGGCTGGGGCAGCCATGTGGGGAGCCATCCATGTAAAGTGGTTCCCATGGACACCTCACACCCGTCCCATGCACCAACCACAGACACCCCACTCCCCACTGCTCTCACGTAGAAATACCTTCTGAGGTGGAGCCTCTCTTGCTTCATGATTGGCTGATAGAGCTGATCCTGTGAGTTCTGAGGAACAGCTGTGATTCAGCTGTTGAGATCTGTGGGCAGTGCGCTAATACATAGGGCCAACAAAGCATCATGGCCCTGGTCAAGAGCAGCACTTGAACTGCCCAAGTGTCACATGTGGCTCCTGAGCAGAGGTTTGCACACCCTACCATACTCTTTACAACAGGGGTGGGGAACCTCAGGCCCTCGGCAAGTCTTCATGTGTCCCTCGGCCAGTTCCTGGATCTGGCCCCTGGATCCAGTCTCTCCCCACAAGCGCTGAAAAAGTGAGCTCAGGATAAGGGAGCAGAGAGGGGGGGCATGCACACAAGGGTAGGGGACAGATCCACAGCACAGATCCATGATCTGTGCCCTCCTTTTCTTGAATACACCTGTTAAGCACTCCAGCCCCCAACCTCTATGTGGCCCTCGGAGCTCCTACTAATTTTCAGTGTGGCCCTCAGGATAGAAAAGGTTCCCCACCCCTGCTTTACAAGAGATCTAGTACGCTATCTCAGCTAAATTATTCTAGTACAGCTACAAACTCTAGCACAACACATTACAGTAAAGGCTACAAAAGAGAATTAGAAAAAACAAACAAACAAGCATGTATAGGGAAAAGGAGGTAAAGAAGAAACCAGAGGAGAAGGAAAAAGACCGTAGGGACAGTGGCCAGGTGGGATAGGGGTCTAGCATTTTCCAAGCAGCTTGTGTTCAGTTAGAAAGGGGGGTGCATCTATCCTGGCCCTGTTTAAAGGTAAAAAAAATAATCTTTAAATCCATGTTGTGAAATACTTTCTTAATTCAAAGCAACGAACTTTTAGCAGCTCCAATTACATTCACTTTGATGAAAGCACTTCTGAGACTAAAAAGTGGAAGTAAAAGTGTTATCACTTCCACTACCATGATAATGGGTGCTTGAGAGATTTTCTCATTAGTTCCACTAGTATTTTATCTGGTTCAAAAATAATTTTTTAAAAAAATAAAAAATCCAAAAACACGACCAGATTTTAACATACCTCTTGCTTTCTGAACCCCTAGGTTGAAATCTTAAAGCACATGTGTTGGTGGAACTGCAGTGAAGGATCTTAGCCCTGAAGTAATACAGCATCTTCCAAGAAGGGTTACAAAGCAAAGAGTCACAGTAGTACTTTTTAGCCCATGTTACACAATAACGCACGTTTTTACAAGTTTGGCAACATTACATGGACAGACTCGGGCAGCATCATTATCCATACACAATGCTTATCTTTACACGTTGCCTTGATATTAAAAGCAAAAGAACATATTATTTTGAAATATGTCTGTTAATCTGCCTTCAAAATTGTTCTACACATCATACTCAGGCTGTAGTAAAAAAATGGTGAGACAATCTTAACTATCAGTTTCCTTGGGCTATTTAGCATTATTTTAAAATTAGTAAATTATATACACGAGTGGTTTGTATTTTAAAATATATTTATATTAAAGCAATAAAGGTAAAAAGAAAGACTAATGTATTTTTTTGTCATGTATGGTGATCACCAACACTAGGTGCCTATTCATTTGTGCTGCATAGACAAATTGCAGTGATATTAAGGAAATTAAATCTTGAACAGAAAAATCAAATGAAATTAAGTTGCACTAATGATTTTTACCTGCAAGGCTAGAGACCAGTAATTGACCAATTTCTCTTGAATCATTTATTATGAAAAAGACATAGCAATGTAATTGTAAAGAATGCTTTACATTTTAGTTAATAAATGAGAATAAAAGACATACAACTACTACATTAATTCATAATATAATTGGGGTACAATTTAACAGCATATTAACCCATCACTTTTTGGTATGCTTAATTAAATAAGCTTTGTACATACCCTGATCCAAGACCTCTTCCTCTTCTCTTTTTGGCTGTTTCATTAAAGAAGTTTCATCTGTATTCTTAGCTTCTAAAACAGATTAAGAGTGCAATAGTAAATGCTGAATTTAACATTTTTTTCTGGAAAAAGAACTCTAATGAAATCAACCATTTTCATTCTAGGCATATCTTGGGGCAATTGGACAAAGTAGCAGTATAATAACTTACAGTAATGTCATGCCAGAATACTAAGTTATGTATAATTTGCCAATACATGTAAAAGAGCTGAGATGATACAACAGTTATTCTGAGACCTTTGGACAACATTACAACACGTTTAAGAAAAATGGTGGTTATGCTCAAAGCGAGGTTTCATGACTTGCCAATCATCATACAGGACCTAATCTTTAGCCCCAAAGATAATAGAAGACTCCCATTAACTCTTCATTGGGTGTAAACAGATGGATGATAGCCCTGCGTCTGCTCCACCTCACCCCCAGGTGGCCCGTCCATCTAAAGGCAGGCCGCTAGATATGCAGGCAGAGCAGAGGCAGCCTGCTTTGCTCTGTTCCCACTTGCGGTGCTCCGGAATATCCTTCATAAACGTGTTCAACGAAGGTTCACAGGAGACCCTCATCGACAAGCTGGTAAAGCATGGGCTGGAGGAAGATGTATTTGCAGCTGTTTGAAGAACAATGTTGAAAGAGTGATCATCTATGGCTCATCATCAGGCTGGAGGGAGGCATTGGCGTGGTCCTGCAGGGCTCTATCCTGGGTTGAATGTTGTTCAACATCTTTATTAACTTGGATGAAGGAGCGGAAGGAAAACATATCAAGCCGTCAGAGGACACAAAACTAGGATGAGTAGCTAACACCTTGGAAGACAGACTCAGAATTTATTTATTTTTTAAAAAAAATCTTGATAGGTTGGAAAACTGGGCTGAAATTAACAATGAATTTCAACAGAGATAAATGTAAGGTTCTACATTTAGGAGAGAACTCAAGCATAAGGATGTATAAGATGGGAATAGCTGGTTTGGCAGCAGCACATATAAAAGAGAATCTAAAGACTGTGGTTGATCCCAGACTGAACATGAGTCAGAAATGAGATGTGGTTGTAAAAAAAGTCAATGAAATTTTAGGCTCAGCAGTTGAATCACTGTTTTCAAGTCAGGGGAAGTAACAATCGGCCCATCCACCCCATTCCTGCATGAGGCACTCTGGATTTTTCTGGAGTGCCTCGCGCGTGGACTGGGTAGGTGGTGGTCACGGGAGTGTGCATCCCCACAGATCAAATTCAGACAAGCGCTCCCCCATCTGGACAGTGGGTGCCCATGCATGGGGGCATCTCGTTTACAAACACTCCTATTCTGCATTGGTGAGACCTGCCCTGGAACTATGTCCAGTTTGGGGCACCTCATTTTAAGAAAGACATTGACAAATTAGAGCCAGTTCAGAGAGGAGGGCAATAAAGTTGATAAACCAGGAACTGGTGAGGTTGCAGTTTATCTGCATACTCTCCCAGCTGCCTCGGCTGTCAACACCTGGGAACGCCGCGACCCTCCTGGAGCTTGGCTTTTCTGTCGCCCAAGTTCCAGCAACCAGCGAGCCAGGAATTGGTGAGGTTGCAGTTCATCTGCATACTCTCCCAGCTGCCTCAGCTGTCAACACCTGAGAATGCCGTGACCCTCCTGGAACTTGGCCTTTCTGCCGCCCGAGTTCCAGTGAGTCAAAAGGTGCGAGCCATAAGATCACTCGCCAGCAGAATACTACAACAGCAGCAGCTAAGGGTAAGCCTAAGGGTACTTCTACCACCTGGTGGCTCCTCGGTGGCCAGTAGGTCAGCCACTCTCCACCTCGTTCTTCTCTGTCTCTTCTCTATTACCTATCCTCCCCACCATCATGCCTGCCCTAATCTCTCGCCTTCCCTCTCCCTCCTTCTCCCCTCTCCCCCCACCTCTTCCTTCCTCTACTTCTTTTCCCCCTGCTCCTTCCTCCCTCCCTCCCAGCCCATCACTTCTCTCCAACCTCCTCACTCTTCC
>QEPC01003766.1:2838948-2859656 GCA_003113815.1 Sphenodon punctatus | reverse complement strand
GAACTCCCTCCCTGCCTGCATCCGCCTCGCCCCCTCCCTTTGTACCTTCAAGTCCCTCCTCAAGACCCACCTCTTCCGCTCTGCCCTCCCCGATTCCTCGCTCCCCTCACCTAACTCCTCCTGATACCCTCCATCCAGTACAATCTGTTACCTAAGGTCTGTGTACTCATATCCTCACCACACGGACCAATCAGCCATCATTCTTGATGTAACCAAGTCACGCGCATGCACCTGGACCTCGCATCCTCGTGAATGTTACACTCCTTGTCTCTCCCTCTGTTTCCCTTCCTTCGTCTCCCCCCCAGTCTCCCAGATTGTAAGCCCTAGGGCAGGGACTCTCTCTATACAAGTACTTTGTAAAGTGCCAGGTACATTGCTGGCGCTATATAAATGCTTGCTAATAATAATAATAAAGGGTCTGATAAAGTCCTATGATGATAGGTTGAAGGAACTGGGCGGTTTTAGGTTAGAGAAGAGAAGATTAAAGAGAGACGTGATAACAGTCTTCAAATATCTAAAGGGTTGCCACAAAGAACATGGCAAGGAACTTTTCTCCATTGCCGCAGAGGGCAAGACGACTAGTAGTAATAGACTCAAGTTACAAGAAGGTAGCTTTCAATCAAACATCAAGACAAATTTCCTAACAATAAGACCTGTTCGGCAATAGAACAAGTTGTCTAGGTGGTTGTGGGCTCTCAGTTGCTGGAGGTTTTTAAAAAAGAGGTGAGACAGCCCCCTGGTCAGTGATGTTGAATCTGTAGACTCCCTGCATTCAAATGTGACCTTAGAAGTACCTTCAACTCTATGATTCTATATAATAAAAAGATTCTTAAATACTAGATTTACAAGCAGTACAAGTAAATAAATAAACAACAAGCACGTACTTGGCATGAATGGGTTCCGAGATTAAAATAATTTTTACCTTCATGATGTCCATGTGTCATCATACTCATATCAGACTTGACTGGAATAGGAATATTTGCCTCCTCTGGTATGCTTCCAAACATGTCTGGTTTTATATTCTGTGTACAGGTCATGTATGAGGAAGCATGTTTGGCTTCCATGTAGTACATAATGTAGAAATTGCACATTTCATCACTGGCTGTGCCCCTGAAGCAACAAAACAGTGGGTGTTTTAGAGAATTAAGGGGGAAAAAACCTTGTGCACATAAGTATTTCCATATGAAAGAAAAATGCACTCCATAAATCTATAAGAAATGTATACAAGGTCACACAACAACATTATATATGTTTTAAGTCAACATTAAAAATGCATGGAACCTTTGACATAAAACCCCCATTATCTGTAGCTCCTAGCTGCTTGCATTACAGAGCTCCACTGTGAAAAATCTTCAGACAACCCAGAAATATTTATGAATGATTTGCATTTTGAACTTATGAAAAATGTCATTATCTTAGAGAAGGTAGTTGTTATAATTCATTAACAAGGAATTTTCATATAAACAATTATTCCATGCTAGAGTCTTTTTCAACCAAGATAAAATTGAGTTCTATTTAGAAACCATTACTAATAATTTAGATGGTGAATGTTACCATCTATTATCTATTTAATACCAGAGTTTTTCCTACATTGCAAGTCTCATTTTATTTCCAGCCACACTGAGTATATCTTTGTAGCAAATTCAGTTGCACTACATATTAAGGTACTAAGTCTCTCTCAGTTCAATAATGTGATTCTGCAGTCTCTGGGAAAATTTATTCACAAGTTTCTGTGAGGAAGCAGCCTGTGCTGTAGGAGTGATGCAAAATACAGGTCAATAGTAACAGTTATTCATGGGTTTGAAGCAATGATGGGTGAATCTGTATTGCCATATTTCTGACTTCAAGAGAGATTCACACTACAAACAAAGAGGCAGCTTTGGGGTGGGGGTGTATCTATTTTAGGACTTAAAATAAATGGCCTTTTGTTACATAGACCTGATTTCCTTTTCAAGCCACATGAGTTGCTATATATTTTATTTATAGCTATATGTTTGTAGATGCATCCTTCAGTACTCCTGACAATTCAGCAGGAAAGCTTTCTAATGAAAGTCTAAAAAAATGCAATGGCTTGCACCTAGAAACATTTTTAATTAGCTTTCACAATTAGCCAGCTGACCTTCGCTAATAAGAGATATGAGGGTGGACTATTTGCTGCTTGCAAAAGACGTCAATGCTGACTTTTACAGCAGCATCATGCAGCATTCATTTATTCACCATAGCAACAATAATGACACCAGTCAGGAGGGGAAAAAAGAAGGGAAAAAAAAAAACTATTCCAAAAAGGGAATTGGTTTCTGCACGCTTTGAAAATTTAGTGTCCCTAGGAGACCACAGAAATCAGCCCCTGCGTTGGCAAGCTCTGCTTGAGCTTTTAAAATCACTCTTTTCTCCTCTTTGGCTCTGATACCTGTCAGTAGAACTGCCTTTTCTTTAAAACATAAGGAAAACGGTGATGTGCAAATCAGGAATGAACTCTGATTCATCCAACACATCTCGATAGCGTCAGGATAATATTTCTAAGTAGTATGTTTTCATATCCTTAACACTGCCTAGAAAAGGGGGGGAGGGGGAGGGGAAGTAACTTGGTAATAATAATGACTCTGGTAACTATAATAACGTGCTAAAGAACTTTGGAATTTCCCCTTCCAATACATACTCAGTCTGAGACATTCAGTTCATGAAGATGGAGCTTTATATAAGTGGAAGTGTAGCTGCAAATGTTTGCAAAGATTTTGGGTGTTTTTAGACAAGCACCTCCACACCCATTAGCCACCCATCATGTTGCCAATGCAGCCCTACAACATGCATGATGGTGGGTGATGGGTGGGGAGGCGCTTGCCTAAAAACAGCCCTTGACTATCTTTTAAATACTTCCCCTTGTACATGCTTTGATTCCATCATTAATTATTATAATTTATATAGTGCTAACAATGTACCTGGCGCTATACAATCAAGAGAAATTCACACTACAAAGAGTAGTATTTACCAAGTGATTCCATCACTTGGTATATCGATCACTAGCAGTGATTAATAGGGAAATTCCTCTACATTGGGCCATCAGGACAAGTACAGTTGTAATGAATCTGTAGATTAAGTAGCCAGTAGCATACTGAGGCAGTTATAAAGTACATGCTCGAGGCCAACCTTCAGGTAGTATCCGATGCGGCAGGGCGTACTGGCTTCGAGGTTTGTTCTTAAGTGCCCTTCCTTAAATATGTATTTCTTGACCAAGCACGTGCCGGGTGTGCAAAATGAAATCGCTGATGCCCTCTCTCGTTTCCAGATGAAGCGTTTCTGTTCCCTGGCGCCAGGTGCCAACATCATCCCAGAGGTGATGCCAGAGGCCTTCTGGATGCTTGGGAGAGGAAGCTAACCTGAGGCATTAGATCTGCTGTCTCAGGCTCTACCTGGTGCACTTACGTGAACTCGTTTAGGGACTTCAGCAATTTTTTGGCCAATCACGGGATCCAGGAGCAATGGCCCATTCCTTTTTGTCATGTGGAATGGTTAGCTGCACACCTGTGTCCTCGGCTTAGCTCCACGCAATATAAAATGTCGCTTATCAGCCATCACCTTTTTCTGCAAGGCGCATTGGGTGCCAGACCCTTGCGTGAGCTACAGACTCCAGAAGGTGGCTGAGGGATGGGCCAGAGTCGGAGGGCCTAGGAAGGACACTAACCTAGCCAAGATCGAGTGAGCTAAAGTTCAACAGAGCAATCTGGGCATTAATCGAGAGCGTGAGGGGCCGAGCAGTGCATCACGAGCGTAGGGTGTGCCAGGACCCAGGGCTCTTTCTGCAGGACGGGGTGCATTTGCCCGAACAGGGAAACGTGATATGGCTTGCAGATTTGAGGAATGTTATGCATCACTAATTTGGGTATACCTGTGGGGGGGAAAGGGGGTGAGTGAAGTTTCCTCCCCCCTTTTCATGGCGGTTAGCGGTTTAAGAACCATGCTGTGGTGAGGCTCCCTAAGAGCTAAGGGGGCGCAGATGCACCCCATCACCACTTGAGGAGCAGGGGGGTCTTATGGGTGGGGACCCCGGTCCAGGCTCACAAAGGCTGGTAGGGGGCTTCACCCCGCCCTGACCCAAGGAGAGGGTGAATTAGAAGGGTAAAATCACACGGACAGGAGGGTGAGGATTAGATCAGCCCTCCTGCTTGCTTTATATGGCATGGTTCCTCTCCGCTATACACACAGGTTCAGGATTCATTGTATGGTTTTTTTACTGATTATTATGTATATGATTTAATAAAGTTGCGGCCAGTGTCTCTTTATCCAAAAGCATGTGGGTGTCTGTTCTTGTGGGTGGTGCAGGCACAAAGATTTTGGGTGTTTTTAGACAAGCGCCTCCACACCCATTAGCCATCCATCATGCATGTTGCCAATGCAGCCCTGCAACATGCATGATGGTGGGTGATGGGGTGGGGAGGCGCTTGCCTAAAAACAGCCCTTGACTATGGGTGTTTTCAGACATGACGCTAACCCCAGTTTAACCACACAAACATTTCTTATGCATGTTGTAGGGCTGCATAGGGCACCAATACAGCCCTGCAACATGTATAAGAAAAGTTCAAGTGTGGTTAAACTGGGTTAGCGTCATGTCTGAAAACACCCTATCTTTTAAATACTTCCCCTTGTACATGCTTTGATTCCATCATTAATTATTATTTATATAATATTATTATTCTATTATTATATAAATATATATTATAATTATTATAATATATTATATAATATTATTTTATTATTATTATTATTATATAATAATAAAATATTATTATATAATAATTATTTATTTGTATAATAATATAATAAATGAATAATAATTTATGAATATAATAATTTCAAGAGAAATTCACACTACAAAGAGTAGTATATACCAAGTGATTCCATCACTTAGTATATGGATCACTAGCCGTGATTAGAGGGATTTCCCTATTACATTGGGCCATCAGGACAGGTACAGTTGTAATGAATCTGTAGATTAAGTAGCCAATAGAATACTGAGGCAGTTATAAAGTACATGGTATAGCATGTGATAAATTGATATAAAAATGGCCCAAGGATATTCTCTTCCAGCATTCCACTGGCTGCCCTTTTCTGTTCAACACTCACGGCAGGGTTCAAGAGGATGGTGTGAATTTGCAGTGTCATCACAGTAAGTTAACACTCAACTCAGCTGGATTCAGGTGACTGTTTCACTCAGAATCAGACCAAGACTGAGCGCTAGATGAGGACTAGTTGGCCTGGTATATTCTGATAAGAATAAGGTAAAGTTAGTACGATTGGAGAAAGGAACTGGAAAAAATAGACCATATTAGCACCAGTGATTGTTGTAATGTACCTGGAACTTGTTATTGAGATGTGACATCCTCACATTCAACTAGATTCCAGGAATGCCAGTTTACAGCTTCCCAAGGAAGAACTGTCCTAGGCCCTCTAGAAGCCTGCTCCCTGTTCACTCAGCAAATGCATCAGGAGTAGGGCGCTCAGAGGAGCTGGTAGTGGTCCTCTACCATGTCATTATTAGGAGTAAATGAGCATCCCAGGGAAGGGAGCTGGCTCCATACTGATGTCTGGGCTCTGTTTCAGTACCAACTCTGGGACCAAAGAGTCTGGGCTCAACACTGCACAAGGGCTAGGCAGCGGTTTCCTCTTGGCATGGAACCAATTAGGCAGGGAGAGGAATGCATGTGAGCTCTTGAGCTGAGCACATGCATTGGGGAAGGGTCCTGAGTGCTATGCAGGACAGGAGGGAGGAACCTGTATGCCTTCCTAGCACATCAAGAGGGATCCATCTCCACACTGGAGGAGGGCTGAACCTCACTTGTTGGCTCCTAACAGGGGCTTAATTTCCTGAGCCCCCTATAGCTGGATTAAGTAGAAACCATCGCAAAAACTGCTCTTTTCCATGACTGTAACCTTTATTTCACACACAGACCAGCTACAGTTACCCATGCCTCTATCTTCTAGCCTATTACAGGCCTTATCTCTGATACTATAGCAAATGATAAGGTACAAAATCCTATACATGGTGGTCTGGATAATGAACTACAAAATACAACTTCCCAGTTATTACATCATGCTCAATGCCAAAAACATCAGTGTGCTGTTGTCCAACACATATTATTTCTCTCCTCATAGGAGTGCATGCATTTTAACTCATTAACTCATTTAATTAACTTTTTAATTAAAAATAACCATGAAAGCAAAGAAATATGTGCCCCAAGATGTTTATCCTTTTCACATCACCTTGCTTTGCAATATGGTAGCCTCCCCAGCTTGTTCATGATTCCTCCTATCCAGCTCTGTGTGCTGACAAACAACAAGATAGTCAGAGTCTGACAGAAAGCCTATCAGACTCTGAATATGTTGGGGGGGGGGGGAGGTTTCAGTATACAAAGTCAGATAAGAGGGATCATGAACAAACTGGGGAGACTACCATCTTGCAAAGCAAGGTGATGTAAAAAGTGTAAACATCTTAGGGCACATATTTCTTTGCTTGCATGGTTATTTTTAATTTAAAAGTTCCATAAACTAGGAACAAGCACTTTCACATAGGTTTTAAATAAACATTGACTAAATTAATAAAAATGGGTAAGAAAAACTTGTTTCTTTTATGAAATAGAATTTTTTTCTACAGGTGGCTACGTCTATACTATCTTTGTATAAGACTATGTTTTATATCTAGGAAATATAGTGGATGTATATCTTGCATTTAACATTTTTCTCAAAATCCATACAAATAATAGGGAATACATACACATGGAATAAGTGTGGAATGGAATGATAAGCTGAAGAGCTTCTGGCTAGTAAAGAATTTAAGAAAATGCCATGATGGGTCAAGACCAAATGTCCATCTTAGCCCAGCTTCTTGTCTCTACCAGTAGCCCCCCCGGATGCTTCAGAGGAAACATGTACGAAATGGGGAAATTGAGGAGTAAGCCCATCTGCTCTTGTTCTGTCCTAGTTTCTGGCATTCAGAGATTTAAAGACACCCTGTACATGATGTTGCATTCCCCTGCCATGTAAGCAATTAGTTACTGATGGACCTAATCCTCCATGTTTGTCCAGATATAAAGACAAACATCTATAGGTTTAGAGGTAAAATGTATTAGGGTCTTTTCAGACAAGACACCACCCACCTCCCACTCACTATACATGTTACAGGGCACCCATAGGGCAACACTGCAGCCCCGCAATATGTATAGTGGGTGGGTGGGTAGCGGGTGGAAAGTGTCTTGTCTGAAAATGCCCTTCAAACCCATGACAGAATCAGATTTGTTCCATTTAACATTAAAAACAGGTCTCCTAGTAGCTATTATCTCTTTACATAGAAGTTAGTGAACTGGCGGCAATCATCCTATCCCCACCAAACATGCAATTTTTCCAGGACAGGGTGGAAATTTCTCTTCACCCTAAATTTATCCTTAAGGTGGTATCTATTTTATTTATTTATCGTGGCACGAGCTTTCGCCATGGCCATAAAAAGAAGAACAAGCACAAAAATACAGGGAAATAAGGGAAAATAAAATCATTAACAAATAATTAAAAAAAGACTGCAGATCTACAACCAATCTTGCAAACAAATCCCCAATGTCAAATTTAACATTTATAAGTGCCGACCCGCAGCATCAATCAATATAAAAACAGATATAAGGTTATATAAATCATAACAGCAATGAAAAGATGCCACTAGGCATCACTAGGTCTAAAAGTTAAAATAATTCCATTTTAGGGAACTTTAGATATGATCTTATGTTGCACCTTCCTCACGCAACCTGGCAGCCAATAATGCAAATGTTGCTACTAGTCTCATCTCTTTCCCTTTAGTTGTAGCCAGTAGTAATCTAATTTTCTGGCACACTGGGAGAAATTCTTTCCCTTCCCATGATGGTTCTATCCAGCATTTTTTTCAGGCAGCAGTAGCTGCCTGGAACTTAAATGCACAGCCACTGTTCATTATAAACAGGGGACTGCTAAAGCCCCGATTTTGAGGAAACCGCTTGACCTACATTTATGAAAATTTAAACATGGCTGTAAGTTGTGAGGACCATCATATCCAAAGTTTGAAAAAGATCCATTAGGAAATAATACGTTATAACTGCTTAAACGTTAAATGGTTGTTGTCAAAATGCACACCATCCTCACGTATTTGAATAAACAATATCACCTCCCCCTGGATGAGTTGAGCCCCCAAACTTCACAGGCTTCAAGAATGAGATCAATAACAAGTGCTTTTGAAATGATACTGATTGATGCAGCCAAAACCGAGTTATTAGTGATCAAAAAATCAGTTCTGCTGGCTAGCACATGCGCAGTAGAGCAGCTGCTCACTAGCAAAACACAGCACAGTCCTGCTGGCTTGCACATGCTCAGTAGAGCAGCAGTAGAGCAGCAGCTGCCCTGCCCTGCCTTGCTACCGGGTGTTGGGGCAGAATGTCCCTTACCCCATGTCTGTCTCTCTGCAGAGACCCGCCAACCCGTGATCACCTTCCAGGGCAGCCAGGGGGTGAGTGGGGGGGCGGGATACGGACTTGCCGGTAGCCGGCAGCAGCACCCCCATCTCGGCGCGAGCCCGACCTTGGGCGAGGCCCAAAACCCCTGCCCAAACGTCCCGGCCCCTGCGCAACATCCCCCTGCCCCAGCCTACCCCCCAACACATCCCTCTGACCCGACCAAATTTATGCTCCTTCTTAACCTGCTGATACCAGGGTGCTGCTGTCCAAGCAGTAACTATCGCCATATCTGTCTGGCTATATCCATTGCTCTAAGGGAGGCTAAAAATTTCTCTTGAGGTACAGTTTTCCCCCCAAAACATGAGAATGATAAGCCAATTTCCCTTATATTAAGCAGCATTTGGGACAGCCAGGGATAATATAATGGACCATCATATTCCAGCTCCTCCATCAGAAAAAGTACACACAGCATCACTGCTCTGGCTACAAAGTTTAATCCAATACCTGAAGAATTAAGAAAAATAAACTAAATTTAAAAGATCATTTCAAAGATACCAAGTTCAATTCGGTGTAGACATACTTGGAAGCAAGTACAGTTGAGAAATGTGTACCAAACAGGACAATCATCCAGCACATTGATTAGGAAAAAGAGTTTGGAGGTTATTATGGAAAAATCATTAAAACCATCAGTCCATTGCAAAGCAGCAGTTAAAAAATAAAAGAAAATACTAAGCTGTATTAGCGGAGGGACAGAATACTAAACAAGAGCCAATTCTGAACAAGGCCATCACTAGATGCAAAACACTGCGTAGTAGGGATAACTGTAGCACTGAAAGGTCTTCACTGGCTTTTATCAAGGTGCCATATAAAGGCAACAAACATAACATCAGTTCTGAATAATCTGTTATTAGGATAGATAAGCAACACTGATAAAACATCTCACAAAAGATTTTACCCCTGAATGGACCGAACATTATCAGCTTCTAAGCTTTATTACAAAGGTCCAAAATCTAGGGATCAAAGACTGCAATTCACAAGCCCTTTACTCCCAAGTAGTCCCACTGAAATCCCTACAAGCTTCAGTGGGACTAAGCTGTAGTAAGTGGTTTATAGCCAAAATCTGAGATTTAAGAAAATAAGTAAACTGATTTGCTAAGGAAAGCCTCAGTCAACGGCAGCAAAAGTTAAACATGAATGTTATAATGTTAAATAGGTAAAGGCTGTGATCCACAAGCCACTTACTCCAGAGAAATGCCACTGAAGTTTGTGGATCGCAGACAAATTGTTTGTGCCCTTTCAAGTTGCAAAATCTAACTGCATTCCTTATACTTTTATGTCAAGCTATTTTTAAAGGTTGGTAGAGAAACAATAGCAATTCCAACAGTTACCATATTATTTTCACAAAAAATATAGATGTGTCCTATTAGCCCTCATAAAATTCAATCATATCTGCAAGACTCCTTTTCACTTGTATTGCTTCAATATGCTTCCTCTACACATTGGTTACAGATGTTTAATTGTATTACAAAAAACCTTCCAGACATCCAGTACAATATTCAACAATGCTAACTGGGGCTCAAATTGCGTCACTTCCTCCCCTAGTATGTTGTTTGATAGGTTCATAATTTCTTCACAGTTGTATCTCTCTCACTTCCATAGAATGTCTCTATCTACAGAAGAGCAGTGCAAATATTTGTCTAGAATGTTCATCTGGTTTTGATCCAGTTTCATGTATGCCGTATATTAATTGTATAGCAAAGGGGCAAGAGCTTTATATCTAACATTTAGCATAAGTGTCGGGCTACATCTGTTCCCAATATATATTTTCAGTTTTTACGGGCAAGAAATACTCCAATATTGTCTTGGATGAACAGAGTGATTTTTCAATCTGCTATTTTATATGCAATAGTAATGCATTTGGAAAAAATGAGATTCCCAATAAGAAATCGTCCAGTGTATTACTACAATATTTGGTTGCATATATCTATATATCAAGATTAAGTGAGATTCCCATGCCTATATTATATGAATTAGTGAAAATAAGATACGTATTACTCTTCATTGTTGAAAGATTATTAGCATGACAAAAGTATCTTCCCTAGCGCAGATATACTCCTGCTGCTACTTAAAAACCACATTATTGTTCAACAGCAATCTTTCAGAAGTATTTTCTAATGGGGTAGATTTTATCCATTGTTGAAACCTTTATTTTTCTGAAGTGCCAGTTTGCATTTTAAATTCGGATACTGTCCACTAGCTTTGTGAGCTTTAGAAAACACTCTCTCAGTGATATCCTCTCTCACTTCTACTCTAATTGTCGTTCTGCACTCAAATATTTCAACTAGGTGCTAAAAGAAATTTGGCATAATGTTTATGTCAAGCAGCACTATTTTGACGTTGACACTTCCTTTTATAAAAGCAGCATCATATTTTGTTCTAACTAGTCTTGACTATTGTTTCACAGAAATGGTACAGATAAGCAAGGTGTTGTTTTTTTAAATGCCCTGTAACCTCACCATCTCGTGTTACGATACATTTATTTCTTTATTTAAATTTATGATCAGGAGTTAGAGTTCACAAGTCAAGACAGACTTGTCTGGCTCGCTATTTGGACAACTATTTGCTATTTCTTCAGAGTCAACACTGAACCTATGCCTCAGCATTAGGGACACTACTTCTTGAAGAGGATAAAAATGTATTTCTGAGATCCTGATTGCTATTTGCCGTTAGTGCTTTTTGCTAACAAACTTGCCACTGAGCCAGACGTTCTGGCCAAGCTGCCATTCAGAAAGCCAGGATTTTCCTGCGGAGTGTCAAATGGGCATGATGTAACTCCAGAGCTGGCTACCTTTGAGTGGTAGGAGAAAAAGACCTTTACATATCCCTCTCCCATAATTTTTCACAAAGTCAAACAGGACTTAGAACACAGATTCTAACAAATAAAAGTATTTTTTCACTCAACTCACTGTTAAATTGTGGAATTTATTGCCAGAGGAGGTTGCCAGGGCAAGTTGTATAGCTGCATTTAAAAAAAGGACTGTATAAGTTCTTGGAGAACAGGTCCATTAATGGCTATTGCATTAGCATTAGCCAAGTAGATTACGAGATGGGAACTTCTTACTGTCGGGAGCAGGGAGTGATCAACAGGGAATGGATTGCCCATTGTGATTCCTGACATTTCTTTCATGTGACTGAAACTGGTCACTTTCGGAGACAGGATTCTGGGCTTGATGAACCATTAGTCTAACTCAGTATGGCACTTATGTTCTCATTCATTCATTACCCCATCCTTCCCATTAAGGCTCAAGGTGGCTTACATCATAAAAACAGCTAAAATCTCCATAACGTCCCCTCTCAACCCCTTGCCTAACCCCTATCCCTGCCTGCCAAACACCTGGTCAAACATAAAGGTCTTACATCGCTTCAGGAAGATGAGCAGGCTTGGACTTAGATGGATCTCCAAGGGGGAGGGAGTTCCATAATTGTGGGGCAGCCACGAAGTATGCCTCTTTGTGTGCCTTTGTTGTGGAAACCCTTTTGGCAGATGGTACCCACAAGAGGGCACCCCAGTCTGACCTCAGAGGCCACGACGGAACATAAAGGGAAGAGGCAGTCTTTCAGATACTTGAGTCCCAAGCTGTTTATAGGGCTTTATAGGCCCAAACCAGCACCCACTGGTGTTGTGTGTGCCTGGCAGCCTGACCTCAACAGAAGATGGACTGTCATGTTCTGCACCAACTTCAGCTTTCAAACAGTCATCAAGGGCAGTCCAACATAAAGAGCATTGCAGCAGTCTAGTCTAGAGGTTACGAAGGCATGAATGATGGTTGCCAAATTGGGTCTCAGCCTTCCCACCAAATGAAGTTGGTGAAAAGCACCCCAAGCCACTGCTGCAACCTGGTGATCCAGTCACAGCAATGGATCCAATAGCACCCTAAGGCTGCGAACCTGACTGACCAAGGGAGGCCAGACCACATTAGTAACAGAGGTCCCTATGTCCCCCAGGTCACAAGACCAGCCACCCACATCACTTCAGTCTTGTCTTGATTCAGCTTTGATTGGCTAGCCTACATCCAGTCCCCAATAGCAGCCAGGCAATGGGTAATAACAGAGACTGCAGGACCTGGGTCAGATGACAAGGAGATACATTTGGGTGTCTTCAGTATACTGATAGCACTTCACTCCAAATCTCCGTATGGCCTTCCCCAGGGGTCTCAGATACTCATTGAACAGGAGTGGAGACAAGATGGAACCCTGCGGGATCTCCAAAAGGGAGCTCCTGAGAGGATAACAGATCCACTACCCATCACCACCCTCTGGGTTCTCCCAAGCAGGAATGAGCAGAACTCCTCAAGAGCAGTCCCGTAAACCCCTGGCAGGTGACACAGCCGTATCAACAATAATCCATGATCAATTGTATCAGAGACTGCCAACAGATCTAACAAAATCAATAGGGTGCAATTACCATGTAGATTTCCAAGTGGAGATCATTAACCAAGGCCACAAACACAGTCTCTCTACCATGCCCAGGACAGAATCCTGATTGACATGGGGTCCGTCCGGGAACCCAATAGCATCAAGATGTGCCTGAAGCTCCGAGGCAACCACCCATTCAATAAAAGAAGGGAAGATTAGAATACCAGGCATTACCAATTTATTTATTAATTTATATTTTTAAATGGGCAAATAAATAAATGAATATATGAACAAACAAAACAAACACCACACTCACTCCAGATCTGGTTTTAGAACAGTAATGGGAAACTGGTTAGTGTTTATGATATTATACAGCATTCTGGTTTGGTGGTTAACCTTTGCAGTTAGTTACTGAATAACCAGCAAACTAACCGGAATACCAGATTTAACCATGGATTTCACTACTATTATCAGTCTATCCGGCCCTCAGCCAAATTAGATGACGCATATATGGGCCCTTTCCCAATAACCCGTAAATTAAATTAAATAATGTCACTTATACTGTAGCCCTACCTGCCCACCTCCGCATTCATCCCTCGTTCCATGTGTCTCTCTTAAAGAAGGCTCATCCACCTTACTATACCCTACAGCGAGCCGCCCCTCCTCCTCCCATCCTATTGCAGGGGCACCCTGAGTATGAGGTTCGGGCCGTCTTCTTGTTGGGTCTCGATTATATTACTTGACTGACTGGAAGCATTATGGGCCGTCCGAACGGTCCTGGAGTTAGCGATGAATATGCATGCCCCCCCAACTGCTACTCGCCTTTCATAGGCGTCACCCATCTAAACCGGGTTTTCGCACAGTACTTGGTGGTGGTGGGGCCCTGGATGGGGGGGTACTGTCACGCCGCACCGTAGCTCACGCATATTGAATAGTGAGCAGCGGGTCACTTGGTAACCCGAAGGAAACACCAGGGGCAACACCCTAGCTGTAGGGAATAGAGGGGCGGGGGGCCAAGCACAGCCCCCGCAGTAGGGCCATCAGGCTTAGCCCTGCCCAGACACAGCATGAGATTGGCGGGGCAGCGTAGGATGCTAGGGGGTGGAGCCATGACTCCTCCCTAAGTGTTCACACCTGGCTTGAAAGTATAAAGGCACCAGTGGGGCAGCAGATCCCTGCTGGTAATCATTTGAGAGGCTGGCCCCTTCTGTGCTCACTGCTTGTTATACCTTGATCCTTGTTGCTGTTTGTTCCCTCCCCCTCACTCTTCCTTGCTTGGGTGCTTGTCTCCCCATTTCCCTTCCAGTGTTCTTGCTCCAGTTGGGTGAGTGTGTCTTGACTGCCTGCCTAGTTATTCCTTCACCTACCATGTTTCCTTATTCCCCCTTTTCCCCTTCCCCCATTCCGGAGTGCTAGCCCTATCCTCTTTCCCTTCCCCCTTTTCCTTCCCTTCCTCCCCTTGTCACCCCTGTGGGAAACCTGGGATCCTCCTTCCCACACCAGTCGTATCACTGGGCCCTGGAACCCTTGGAGAATGTGAGTAGTATTCTTGTTTGACCTTACCTGTTCTTGTACCTTGAGCATATCCCTTCTCTCCGTCCCTTTGATGAGCTGGGTTGCTCTCAGTTGTTGAGAGAAAGCCCAAACAAGACCCTGAGGAAATTATCTACCCAGTGGTATCGCCTAAGAGTGGGAAACCTAGCCACAGATTCAACCCTACTCCTCCTTTACTTCCCTTTTCTACCCCATCCCCACCTAACACCACCCTGAGCCTTAGAAAAACGGTGGCATAAAAGTTTAAAATAAATAAAATAAATTTGCAACAACCAGTTGGCAGCAATTCAGGCAGTTCCAGAGTGAAGAAGAGTAAGAGATCATTCACAACCAGTAAAATACTCTAAAAAGTTACTCGAACAGAGTAAATATAGAAAACTTACCCTATGTGAGTGTCTGTAGTTCTGCCTTCGCCACTGAAGACACATCTCGCAGCTAAAATATCACCATAGTTAACATCTACAGGGTGTTCCACGGGGTAAAATGCCTGAAAAAGAAATCAAGAATGACAGTTCCTCTCCCAACTTTTGAGAATCACTAATATATAGAATCAAATTGCCTCAGTCTGAAAGGCCGCCTCTCCTACCCTGTCCCTTTGCAGACCCCCTAGTTGGCTGGGGGTGCCCTCCTGTGGGTTCTGGCGGTTACCCTTGTCCATGGGGTGGGGGGGCATGGGAGGGTGTACTCAGTTACTGCACACGTTCTTTGGAACTCCATTCCCTGAGAGGTTCGCTTGAGCCCGGGCATCTTCCAGAGGCTGTGCAACACTTTTTTATTTGGAAGAGCATTTGGTAAGCAGGGCTGGCTGGGTTTCTGGGTAGGGCTATGGGGGAGGATGAGAGTTTGAGGGGAGGGTGTTTTATTTATGAATTTTAATGTTTTCCATTGTTTTTTACGGACCGTAAGCTGCCCTGAGCCTTGTGAGAAGGGCAGCATAAAAAATTGAAAAATAAAAATAAATTAAAATAACGAAGAGTCTTAAAATTTAAATTAAGACACCTTAAAAAGATATTCTGCAAATGCAGAACACCTAATTCTATCCCCACTAACAATATAAGCTGGGGGGTGGGGGGGTCCTAATTTTGTTTTTGTTCTTATTATTATTATTATTATTATTATTATTATTATTAACAAACATTTATATAGCGCCAGCAGTGTACCTGGCACTTTACAAAGTAATAAAATAGACATGGTTTTTACTGCCTTGAACTCCTTTAGGTGCGACATCTATTTCCCCCTGGCTTTCACTTGATGCCATCGTACAAGATGAATCATGCTGGTGACATCAGTTGCCATGGAACTTGCAGAAGTTTCTAGGACTAGCTTACTGGTGAGATAAATAACAGCCAGTTTTGTTTGCTTAACTGTCTGGTGTAGATGTGCTGTGTTTTCAGAAAGGAAAAAATATGCCAAGGGAAAAAAAGTAGTGTAAAATAAATCTTGTTTACAAGTCTTGCTGCTGTACTACCAGACAGATGCAAGACTGTGCTTTAAAAAATAAAATAAAAATTAAAAAAAATTAAAAATTTCAGAGTCCTTGTCCTTGGAAGAAAATGAGAGGGAGACTGCTCCTAGGTTCAATTTCCCCTGGTTAATATTATCAATACTCTATGGAAACCAGTAGAGGTTGGGCTCCCTGCCCGACAGCTGACTCAGGGTTCCCTATTGGTCAGCTGTTCACCAGGGAGCAAGGAACCCAGCCTGCAGCAGTGAATCTCTCTGTGAAGCTTCCCTTGGTAAGTTTGTTTCACCAAGTTCCTGAGCAGTTCAGTGAAGGTTGAGACCCTTGACTGGCAGCTAATCAAAGGGGGACAGGAAATTCCCTGCAGATGGAATTCACTCCTTATTCCCATTGATCAGCTGCCAGGTGTGGAGCAGAGAGTCCAGACTGCACTGAATCACTTAAAAGCTTGTGAAATTGACTATAAGGGAGGGAAAAGGAGGAGGCTAGTCAATTTCAACACCACCGCTCTTCTCATAAAAACAGCATGTTAGATAAGATGTGTGGGGCAGCTACACACGTTTGAATAGCCTCCAATATCTCTCTCGCCTAGCCACACATGTGTTTTGCACATATATGCCTTCATCGATGCCTTCATTACCTCAAGGTTAGACTACTGCAATGTGTTCTACATGGGGCTGCCCTTGAAGATTGTTCAGAGACTGTAGCTGATGCAAAACATGGCACTCTCCTCTTGACAGGGGTGGGTTGCTGGGAGCACATTACGCCAGCACTCCAGAGCCTGCACTAGCTGCCAATAGCATCCCAGGCACAATTCAAGGTGCTGGTTTTGACCTAAAAAGCTCAACATATCTAAAGGAACGATTGCTTTCTTATGTTCCTCCATGGCCTCCAAGATCAGCTGGGAGCACTCTCCTGCAAACAACATAATTGGCCCATGTCTCTTCGACCCAAGCATGCACAAAGGAGTTCTTGGTGGCTGCTCCATGCCTTTGGAACTCCCTTCCCTTAGAGGTTCACCAAAGTACCAGTCTGAGCATCTTCCAGAAGCAGTGTTAAGACCTATTTATTTGAACAGGCATTTAACAGACAGGGTTAGGATTTTGGTTTTTTAATGGGTATTTTATGCAGCATGTTTTTATCATGTTGTTAGCCATCCTGAGCCTTTAGGGATAGGGCAGGACAAAAATATAAATAAGTAAATAAATAAATAAATAAAACCAGAGTTAAAAAGAGGAAAAGAAGAGGGAGTGTGGTGTCACATGTAGCAGTACCCTAATACCATTTGAGGGGAGCAGTAATCTTCCCTTTCTATCTCCTTTCTTCTCAGCTTCCAGGAATTATGGATCATGATACAAGTGCTAGTCTGATCATGATACAAGTGTATATTTGTCCAACATCATGATGCTGATGCTGAATATTGCGGATGCGTGACTATGTCACAGCGTGATTATTTCTTTTATAAGTTTTTGATTGCAAACTTAAAAGTCATAGCCTGAACAGAATCAACTCTCAGTCATAGACCTCTTTTACTGTAGCATCGAAGTGCCTCTATTTTAAAAGCTTTTCTGTGCACAACACTCATGCGAGTCGGGAAAGCTAATATCCCTATTTTACAGACAAGGAAGTGAAACACAAAGGTGCCTGGCCAAGTTCAGGTAAACCAATCTGTGTCAAAGCAAGGAATACAGCCCAAGTCTCACACATCCCAGCTAGCTCCCTAAGCATGGCTCTATCCTGTCTTGCTGAATAACTTTGAAAAAACACAAACAGTGTGGAAACTTAGGTTTACACTTCTCTGCTTAACTGTGTACGTATATACACACACATACACACACGTGTGAGTGTGCGCGCGCGCACGCCTGTGTGTGCGCGCGCGCACGCCTGTGTGTGTGCGCGCGCACGCCTGTGTGTGTGTGGGGGGGTTGCATGCGGGGGTGTAGCATGTATATATGTATTTATATTATACATGCACACAATTATGTAAACATATATACAATTTAAAAACCCCTAGGATTTAGAGCAAAATACCCAAGACTTACCTGTGGCAGTTGTGGACTTTGTCGACCAATCAATGTCCACTCATTACCTCTTACTCTGTAGCCACTCACAACCTTACCTACAAAAACAGTTTATCAATATATGTGTATCAGATGTAGGACTTGGAAAATAAGCGTTTAGATTTTCTATTAAAGCAGTACTACTACAAAAATTCTCCAGTACTACTACAAAAACTCAGAAAAACATATCTCAGATGAGAAATATTTCCAAGCAATTATGGAAAAATCTTCTATTCAAATTTAAGTTGAAGAGACCACTACTTATCATTTCTACAGTGTCAGATTTTCAGAGACAGGTCCCTACCCAGTGGGCTTACAATCTAAGCTGGACAAGGGGGAGGGTAACACAGAGAAAGAGACACCCCCGCATATTGCCATTTTACAGATGGGGAACTGAGACTCAGAGGTTGACACTTCCCCAGTGAGTTTATTGGTTAGGGTGTGATTCGAACCCTGGTCTCCCAAGTCCAGCACCTTATCTACTACACCATACTGGTTCTCATACTCCAAGGGTTTATGCTTAATTTAGATTGCATGAATTGCATAGTATTATAGCTTTATTAGTTAAGAAAGAGTATCAAATACTTGCTATTTTAGTGAAGTAAAACAAACTCTTACCTAGTCGGTGAGTATGCACCCTATAGGCAAAGAGGTGCATTGGATACCTTTTATAATGGCAGGCAATATCTGCATTAACCACTGTCAAAACATAAATCATTAACATTGTTGTAAATCATGTAAATTACTCAATGGCAATGATGCTCCCAGTACTTGAAATACATCAATGCAGATGTAGTGTGCAAAAATAGGATCTTTAATCAGGCAATGGCACATTCATGTCTAAAAGCTCTGGATAATTGCATTTTACACTTCCATATGAGCTTTCATTCTAAATGAACCAAAAATACTTTTATAAACAAAGTGAAATAATACATTTTATACATGGTTCACTTCAGGCACCACTAGAATTAATCTACTTTGGGGTCGAACTCAGTATCTCTTTAGTAGCGTACAGCAACACTGCTCAACCATTTAGAACATTCAGCTTTTAAATATGATAATGATAATGGACACAACATTAACATGATAGAATACCACGACCAATTAAAACAGTAGGGAGAATTAAGTACAAAAATCAAGATTAGTTGAAGGGAGACAATAATGGGAGGTTCATTTAAAAGCATTTATTTTATTTTATTTTTTAATTTTATTTTCACATATTTCTAACCCGCCCATCCTGCCACAGGCAGCTCTGGGCAGCGCACAACATTAAATATTAAAAGCATTAAAACAACTTTAAAATAAACAAGAAAAGGGAGGAATAAAAATCCCTAGCCGCCCACCACCCTAACTCATTCCCCCCCACCCTACCCATGCTTCCCCCCACCAAAAGCCAGGCAGAACAGCCATGTCGTCTTACAACAACGTCAAAATGAGGGGAGATCTGGGGCCAAACGGGTCTCCACCGGCAGGGAGCTCCACAGTCGTGGGGCGGCCACCAAAAAGGCCCTCTCCATTGTGGCCCCCTGGCAGACTCGGGGAACCTCCAGGAGAGCACCCTCTGATGACCGCAAGGGCCGATCCAGAACCCGGAGGGTAAGGCAGTCCTGCAAATAGGTTGGGCTGAAGCGGTTTAGGGCTTTATAGGTGAGCACCAACACCTTGATTTGTGCCCAAAAGACTACAGGCAGCCAGTGCAGAGACTGAAGAACTGGTGTAATATGTTCCTGGCAGCCCAATCTCACCAAGGGTAGCCCCACATAGAGCGCGTTACAGTAGTCAAGCCTAGAGGTGATGAAGGCGTGGATGACGGTGGCCAGGTCAGAGTCTGAAAAATACAGCCAAAGCCAACGCACCAGATGTAATTGGCGGAAGGCACTCCCTGCCACAGCCGCCACCTGAGCATCCAGGCGGAGTTGCGAGTCAAGGAGCACCCCCAGACTACGTACCTGGGGAACCAACGGAAGGCAGACCCCATCAATGATGGGGGCTGTTACCCCCGCTACCTTACCCACCAACATCACCTCCATTTTGTCGGGATTCAGATTCAGTCGGTTTACCTTCATCCAATCCCCCACAGCCACAAGGCACCTGTTGAGCACCGAGACTGCCAGACCTGGGTCTGATGAAAAAGAGAGGTAGAGCTGGGTATCATCAGCATACTGATAACACCGCACGCAAAACCTCCTGACCACCTCGCCAAGCGGCTGCATATACACGTTGAACAGGAGAGGGGACAAAACAGAACCCTGCAGGTCTCCACACAAGAGGGAGTGATGAAAAATAATCACCAAGTACCACTCGCTGAGTTCTTCTGGCCAGGAAGGAGCGGAACCAGTCAAGAACCATACCGCCCACCCCTGCACGGTCCCGCAGGTGCATCACCAACATCTCATGATCAACGGTATCAAACGCCGCTGACAGATCTAATAGAATCAACAGGGCCAAATGGCCCTGATTTAATTCTTGGCAAAGATCGTCAACCAACACCACAAGCGCAGTCTCGGTGCCATATCCTGGGAGAAACCCCACCTGCGAGGGATCAAGAAAACCGACACGATCCAGATGCTCCTGCAACTGCCAGGTCACCACCCGTTCAATAACCTTCCCTAAAAAGGGAAGGTTAAAGATCGGCCCATAACTGGCAAGGAAGTCAACGTCAAGCAATGGTTTCTTGAGCAGGGGTCGCACCACCGCCTCTTTAAGGCAGCTCGGTACCCTGCCCTCCCTAAGAGAGGCATTGACCACCCC
>QEPC01003766.1:2820414-2837788 GCA_003113815.1 Sphenodon punctatus | reverse complement strand
GGGGAGAGGATTAGGAGAGGTAGGGTGTTTCCTCAGGCGTCGGCGGAACGAGTGTGTCCACAGCCATTAGGGTCGTGATGGGCCGGGGCAATTATCATCTCTCTGGGAGGCAGGGAACAACTGTGAGGAGGGACAGGTACTTGGTTCCTGTCCCTTGCACAGGCCCCCAGGCAGGTGATGCAGGGATCAAGATCGGAGGAGCCCCTGGTCTGGAATTGTTGCTATTGAATGTGAGGTTGGTCAGTAATAAATCAACGGCGATCTGGGAGCTGATCTTGGATCTATCGGCCGACCTCATATGTATTACAGAGACCTGGCTGGACGATGAATCGAGGCCAATATTGGCAGACCTCGTTCCAGCTGGGTACTCCATGCAGCACCAGCCCAGATCAAAGCGGCAGGGAGGCGATGTAGCTTTAAGGACACTTGGTCTGTGAAGTAGTAATCCTGTGCAGACCATCTTGGGCATGGAGCAGTTCCACCTTGTGATCAATTTGGCAGGAGACAGATTAGGGCTGCTTTTGGTATACCGTGCACCTACCTGTACTGCAGCATCCCTACACGTTCTAGAGGAATTGGTATTGGAGATGATCTTGCGATCCCCGAAGACTTTGGCCTTGGGGGACTTCAATATCCATGCCGATGCCATTCTAGGGAGAGCAGAGCGGGAGTTCATGGATGCCATGACAACCATGGGACTGTCTCAGAGGATTAAGGGCCCAACACATGAGGGGGGGACATACCCTTGAACTGATGTTCTGCACCGGCCTTGAGGCGGGGATCCAGTGGTGGGGGATGCAGTAGTTTTACCCTTCATGGACGGATCATTACCTTCTCCGAACCAGTCTTTTGGCGCATGTCTGCCCCTGGAAAAGTGCAGGACCATTTTGCTGGGTCCGCCCCGGAGACTTATGGAACCAGAAAGGTTCCAGAATGCTCTAGCGGAAATGCCTTCCGATCTTGATGATCTCGTTGCCTTCTGGAACAGCTTGTTAGTTGAGGCTATCGACCGAACGGCTCCCAAGTGTTTGCTTCCAGAAAGCCAATGAAGGTCACTGTGGTTCACGGAGGACCTGTGCCGGATGAAGCAGGATGGACAGCGGTTGGAGAGATGGTGGCGCCGAACTCGTGCTGAAGCTGACCAATTGCAGCATAAAGCTAATGTAAGAGCTTATGTTGTTGCAGTGCGAGCAGCAAAGAAAGAGTTCTTTGCTGCTCTCATTGTGTCTGCAAAGTCACGTCCAGCGGAGCTTTTCCAGGTGGTGCAGAGGCTGGTCAGTCCAGCCTCTCTCCGCATCAAACTGGAATTTTCCAGTTCCCGCATTGACATGTTTGCTGACTTTTTAGCTGATAAAATTGCCCAGATTCACCATGACTTCGATGCTGCACTTATGACAGTGGGTGAATCAGAGGTACGGGAAGAGCTGCCATGTCTACTGTTCTGGGAGCAGTTTCAGTGGGTATCGCCCGCTGATACGGCGGATGTCCTTGGGACTGTCCAGGCCACCTGTTAATTAGATCCGTGCTCATCCTGGTTGGTGAAGACCAACTGGGAGACATTAGGGCTGTTGCTGGCGGGGGTGGTCAATGCCTCCCCTTAGGGAGGGCAGGGTGACGAGCCGTCTCAAAGAGGCGGTGGTACGGCCCCTGCTCAAAAAGTCAACTTTGGGCACTGACTCCCTGGTCAGCTATCGGACAAGTCTCTAACCGTCCCTTTTTAGGGAAGTTTATTGAACGGGTGGTGGCCCAGCAGTTACAGGGGCACCTGGACCGGGTCAGTTTTCTTGATCCCTCGCAGTCTGGTTTTCGCCCTGGGTTTGGCACGGAGACTGCACTTGTGGCCTTGGTCGATGACCTACACCATGAATTGGATCAGGGCAGATCCTCAATTTTGCTCTTACTGGATCAGTTGGCGACGAGGCTGCAGGACCAGGTCAGGGTGAGTGGAATTGTTCTTGAATGGTTCCGCTCATTCCTGGCAGGGAGAACTCAGTGGGTGGTTCGTGGAGAATGTACATCTCCTCCCTGGAATCTCACGTGTGGAGTCCCACAGGGTTCTATTCCATCCCCTCTCCTGTTCAGCGTGTATATGCAACCTTTGGCTGAGGTCATGAGAGGATTTGGCGTGCAATGTCATCAGTACGCCGATGATACACAACTTTACCTCTCGTTTTCTGGAGACCCAGGCCCGGCAGTCTTGGTGCTTACTCGGTGCTTGGCAGATGTGGTGGACTGGGATGAGGAAGAGCCATCAGAGGCTGAATTCTGACAAGATGGAGGTGATGTTGGTGGGTAGGGCTGAGGGGGTGGTGGCTCAAGTCATCAGCGGGGTCTGTCCCCCCTCTGGTCGCTCAGGTTCGTAGTCTGAGGGTGCTCCTCGACCCGTAGTTCTGCCTGGATTGTCAGGTGGAGGCTGTGGCGAGGGAAGCATTTCACCAATTACATCTGGTGCGATGACTGCGGCCGTATGTCTCAGGCTCGGATCTGGCCACCATCATCCATGCTTTCATTACCTATCGACTGGACTACTGTAACACACTCTACGTGGGGCTACCCTTGACGATGGTCAGGAGGTTGTAGCTGGTGCAGAATGCAGCGGCCCCCCTCCTAACAGGGACAGGTCGCCACGAGCACATTACACCTGTGCTCCATATTCTGCACTGGCTGCCTTTGTCTTCCGTGTCTAATTCAAGGTGTTGGTTATGACCTAAAAAAGCCCTAAATGGCTTGGGTCCTGATTACCTCCGAGACCGCCTTCGTGGTCCTTGTGGTCGGCTGGGGGCACCCAACTCGAAGTCCCTCAGGTATGCCGGGTGGTGATGGCAGAGAGGGCATTCTCGGTGGCCACACCTTTGGCTGTGGAATTCCCTTCCGTTGGAGGACCGTCTGTCCCCGGACTTCCCCTCTTTCCACAGATGCTGTAAGACCTGGTTGTTCCGCCGGGCCTTCGGGGAGGGAGTGGAGAGGGTGGGGTGAGGGGTTTTAGTTGTCTTAGCTGCTGCTAATCTTTTATGATGTATTTTTTATATATTGTGGTATTTTAGATGGTTTTATTGTTTTTGCTTTTATGTTGTGTGATGCCCTGAGCTGCCAATGTTCAGGAGGGTGAGGGTATAATTTTTTGTATAAATAAATAAATTAAATAAATATCTCCCCCCACCAACGGACCCTCCTGCCTCAAGGCCGGTGCAAAACACAAGGTCTAAGCTATGTCCCCCTCTGGTGTGTTGGGCCGCTGACCCTCTGGGACAGGCCCATGGTTGCCATGGTGGGCATGAACTCGCGCTCCGCAACCCCAAGATCGGCATCGGTGTGGATGTTGAAGTTCCCCAAGACTATCGTCGCTGGGGATCGCAACACCACTCCCGACACCAGATCCGCTAGAGCATGTAGGGAGGCCGCAGTACAAGTGGGTGCACGGTATACAAGCAGCAATCCCAAACTGTCCCCTGCCACATCAAATACCAGATGGAGACCCTCAACCCCCAATATGGATTACACCGTATACCTCCAAATAGCCCAACCCTCCAAAAAATCATGGCTACACCGGCCCCCAGTCCCTCTGACCACATTTGATGCTGCACAGAATACCCAGCTAGAACAAGGTCAGCCAAAATAGGCCCTGACTCCATGTCCAGCCAGGTTTCTGTGATACACACGAGGTCGGCTGTATGGTCCAGGATCAATTCCTCGACCGTTGTTGCTTTATTTGCTACCGACCTCGCGTTCACCAGCATCAACACATGCTCAGGGGTCCTCTGACCCAGAACACTTATCCCACTGCCCAGCTCGAACATACCCCCCCTTTAATGACAAGGCAGTTTCAAAGTTCCAGGGTTCACAACTTATAGGTTTGAATCCTGGATAGGCTGGAATCACACTCTTAGTCTTAAGCTTCAGTGAATCAAGACTCCTCCTACCTAAGACTAGAAAAACCCAGCCTGCCTGAAGACTAGAATCAATGACATGGAGAGGACAAATGTTCCAATGCTGCTGAAAGGTGTTTTCAAACGTGACAGTAGTCTCTTTGACCTGCATGACCACCCATGGTCCTGTCATATTTGAAAAGGCCTGCCAGATGTTTTCCTAGGCTGGACCCGGAGTTTTCACGGGCTATGGCAATTTTTAGCCTGGGCTGTGACGTGGTCTCATTGCCGAGGAACAGCCCAGGCTAAGCACTGCTGTGGCCCATGCAACACAACTTCAGACTGGGCCGTCACGTCTGGTGGCCCACTCTATCTGACCCCAGTCTGGGTCTGTTCTGGGCAGGCACAGCGGAGTGACCGTCCATCAGGGAAGAGGGCGGGCCATGCTATGTCACCCCCGCCCACACTGACACATCTGTTCGGTGGTCAGGCCGAATCCTGCCCAGTGAGGGCTCTCACCCCATGCAGGATCAAAGCGTGACGGTGCTGAAAATACCCTACATCCAATTCAACTAATACCTCAAAGCAGGAAAGGGGTCATAATGCATTGTCAGGGCCCCATATTGTAATTCAGTCCTACAAATAGCAATTTCCTCTTGTTAATACTGCCAGTCAGGGCAGAGTAAAAAAGACAATGTAATAAAAAGGTTAAACCAGGTTAAACTCAGCTGCTCCAAGTTTATTAGCAAGGAATGAAACCTGTGGTACATTAAGAGAAAAAAAATATCAGCAGCTACAGATATTGTGGTAGGTTGCAAATTAAAGGAAATCAGAAGAGGTAATTTTTAGAAAAGTGAATTATCCCAGTAATAGAACTTAAAACTATCAAATGTCCTTGCATGTATTTGCATTTCCGACAATCCCTGTCAAGGATTTTCCCATGAAAGTGGGAAGAGCAATGTACCTTGCTTCTTTAGGGAAAATAAAAAAATAGGTAAGTGAGATTCATTAACAATTTAAAGGAGATACACAGCTAACAAAATCTAAGTAACTCTCTCTTTCCATTATTTCCCCATGCAACAGATATAGATGCCTTGAACCTAGAACCTTATTAAAAAAATATTGGGAATTGGTTTAATATTTGTATAAATCAGGATTAAATCCTTCCATCCACAATTTTGAATACAAAAGCCTTTGGTGAAACCACTCCCAACAGTAAATAAACATCAGACTGCTTTTCACTCACCTTTCGGCCCTGGTGGTATGATCGTGTTCACAGACATCATAAGATACATCCCAGCAATCAAAGGCTGCCTGCAGAAAAACAACCATGCTTACCGCAAGCCTCTACAAAACAAAGCACTGATGCAAGTCTTTCACTGACCTATAGTTTCAAATGTGGAATTGTTGTTAGAATTCAGTTTTCAAGATGGAGAATATTGAGAAACTGTACCACTGCCTTCACCCACGCCCTCCCAGTATTTTTTTTTGTTTAGAAGAAAGAAACAAAATTTCAAAAGGTGTTTACCACCTGTCATGCTAGCAAATATGCAGGGACCCGTGTTCACTGCATTTTCTCCATTGGCAGCAATGGGGGAAATGCGGTGAACTTTGGGTCCCTGCAAATAGGACAAAAAACTAAGAACTACAACTATTTAGTTCCTCAGGAATTTCTAGTACTGTATTAGGTTCAAATGCTAACATCTTTTGATGTTGGCTTTTTTTCCATGGCATGCCTATGGTGTCATATGGAAGATTCAAAATGTCACACTAACACAAACTCTAAAACGTGTTATATTAAAAAAGCTAGAGATATTAAACACTTTTACTTTTAAGTATTTATTTCAGGTCCTGTTAAAGGATTTTGTTCCAGCTCCGACTGAAGCCTGAGACACCTCATATGAGCTTCTATAGAAATTCGTCTATGGATGAAACTGAGAGGAAGCAGAACGAAACACATCAGAAGTACTTACTTTTGATGAGTCAAATGCAGAGTTACACCAGAGCAATCTGTGTGTTTATCTGCACAAAACACGAAACAGAAGTTTAAGTAGAGGCTTCAGTCCAACAGTTTACTTTTCCTATTAGTAACTAGAAGTGAAAATTAAGCGATTTTTCATCACGATTTCTCAGTGGATAAAATATGTCAAAGATAAAAGGCTTTTGCTCCATGTATTACTGTTTTACTCTGCTGCGAAAGTTATGATGAAATTGTATTTGCATCATCCTCCACCCCACTGAGGAAGAATCATAGCCATTTTATTTATTATTCAAAATCCTAGAAGCTTCAAAGCTATAGTAGCATTCTTGTTTTCAAGCAGAGTATAGCAGGATTCTGTAGGGCCCAAAGTTCGTGTGTTTAACTGAGCCAGATTTTTAGTTTTTAGATCTGCATTCTCTGACAAAACAGCAGGATTCCCTGATGAAAAAGGTAATGCTTTGCATTTAAATGCTCTACTTGGAAGAAAGACTGGTCTTTTCTCAAAACTGTTATAACTATTTTCCTTTCCTCAACATGTCCAAAACTGCGGTATCTGCCGCTATCCACCAGATACTGAATGGTATGCTGTTAGTGTCCAGCAGACATCTGGTTAACCCGATTGACAATTGACTATACATTTTTATTTATTTATTTAAACTCCCTCCCTCCCTTCAGACCTGGTTTTCGAGTAGTAATGATAACATTTGGTTATGTGGTATTGTGTTAACTAATAATCATGGTAATAGCTGGTATTCCAGTTTGGCGGTTGAGTTGACCTGTGCGGTAACTGGTTAGTTACCAGATAACAGCCAAGATTACCAGGTAACTACCAAGATTATTTGGTACTAATTCAGATATCCATTTCAGCATTACTAGTATGTCACCACTCCACGCTAATATTTCTGCTATGAAAGGATAGGTAACCAGCCAGTTTCAAGGTGACATAAAAGTAGTTTCGGGTACCTCATGGTGTTCAGAATCCCCTTGAGATTTTGTGTGGTGCCATAAACACATCTTGTCACTCCCTATAAGATGTTTTACACAGAAAATTACTAGAGGGAAATAGTGAAACTTCACATGTGCAGAAAGGGCCATCAACTGCACAAAGTAAACAAATTAGTAGGGTAAGGCGGGTGGGGAGGCAGAAATATTTTATTTTCTTGTAATCTTTTTTTTACATAAGCTTAGGTGTTACCTATGAGTAATAGGTGAAAAACAAAATTACTGAAGTGATCACGTCTTAGGATAAGGCCGCACAAGACGTTCTCCCACTCTGGGTAATCCTATCCCACATTAGCTTGTGATGCAGAGGACCAAATTGCTGGCGGCTGACAGATGTTCATCCACTTCCGCCCTTGCGCGGGCAGGCAACTGCTATACAATGCATTGGCAGCACTGGCAGACTGGTGACACATTGCAAGCTACTGTTGCCCCACCTTGGTTAGTGTTGCCCAATTTGGGGTAACGGACCGCCTCCCATCTGGTCTCCCATACAGTCTCCCGTACAGCCCTGCCACAAGGCAAGGTTTGAGATTCGAGCCCAGAGAAGCATGCTCCTCTGCCTCTCTGATCAGCTGTTTGGCAGGCAGGGAGAGCATGCATGCTCATTCCCCCCCCCCTTGACTCAATCAGCTGTTTGGCCAGTGGGGAGAGCACACATGCTGCCTGGTGGGGAGAGAGTGCGTGCTCCTCCACTCCCATCAGCTATCTAGGAGCAGCAGTCCCGATCCTTCAACACAGCAGGAGTCCAGTTCCAGCTGGCATGTAGGGGCTGGACTGGTAGTGTGTAGGGGCTAGCCCAAACCGGGCCATGGAGGGGCTGGTGATGCCGTGCGGGGGGGGGGGGCGCTACTTGTTTGGACTGCCCTTCCCACCAGCCCAAAGCATGGCAGCTGTGTTCACTCTCCCGGGGGGTGGGGGGGCCGCGATCAGGCCTGCCGTGTCTCATGTGACTGTACCGTCAGGGTGTTAAGCAGCCTGGGTTTGGTCCATGCAGCCCACACGTTTTGCATGGCTAGCCTAATGAACTGGCAACCCCCAGAGTGTATTTCATGCACTTGGGGGAAGCCCCCACTGGCAGCACCAAGTCAGAGCGAGAGAAGCATGTTGTGTGGGTTAATATAGGCTAACGTCTCATTTGTTAACCTCTGTAGTGTTCCAAAAAAGTAGTTAGAAAGACCTGCCTCAGACATTTTAGTGCCTAAGCTGAAAAACACATTCCCTCCACATACGTTTTGGCAGCTTCTCCCAATTTGCACTCCTCCACCCCACCTTGCCAATCTTGTGGAGGCATTGGCTTTGGTATTCAAAATGCTCTTGGAGCTCGGTGGCCACTCCAATCACCCACTCTGAATATCTGACTCTGTCAGTTTGCTCATTAAGAGACCTTTTTGTGATTAGATTTTGGGTTTCATCAAGCATTTTCACACCTCAGCATTCTTAATTTGCTTTTGTTTTTTTAAAAGCAAAATATATGCAAAAGTAGTCTAAATACAAGAAGTTAGCACGGGTGAAAAGTATGTAGCATAAACGGTCACCATTTCAACCTTTTTTTGTTATTTAGGAGCTTATTTCAAATATTAGACTATCAGAAGATGCTATTAGAAGAGACAACTAAAATATTCTATTTAGGTTCTCACACTACACTTGGTGCCATACAATCTCAGCAACTTTTTCCCCTTAGAATATACTTTTTCTCCAACGTTTACTTTTGCAGAGGGAAAAAAGCAAGCACAAAGCATGCCGCATCCTTAAAGCATGTCAACAAAGAAAAAAAGAAAAAAAAACCAAACAAAAACCACACACAACCCCTCCCCCCGCTTCTTGATGTGTGTAAAAACAAAACAAAACTGAATGTAGCTTTCTGTTCTTGATCACGGTTATCACTTCAGCCAAATAAGACTACCCATTTACTGCAGCTGCATCAAACATTCAGAAGGCAATGTCTAATGAGGCTTCCTGAAAGTAAGACATATGATGAAATAGAAACAGCAAGCGAAAACCTAATTGGCAGACAGAAAGAAAAACAGATCTTCTTAATAAAACAGGAATTTCTGACTGCCTCCCTTTAAGCTATGTGGAATAAGGCAGAAAAAGAATTCTACACTCTTCATGATGTCTGCTGGAACCCTGAAGTATGGAGAAAGCAGAGGAAAACTGTAAGAGAATACTGGAATATGGCTTCTACATCAGGACAGATATCCACCCTGCAACTGCATCACAACATACAAAATGAACACCACTGTTGGCATATCTTTGACCTTTGATGAAAGACAGCAAAGCAAAATTCTGAGTGGCATGAGTTTTACTACAAAGGAAAAAGAAGGCTTTTCTGTCTGGGTGTGCTCCTCGATCCTCAGCTCCGCCTGGATGGCCAGGTGGATGCTGTGGCGAGGGGTGCGTTTTGCACTTGTGGTGCGTTGGCTTTGGCCGTATGTTTCAGACATGGAACTGGCTACCATCATCCATGCGTTCATCACCTCAAGACTGGACTATTGCAACGCGCTGTACACAGGGCTACACATGGTGATGGCTCGGAGACTGCAGCTGATGCAGAATGTGGTGGCCCGTCTCCTTACGGGAACCGGTTGCTGGAAGCACATAACACCGGTGCTCCATTCTCTGCACTGGCTCCCTGCAGTCTTCTGGGCCTGATTCAAGGTGTTTGTGTTGACCTATAAAGCCCTATATGGTCTGGGCCACTTATCTGCAAGACAGCCTCACTCTCTGGGTTCCGTATCGGACCCTGTGATCATCGGGAGTCACCCTTCTTTAGGTTCCCCAGGTATCCTGGGTGGCCTACAATGGAGAGAATGTTCTCGGTGGCTGCACCACAGCTGTGGAACTCCCTTCTGGTGGTGGCCCCCGACCTCCCTTCATTTCGACGTCAACGTAAAACCTGGTTGTTCCGCCTGGCTTTCGGTGTGGAAGGGGTGTTGGGTGGAGGGGGGTGTTGTTGGGTTGTTTTTGGCTCCTCTTGGTTGTGTTTTTAACTTATTTTATTAATTATCATCAGCAGCAACTGGTCGTCTTGCTGGCTTGGTCTGGGCGCAGTGCGAGGATGTGCGAGCCCAGCAAGCAGGACATCGTCGGTATCTGTCAGGACTGGGTCTTGAACACCCAGCCCTGGAGGGTTTGGAGTGCTGCCTTAAGGGCTGGTGCCACTCTGGGTGGGGATAATGGCCAGGTTCGGATGCTTGGGTTCTTTTCCACATCTCCGTCCCCTCCTGTGTGACCACGCCTTTTCCCAGCTGTGCCTTGTCTCCCAGCTTCCTGATTGGCCACAGGTTGATATATAGCCTGTGGTGTGACCACAGGAAGCTGTGGGAGCAACTGCTCTTACCCCTTGTGTGTGAATCCCTGTGTGACGTCTTATGCATCACCTTTCCCTCTTTTTGTCAGTGAGTCTTCCTTTCCTATGCTGTTGGTCATTCGGGTGTCTGGTTAGTCTTGTCCTCCCTGTTGTGTGCTCTGTGCTTCCCTGGAGCCCTGTTCCCCCATCGCTCTGAGCTTCCCCGGAGCCCTGTTCCCCCATCGCTGTGTGCTTCCCCGGAGCCCTGTTCCCCCATCGCTGTGTGCTTCCCCGGAGCCCTGTTCCCCCATCGCTGTGTGCTTCCCGGGAGCCCTGTTCCCCCATCGCTGTGTGCTTCTCGAGAGCCCTGTTCCCCCATCGCTGTGTGCTTCTCGAGAGCCCTGTTCCCCCATCGCTCTGTGTTTCCCTGAGAGCCCTGTTCCCCCATCGCTCTGTTTCCCTGAGAGCCCTGTTCCCCCATCGCTCTGTTTCCCTGAGAGCCCTGTTCCCCCATCGCTCTGTGTCCCTGAGAGCCCTGTTCCCCCATCGCTCTGTGCCCCATTGGCCTGTGCTTCCCCATAGCTCTGCCCTGGTTGCCTTCCCCGTGGTCTTGCGTTTCTCATCACCGGTGTTCCTCTTAGTGTTGTTGGGTCTTGCTCTCCCTTAGCTGTGTCTTGCCTTGCCTCACCTCTCTATAGTGGGTGTTCCCTCCTTTCCCTGCTTTTCCCCTCGTGTTGTCCTTAACTCGTTTCTCCCTATCTTCTCTGTGGATCTTGGAACCTCTCCATCCCCTCCCCCTTGGGACCCTTTTCTTTCTCCTTTCTGTAGCCTCAATGATGAGCCGTGCACTCTGAGGCCAGGTTCCCCGGCTGGTAAGACGAGAACTGTCTCGAAACACCCAAGAGACTGGCTGAGAGGTTTTTCCTTCTTGATAACTTTTCTTATCTGGGTTCCCTGGGCCCTTCCTCCCACTGTTCTTCAGTCCTAGGTCACCTCATCCCTATTTCCCTACTAGTGTAGGTTCCTTCTCCCCTCCTCCTCTGACAGTATCTTCAAGCGACTCCGCACCATCCCCACCAACAAGGTGTGTTTTGATTGTGGAGCCAAAAACCCTAGTTGGGCCAGCATAACGTATCGTGTTTTCGTCTGTATTGATTGCTCGGGGACTCATCGATCACTTGGTGTTCACTTGAGTTTCATTCGATCTACAGAATTAGACTCAAACTGGTCTTGGTTTCAGTTGAGGTGTATGCAAGTTGGAAGCAATGCCAGTGCTTCTGCTTTTTTCCATCAACATGGGTGCAAGACAAATGACACCAATGCGAAATACAATAGTCGAGGTACTCAACTTTACAGAGAAAAGATTAAATATCTTGTAACTCAATCAACAAGGAAGCATGGTATTGATTTGTGGATAGATAGCTGTGGAGTTCCACCTCTGTCACCCCAAAACAAAGACAACGACTTTTTTGCATCACACACTTCTCCTGAAGTTATTAGTACACAGTGGGATTAATCACAACTAGAGTCAGTTTCTGTAGAACAGAGTTCTTCAGAAAACATTATAGAAAGTAATGAAGAAGAATCAGAACATGGATCGAGTGTTGATTGTCTTAGTACATCACCAAAAGCTGCATTAGCTGACTTCAGGAATTTAAGTGCTGCAGGTAACCGCACCTAACAAAGAGACCACCTCCATTATAGAAAAGCCGAATCAAGTTAAAAAGGGGCTTGGAGCCAAAAAAAAGGTGGCTTGGGAGTCCAGAAAATGAGCAGCAAGAGTTTTAGCGACATTGAAAAACAAGCACAAGCCGTAGATAAAATGAAGGAACAGGAAGATCTACATGCCAGCAAGAGAACTGAGAGAGATGAGCCATTTGTATCCTCTTTATGATTGGCTTACAAGGATCTTGAAATTCAAATGAAAGAAGAAAAGCTAAATGTGGCCAGTAAAAAGAAAACTGAAGTAGAAAGACTTGGCATGGGATTTAATAGTAATAGAAGTGGCATTTCTCACTCGGTAGTCTCAGACATGAAAGCCATAAAACAAGAAACTCCCACAAATGCCAAACCAAGGAAAAAGTACGATGATGATGAAGATTCATATTTTTCTTCCCCTAGTTCAAGGTATTTTGAATATTTAGACTTGAGAAGCAACACTTGCTCTAAATGGGATGACAGTTCAGATTTTTTTGGGGGAAAAAAGATAGCAGCAGAGATATTGACACAGTTCTAACCTCAAAAATTACAGGCTCTTCAGTCAGGCCTTCTTGTCGTAAAGCTGAATATGAACCATCTTTAAGCACAGATGAGGCGCAAAAGAAATTTGGCAATATCAAGGCCATTTCATCAGACATGTATTTTGGAAAGCAAGACTACACTAATTATGAAGCGAGGGCTCGACTAGAAAAAACTTTCTGCAAGTTCCTCTATAAGGTCAGCTGATTTATTTGAAGACCAAAAAAAGCAGCCAGCAGGAAGTTACAATATTACAAACGTCTTGCCTTCAGCTCCTGATATGGCTTAGTTTAAACAAGGAGTGAAATTGGTGGCCGGAAAACTTTCTGTCTTTGCTAACGGAGTCATGACTTCTATTCAGGATCGATATGGATCTTAACCAGTTGCCTATCAATATAATTAAGTACACTAAAGAAGAGTTCTCATCAGTTATGACAGAGATCATATTGCTAATTTAACACAGGCTGCCTTAAGGCTTGAGAAGAATTTGTGTTAATTTGTCACATTTTATGTTTACTACGTCTTTCTAGTTCCCAGGGTTTTTCATTGTCACTTATTTTATTTTGTAGCAAAAGCCTTATAGTAACATGTTACACCACTTATACTTTTCTTCTCTGTAATGTTGTTTCTTGTAGCGTCTCTTTGTATATGTCCCTCCCCACCCCTGAACCTTGTTGTTGGAAAAGAAAGGGGGTCGGATGTACATGAGTACTGCCACCTCTTACGTGGAGTGATATATTAAACGAATTTGAATTTCTGTGCATCCCTAATCATAAACCTCATTGGCACATACAGAGAATTTGGCCACTGACATTTTTGTGTCCTATAGTGAAAATATTACATCACATCAAATTGCATTAAGATGGTCTTTAGTGAAATATATTAATATATATAGGAACTGAGTTGGACCTGTGCTTATCAAGAAATAAAAGTTCATGTGATTTATATGTTTACCATTAAAATGATAGGGGAAAAAGGGTTTTGGAGCATTACTTCCATCTGGAAAATCATAGGTGAGAAATGAAAATGCTGATTACTCGGAGTATGTTAAGCAAAAGATTATTATTATTATTATTATGATGATGATGATGATGATGATGATGGATGTTTTTATGACTAAGCCCCCTCAGCTGCTTTGACAGGATGGGATATAAAAACTTATACATAAATAAATGGGACAATTTTTAAATACTCCACAAATTTACATAATGGATGATTTTAGAACATTTTTTAAAACAACATACCGTACTTAGGAATGGATAATCATGAATTGTCAGCCTACTGATGATTAAAGAGACCATTCTTTCCCACTCAGATAGTTACAAAGTAGACATTTGATTATACTGGAGGACAATGTTGTATAATAGGAATTTTAACTGTGTTATTTGGAGAGAATTCTAACAATTGGAAGCAAAAGTGTCATATTGTTCTCTATATACACATGAATGCAAGCTTTGTGAAGTAAAACCATATAAAACACAGTTTAAATTATTTTATTTGAAACAGCATATGCAGGTTTTAAAGCTGCATAAAAACATTTTCAAATGCTACATATTCTATCTTCACAAGCATGTTTTAGTGTCCAAGAGCAAATCCTATTCAAATACACTATATTGATACACACCACCCTATGATGTATAGATGTATGATGTATTCAGTTAAATCCTTGAAGGAAATCTTTTAATAAATACTAGGAATAGGGCAAGTACTAAATGGTGCACAGAGTTTACTCATATAGCTTCTCAGTATATTAGTGCAGCAAACAGAGAAATAATTCGCAAAGAACAACTTTACATTCTACAAAAATTGAAACAATTACATATTGCTTATTGAAGTCTTCCATCCAATGACCTTTTCTCAATAACATATTCCAAAATTCTGTCTAAATAAGGAGGATGGGTTCATTTTAGTGCTCAAGGATCACATATTACTTCAACCACGGAAGTCTACTACGCACACAGTTTTTATGTCTGGGGATTAAGAGAAAGTGGTGGGGGGAATGGAATAAGAGACTAAAAGACAAGGAGGGGGGGACTAAAAAGAAAGACCCTGCTAGCTACAAAGGAAGAAGAAAAAAAGAAGGCATTACCGAAGACAAGTGTCAGCTGAGGACTACATATTTTTGTACTAAATAGTATAGCAATACAGAGTTAAAACTGTAAATAAATTATTCTGTATGTATGTCTACATACTGAGGCTGGAAAAATACTACTTGAGATGATCAAAGATATTTTGGGTACACCTTTAGTTTCTTAACCTGTAATTTAAAGCCATTTCCCTTAAAAATGGTCAAACTTCAGTTTATTCTTACACAAAACCACTAAACTTCCCAAATTGGTAGATTGAGCAAATTGGTATAGTTCCCTTTGAGTCTGGGTTAGGCTGAATAAAAACCACCCACCACCCTAACCCTCGGAAACAAAAAAGGGAAGCATTGTGGCCAGTAATAAAGCAATCATTTTACACAAGGGGCCCTGCTACCGCCTTGTGCGGAGCAGGGACATATTTGTGCCCGCCCCATCAGGGGAATCAGGCACCGTTAGCGGGGTGGATGCCGCCTGTGCGGCTAGGCTCTTGCAGGCTCCAGCGTGCTCCGCTGCAGCCTGCAAAGAGCGAGGTAGCAGCGGCGCGAAAATGCACCTTAGTGATTGGCTCAGCTGAGCCATGTGGTATTGAAGGCGCGGAACGGCGGCAGTCGGCCGCAAGCAGCGCCAGAAGCAGGACGTGTTTCGGACTGAGCGAAGCGGGGAGGCCTCGGGGCGGCGAGGGGCGAGCAGGACATCCGGAGCCAGGAGCAGGGAGTAGCGGGGGGTTTTGCCGGCGGGGGGCAATTAAGTGGAGAACGGGGGGGTGTTAGGGGCTAAGGGGAGCAGACGGTATGGGGTGAGGAGTACCCCCCCCTCCTCCTGTAAGGGTCCGGAGGGAGTAGGGTGGCCAGTGTGTTTGGGGCTTGTGGACCCCTTCCCCCTCGTTAGCTTGAAGCAATTCAGCCGGGTGTTTGGAGTGGGCGAGCCCCCCCCCCCTTTTTATCTCACCGGCAATTCAGCCTGAGGTTCTTTTCAGATGAGTTAGCCTGGGTGACCCCCCCCCCTCTCTTTTCGTGCAGCGTGTGGGGGTGATCGGGCATAAGACCCCTTCCCCCCTTTTGTTGAGGAAGAATGGGGAGGACAAAGAAAGGACAGGTGGCTGGTAGGCCACAGGGAAAGAGGGAGCAGCAAAAGGGGGCAGTATCACAGCCCCCTCCCCTGGCAGCAGAGGGACAGGAGGGGGATGATGGGGCTCCTCGAGGGCCTGCGTTTCCACCTCCAGTGGCAGGGCCTAGCCGGGGAGGAGTCCAGCCCAGGCATGTGCAACCAGTCGGGCCTGGTCTTGGGATGGGGGCAGCCCCCCCTGCAAGGGAAGCAGAGTTAGCGCCCATGGGTGATGCAGGTGGGGTGTTGGGTGCTCAAGGGGGGCAGCAGCAGCCCCCTTCAGCGTGGCTCCAGCAAGGGCATGGGCAGGCCTTTTTACAGGCAATGGAAGCTAGAATGACTGGCTGGGATAATATGATGACCCGGTTGGAGGCATCAGGCATTCTGGATCCAGGTAGGGTGGGGGTTATGGCTGGGGGAAGGCAGAGCCATAGCTCACATGAGCTTTCTGCACAGTTTCATGACAGGGCTAGACAGGAGTGCGGAGGGCCAGCGGTCGAGGCTCTGGCAGAAAAGGTGAACAGGATGGAGCAGCAGATGACGAGAATTACCCAGCTGTTAGAGGAAGGCGCTGGACCTCATGCCGAAGTGGCCCTGTCTGCAAGGAGGAGAGATCATCAGGAGGTCGTGGCTGCTGCTGCAGCAGGTAGTGGTGTTGGTGAGTTGCTCCGGCCCCCTGTGAGTGCCCAGGGAGCAGAGCCGACTACGGAAGGTGGGGGCGTGAGGGAGCATCAAGGAGTGATGCCAATTGAAGGCGATAGCGCCAGGGGGACAGGCAGGGGAATGGTTGTACCCCCTGAGACAGTGACAGCTGGGCAACCAGGGATGGGTTGCGCTGGTGCGATAAGCAGTGGACCGGGTGAAACCCCCGGGACGACGATGGCTGGACAGCCAGGGGCGAGTTTGTTAAGGGGGGGTTCGGGTCAGCTGCCTATACAGCAGGATCCAAACCGTCTAGTGTGGGTGGACAATGTTTGGCGTCCACAGGGTTCGGTTGGGCAGGCAGTGGATACTGGGGTACAGGCTGGACAAGGGGGGTTGGCAGTGGTGCAGGCTGCACCACTGGCTAGTGTGGCTAGTCAAGGGGTAACAGCAGCTGGTGTGGCTGCACAGGAGATTTCCCCGTTGCAGGGGGGATATGCCCGGGTGTCGGTGCCTTTGGGGGTACACCTCCTGCAATCGGTGAGGGAAAAGATCTGGAAAGGAGATTATATTGATCTCTTTGGGATCCTCTTTTGCGTTCCAATTCCAGATCCCAACGCGCGGCCCGAGTCAAAGGAGTTAGAGAGGGCGAAGAGGCGCAGGATCGATAGAAACTGGGACAACTGGGACTCCGCTTTCATCGTCTATGCGGGAGTGGTAATGCAGGCATTCCCGGAAAGGGCGGTCGTGCTGTGGAAATACTTCGACATAGTGCGGCGGGCATACCTCACAAAGGACGGTTTCGGTTGGCTGCGGTATGACGAATCATTTGGTCAGAATGCAGTGATTACACCCGGGGTGCGCTGGGATGTAAAGGACCACGACCTATGGTTGGAGTGTGTCCAGGGGAAGGAAGTGGTTCGTGCTGACAGTGGCCATATCATCATCAAAGGTGATGGTCAGTCAGTAGATAGTTTTCGCGGTGAGCAATCAAAGAAAGGGCAGCAATCGCTCGCGTGTTGGGATTTCAACGAAGGGAAGTGTTTTCGTCCCTTCTGTAGGTTCCGGCACGTGTGTTTGCAGTGTGGAGGGTCCCACCCCTCTACCAATTGTCAGCGCCGGCGCAGATCGAACCAAAGGAGGAAGAGGGGTTTCCAACCCGGGT